>MU249615.1:834495-911995 GCA_018977245.1 Lethenteron camtschaticum
AGCCTTCAACAGAGGCAAGTGCTGTTAGCGAGTAGCGCCATGAATACCGGCACGAGGGGGTGGGTGGCCAGGACCACGCCCGGCCGCCTTTGTCTCCCCAGTGGCGATGTTTGCACACCGCACCAGGAACTCATTTGAGGCTGAGTCGACCTAGGGGAGGCCCAGGACAGGGTCCAGATAATCGTCACTGGTGTTGGTGGTCGTGAGCGGGAATCAAACTCGGATCTTCGGGTTCGTAGCGCAGCACCCTAACCACTGCGCCACCGCTCCGCACGCATATACAAATACAACATTCCCCGTATAGCCTTCACATACTGTTGGGGCACGTGCTGCTATGAAGGCCATAAGGAGACACACACATACACGGTGCTGTATACACGCAGACAAGTATGATCGACATCCATCATCTACCCACTGCTGGACGAATTTGACATGCATGCCGACACCGGTCCAGTCCATAGCCCCCCCCCTTCCCTCGCGGCCCTGGCGTGTCCTCTGGCTGTACACAGTCAACGATGAACCTCTCTCTCGCTCTCTAACACAACATCGACTGGGCACTTTCTGGAAGACTTTGCTGTTTTTTCCGGGATTTTTCTGTTCGCGCGTAGTCACTTTAAGATGTTTCTTGTTCATGTTTTTGTTTGTTGCGGTTGCACCCGATCCAAGAGCCGAATGGCTCACAGGGCTATACACCTAATGCATGAAATTGAGACTTCAACCCACACACAGAGTGCCCGCGGGTGCTCACGTGACGCTTCAGCAGCGCCGAGTCGGAGAGTTCCGCGACTTTCCAAGAGCCGAATGAGCGGGCTCCCTGAAGCCGCGAGAAACCAGCCCAGCGGCTAAACCGGTTACACAGGCGAACCGGTAACCGGTCGGTTTTTTAAAAATCTCCTTCCTCAGAGTCGGTTAACCGTTTTGGAGAAAGTCACGAATTTGTATTTTGCCGTGAATGCGCCGATTGGCACGAAGCGAAACTATTTAAACGAGGAACTTGTTTCTTTTCACCAGGTAAGGCCCAACTGGTCTGTGTTGTAGCTTCCTCTTCAGAAGCGACCTGGCCTCACACGTGACAGTCCAACGAAGTGGGCCCATCATCATCGTCACGTGGACATGTTTAGCCGCAGTCGAACACTCTGAACGCGTGACGTTGATTCTAAATGTGGAGGGGGAAACCGGAACACAACGGAGAAACATCCAAACGATCACCACGGGGAGAGAGAGACACGCAAACTCCAAATATACAGCAGGCATCGTCAGGGTCGAGATCGAACCCACGACCTCCAGTAAACCAGGCGAGGTAGTCAACATCTCCTAGCCACCGCGGCGGACCTCAGAAGCAGGAACAGAACAACAAGAAAAACAACAACAACCTCAGCAGAAGCCGCGGTGCCACGTGGACGTCTTCGCCTCCCGCCGTCAGACGCCGGCGACGGCTGCGGTGTCACCTCGAGGCGGCGGGGGCCGCGATCTGTGTGTTGGTGACCGCGGTTACATTTGACTTGCCAGGGGGTTCTCAATATTCCGTTTTTACAGATGTTTAACGAAATAAAAATGGAACACGTGGACGTGTTGTGTTGGTTACTCTCGTTTAACATCATCTCGTCAATATTCATATCGGCATTTATCTGGCCAAAGACAAAGATCCCCCGTGTAGCCTGTAACAGATTGTAGGGGCAAGTGCTGTTCGTGAGCACCTATGAAGGCCGGCACGGCACACAAGATGGTGGGTGGCCGGCACCACGCCCGGCCGCCTTTGTCTCTCCAGTGGCGATGTTTACACACCGTGCCAGGTACTCATTTGAGGCTGAGTCGACCTACGAGAGTAGGTTCAGGACCGGTTCAGATAATGGCCACTCGTTGCTGCCCGTGAGCGGGAATCGAACTCGTGTCGCCGGGTTCGTAGCGCAGCGTAGCGCTAACCGCTACACCACCGCTCCCCCCACACAATCATCATCACAATCACCATCACAATCATCATCACAATCACAATCATCATCATCAGCGTCCATTGTCAGTCCGCTGCTGGATGAACGCCTCCCCGCGACGACACCACGCTGGACCGGTGTGTCGGCTCGATGGAGGAAGGGGGACCCAAGGGGGGGGGGACCCAATTCGGATATCAGCACCACGCCACTGATGTTAGCCGGAATACAAACGCGCGTGCTGCGCTAACATTGCGCCACCGCTCCCAGCTGTGGCCTGCAACCCCCCCCCCGGCCCCCGGCGCGGACGAGCGCCTCGCGGAGAGGCGACGTCGCCGCAGTGAGACCCGTCGAGCTCATTGAGCAGCAGCAGCAGCGAGTGGCGCAGCTCCTCGCGAGCGCGCGACTCGCTCTGTGCGCGTGCTGCGTTTGGAAACAATCAGCGCTCGTCGCCAGCCCCCTCCCCTCACCTAGCCCCCCCCCCTCGGCCCCCTCTCCCCACCCCAACTAGCCACCCCCTCGGCCCCCTCCCTCGACCCCCTCCCTCGGCCCCCTCCCCCACCCCGCACCCTCAAATCCCCCCTCCCCTCGGCCCACCCCCTCATCCCAGCCCCCCCCCAGCCCCCCCACCAATCCCCCCCTCCCCCCACTCCCCCCACCCCACTCCCCCCACCCCCTGAAGCGTTTCCTGCTCACGGGGCAGTCAACAAGGAACCGGCCGAGCGAACAAGCCCCCCCCCCCCCACAACAAGAGAAGAATTCGCTCCAATCAACTCAATTACGCCAACCGCTCCCCCAAATACCCCTCTCCCCCACCTACCCCCCTCCCACAACTGAAGGCAAGCGGAGGCCTAGGGGTCGGAGTTCAACTCTGACCCCGGCTCTGTGACATCTGCCTCGCCTCTTCCACATATGCCACCCCTACCCCCTCAAGTCTTCTACCAAGTCTTCTACCCCCATGGACCTACCCCCTCAAGTCTTACCTCCTTAGCCCTAAACCCTAGACCTCTACGCAATCACCCATGCCCCTACCTACAAACACACACACACACCTACCTACACACACACACCTACCCACACACACCTACACACGTATA
The DNA here is from genome assembly GCA_018977245.1 of Lethenteron camtschaticum. Taxonomy (NCBI): domain Eukaryota; kingdom Metazoa; phylum Chordata; class Hyperoartia; order Petromyzontiformes; family Petromyzontidae; genus Lethenteron; species Lethenteron camtschaticum. The sequence goes on from MU249615.1 coordinate 837,518, forward strand.
CACCTACACACACACACACCCACACACAACCTACCCACAACAACAACCGCCATTCAACACTAAGTGGCGGTGACGTCACCACGACGCTTGTACCAGGCCATGTGCACCTTGAGGCCACGTGAAGTGTCGAACGCCCGCTGGCAGGAGGTCACGGGGCAGACCTAGGTGCACAGGTCGACTGACTGAGATGACCGAGATGAGACACCACCTGTACCCCTACTGTGCCAACTTGCTGTGCTTTAGCCACCCGCCGCTGCGCTCGTTGTTGTGAGCGTCGCTCCTCTGCCCTCCGTTGTTGTTGGAGGGCGACTGCCTCCAACTGCCCAGTAGCGTCCTTCACGAGCCTCCTCCACTGAGGCAGATCTTGACACCACTGGTACCAGTCATCGGCAAGTCCACTCAGCTCCACGTCCTCCTGTACCACATCACTCCATCTCTTCTCTAGCCCGTGCCGCGCCCGTTTAGCCCCCTCGATCCGGCCGACAAAAACTGTTTAGGCATGCGGTGGCTGGGCATGCGGGCTACATGACAGCCAACGCAGCCTGCCTGCCGGAGGAGCTCACCGATGGGACTTTGCCCAGATCTTTCAATGATTTGTGAGCTCCTCACACAATCCAGCCTGGTTAAACCCAGGATGAATCGTAGGCAGGCCAGCCTAAATGTTTCTAACCGGCGAAGATGCTCCATTAGGATGGTCCACGTTTCACAAGCGTAGAGACGGGAGGGAATGACCGTGGCCGAGAAGACCTGAAGTTTCGTGCAAGCGATAGACCAGGTAGCTTCCACACAGCGTTACGCAACCGATGAAAATATATCGCCGCTCGACTGATTCAGAGTGAGACCTCTGCTGTTAAACAGGAGCTGGTCATGAGCACACTGCCCAGGTATGGGAAACTCTCCACTCTCCCCACAACTGCCCCATCAGCGATTGAGAGTTGTGGGGGTGGAGTGTCCGATGGTACAAAATACCCAGGCAGGTGCTTAGTTTTGGTGGGGCTGATGGTAAGCCCCACCTCTTAGTGGCACGCTCCAGTTTCAGCAGCAGCGTCTCCAACTCTCTCTGAATGAGCAGCAAATACCAAATTGGCATACAACATGGTTGACAATAGGGAGCCATCCCTTGACCGCACCCGGGCATCGATCAGCCTCCCATTATATCTGTAACAAATGGAAATTCCCCAGTACAGCTATTAAGGCTTCACGAACTACGTGGTCAAATAAATGTAAATAATGTGGGAGCCAGAGGACATCACTGTCGCACCCCAAGGTGTACAGGGAATGGCTCTGACTCCCGGTCACGTAGTTTTACCCGGGCCCACTCATCATCATGAAGGTCCTTAATGATCGTGAGCAGAGGGTCCGAAACTCTAAAAGCATGAAGAACAACCCAGAGCCCAGGCCTACTGATGGCATCATAGGCCTTACCAGGTCAATAAAGCAGATATGTAGGTCTTGTGGAATTCTACACCTCAGCTGTAGCAGACGGACAGAAAATATGGCATCTGTGCAGGACCGCCCTTTCTGAAACCACATTGGGGCTCTGCAAGCCTCTCCTCAGCGTACCTAGCAAGGCGATGTTGAATAATCCTTGCCAGGACCTGTCCCGGCACACTGAGGAGTGAGATGCCCCTGTAGTTGTTACGGTCTGTGCAGTCCCCTTCTTAAAGGGCGGACCACCGGGGCATCCTTCCAGTCCTGCGGAACCTGTCCAGTGGTCCAGACTTGTTTTGATGTCATGTAGGGCAGTCTTTGCCCAAGCCAGCCACTCACAGGGGGGACTTCTTCTTCCAATATGTGAGGCACCGCAGCCTCAGCAGGGTCATCCCCACTTTGTGCCATGTTTTCCTGGCTGAGGGATTTCCTCTCCCCCAGGACCTCACAGAAATGCTCAGCAAATCTGCAAACCTGTTCCTGGGGTCGGAGATTGGATCACCGTTTTTACCCTAATGATTGTAATAGATGTGGCGCTGCAGGTTACTTTTTTGATGGAGTTAAATAGGGATTTGTGATCGCGGGCCACTGAGGCAGACTCCATCTCCTCAGCAACCCGCGACCACTACCCATCCTTGCAGCGCCTCACGGCTCTCCGAACCTACGAGCGAAGGCTGCGGTAAGCCTCATTCTCTGACGTGGCATGCTGTAGACAATTACAGTGGGCCTGTCGTTTTTCTCAACCATCCTCAACACCTTTGTCAGCCAGGGTCTCTGGGAGGTCTGGACCGCGTACTCAAAGCAGCCATTGCAGCTGCATGAGTCACAGTCCTAAACCTTGAGTGGGGACGATGCCAACCCCAGCTGCAAGCGATGATGAAATTCTCGCTTGCAACTTTCATCAGCTAACTGAGACCAGGCCACTTAGGTTGTAATGGGGTCCTGGGTGTACACCCATCACTGGAGCGGAAGAATGGCAGGTGCATCTTACAGATGGTTAGAGGGCAGATCAGCTCCATGGTAGGTCCTGGTGTCAAGGACATGGGCTCGCATCCGCTGGTCCGTCATTATGTAGTCCAGCAGATGTTCTTGCTTGGACCTGGCATGCATCCATGATGTTGTGTGGATGCACCGATGCTGGAACAGCGTGTTGGTAATTATAAGCCCATGGGCTGCACAAAAATCTAGCAGCCTCCTGCCATTGTTACTGAGCTGATCTGGCCCATGCCTTCCAATCACTCCAGACCAGGTGCCAGCATCATAACCAACTCGGGCATTGAAGTCACCCAACAAGATGACTATCCCGAGGGCCACTTTAGCCAGTACCTGTGACAGGAGGTCATGGAAGGCATCTCACTCATCGGCTTTGCCTGCATCCTTCCACTTCCGTCTTCGGTGGAGGCATAAGTAACCACGAACACCACTCCTCGCCTCCGGTTGATGGGAAGGCGAGCCCAAAGTAGCCTGGGCTTACAGCTTCCCACACCTCACCGCCATGCTCCCACGCCCCCTTAATTATTTTGAAGCACATGTTTGGTGCCCGAGTAAGGAATCACCCTCATGGTGTTAGGAGCCAGAGCCGGTCCACCAGCCTCTGAATACCACAGAGATCTAGGCGGTACCGGTCCAGCTCCAACAGAGGAGTGGCAGCCTCTCCTCCGCAGTGAGCGTTCAAACATTCCATGTGGCCATCCGTAGTGGCTTTTGTTGTTTCTGGAGGAGCCCCGAGGGTACAGATTAAATCTCCTGGTTGGGGTTTGGCCAGGAGACGTGATAAACGCCTTTCCCCGGGGCCTCCGGCACAAGCTTAGTTGATATTTAAGTCGTAGGTAAATTGAAGGTGGAGGGTTAGCAGCCCCACGCACCCGTCCAGAGCCCCGTTTAGCCGCTGTGGTGGTCACAGACGCCACGAGAGGAAAGGCCAGTCATTGGCCCTCCCCCCACACACTGTCCACGACAGCGTTGCCCCGTCCGGCACCACAGAGTAAGGGGTTGTTTTGCCGACACACTCACACACACCCTACACACTTATCCACCTACACACACACACACGCACCCGCACACCCACACACGTACCCCCCCCACACACACACACCACACACACACCAACACAGTCCCCCACCTACCCCCCACACACCCACACACACCCCCCCCCCCACACACACACACGTACCCCCACACACACACCCACACACCCACACGTACCCCCCACACACCCACACACGTACCCCCCACACACACACCCACACACACACACGTACCCCCACCTACCCCCCCACACACCCACACACGTACCCCCCCCCACACACACACACCCACACACGTACACCCCACACACACACCCACACACGTACCCCCACATACACCCACCACACACCCACACACACACACCCACACACACACCCACACACACACCCACACACACACACACCCACACACACACCCACACACGTACCCACCTACCCACACACACACCCCCACCTACCCACACACACACCCACACACACACCCACACACGTACCCCCCCACACACACACACACACACGTACCCCCCACACACACACACCCACACACCCACACACACACCACACACACACCCACACACACGTACCCCACCTACCCCACACACACACCCACACACCACCCACACACACACACACACACACACCCACACACACACCACACACACACCCACACACACGTACCCCCACCTACCCCCCCACACACACCCACACACACACCCACACACACACACACCCACACACACCCACACACACACTCACACACACACCCACACACACGTACCCCCACCTANCCCCCCACACACCCCCACACACACACCCCCCCACACACACCCACACATGTTCCCCCACCTACCCCCCACACACCCACACACGTACCCCCCACACACACACCCACACACACACGCACACACACACCCACACACGTACCCACACACACACACGCCCACACACGTACCCCCACCTACCCCACACACCCACACACGTACCCCACCTACCCCCCACACACCCACACACACCCACACACACACACCCACACACACACCCACACACGTACCCACCTACCCACACACACACACCACACACGTACCCCACCTACCCACACACACACCCACACACACACCCACACATGTACCCCCACCTACCCCCCCACACACACACACACCCACACGTACCCCCACCTACCCACACACACACACACACGTACCCCACCTACCCACACACACACACACACCCCACCTACCCACACACGTACCCCCACCTACCCACGCCATCGCCTTTCTTACCGACGTCGTCCCAGCGCCGCCCGCTCCCCGGTGCGCGGTAACGAGTCCAGGCTGAGCTGGCGTCACGTGACCTGCCCCCCCCCCGTCACTCTTTATTATTATTTTATTATTTTATTTTCTTCTTTCCTGGAGGGGGTGGCGGGGCCTCTGGGGTATCTGTCCGTTTAGCGGGGGTCACGGGTCACAATAACGAAGGGTACCCCAGGGCTGTTTTCTGCCCCCCCCCCAATTCTCCACGNCCCCCCCACGCCTCCCCCAGCCCCTCCCCCCAGCCCACACGTGGCTTCGCTCAAAGTTGAAGAATTCCAGGGCCCCTCCCCCTCCCTCTCTCTCCCCAGACTCATGGCGGGGTGGGGGCACAGAGGCCAGGGGGCCTTGGTGGTGGGGATGGTGGTGGGGTTGGTGATGGGTTGGTGGTGGGGTTGGTGGTGGGTTGGTGATGGGGTTGGTGGTGGGGTTGGTGGTGGGTTTGGTGATGGGTTGGTGGTGGGGGGTTGGTGGGGGGGTTGGTGGTGGGTTGGTGGTGGGGTTGGGGTGGGTTGGTGTGGGGTTGGTGGTGGGTTGGTGGTGGTTGGTGATGGGTGGTGGTGGGTTGTGGTGGGGTTGGTGTGGGTTGGTGGTGGGTTGGTGGTGGTTTGGTGATGGGTGGTGTGGTGGTGGGGTTGGTGGTGGGGTTGGTGATGGGGTTGGTGGTGGGGTTGGTGTGGGGTTGGTGGTGGGGTTGGTGGTGGGGTTGGTGGTGGGGTTGGTGGTGGGTTGGTGGTGGGGTTGGTGGTGGGGTTGGTGGTGTGGGTTGTGGTGGGTTGGTGGTGGGTTGGTGGTGGGGTTGGTGGTGGGGTTGGTGGTGGTGTTGGTGGATCAGGCGGTGACGGGCGAGAGTCACTCACCTGCACTGTTGGAATTTCTTTTTAGCATTTTCCGGTAACCGTAATGGAAGTAACCGGTAAATAAAACCGGTTACTTAACCGGTGGCCCCGCACACACAGCGATGTGTACAGCAGTGGTTCTCTATCTGGGGTGCGAGATGCCCTTTCTGGGGGGGGGGGGGTTGCGAGACACGCGCAGATTTTTGTTTTTTAGAAGCTAAATCATCGAAAGCACGAATTAAGCCCGGGCACGTTAAGTTACAATTCACTTTGTTTCATCAAACCCTACGTTGGTATTCATCATTTCGCGTGGTTTTTTGAACGATTGCGAACCAAAGGGGTGCAAGGCTCCAGTAAAATTTTCAGAATCACAGCTCTACAGCATGAAACATGAGAATAGGTTTGACATGTGTTGGCACTACAGCAGCAGGTGTTAAGATGTTAAAACCGCAAATAGAAGCCTGTCTGAAGGAATCAAGTCGGCATTAGCCACACACAGTGCTGTGTGGTGACCATACGCACAAAGAAGCTCTGATAACAACAACAACAATAACAACAATAACAACAATAACAACAATAACAAGATGGCATTGTCCTTGAAACTGATTGTCCTGCACCAGCGGACTCGATGGCCTCGTCCCACCACCAGCGTCAGAGCGGAGAACTTCAAAAGGCGACCGGCACAACGACAATGGCACACACGTGTCGGAGCATTCATGGGGCGGGTGAGCAGCAGCGACATCATGGATACCGTTCATGCCAGCGACAAAGTATGAAACGTAAGAAGTGGTCTTCATCATTCTGGCAGTAAAATAGGAGGTGTTAAGATGTTCAAGGTTTAACGACACATTTAGATTGTTTACGCGATCTAATCCCCCCCCCCCAAAAAAAGAACACCTCTATTATGGAAAACGTTGCACTAACAGCCCTTGCCCCAACAGTCTGCTACAGGCTACACGGGGAATATTTGTCCTGGTCTGGTGTTGGTGATGTTGGTGGTGCTGCTGGAGGTGGTAAAACCAACCTCCTCTTCCTCGGTGGTAGCCGGTCGCTAACGCGGTGGTGGCTGTGAGCAAAGCCATGGGGGGGGGCTGGGGAGGCTGATGCTGAGGGGCCGCTCCCCGCAGCCGCTGCCGTGCCCAGCGGGGGCTCCGGGCGGGTGCGAGGGGCCGCTGACCCTCCACCTTCAACGCAACCACGAGCAAAACAGATCACGTGGTAGCCGTGTGCTNGGGGGGGGGGGTCGTCTATGACGGCCCCTGGCCAAACTCGCGCCCTCGGGGTTCCTCCAGAGACAGCGGAACCCACGGCGAGTGGCCACGTGGAGACGAGAGGCTGCCACTCCTCTCTCTCTCTCTGTCGGGAGCTTGGATCGATATCGCAGGAGGTAACCGTGGACTGATTCTGGCTCCAGTCATCGTGAGGGGTGGACGGTCCTCGACTCGGGACAAATAAACGAGGGAGTGTCTCTGCTGATGAACAAAAGAAATGAAGGAAGAGGGGGTGTGGAGGCGAGGTGTGGGGAGCTGTGAGTGGCAGGCCACTGCGGGCTCGCATCCCCATCAAGGGGAGACGAGTTGATGGCGGTGGTCGTGGTTATTGATGCATCCACCGAACCGAAGATGAACATCAGTCGATGTATGCAGGCAAGGTTGATGGGTCAGATGCCTTCTATGACCTCCTGTCACAGGTGCTGGCTAAAGTGGCCCCTCGGGATAGAGTCATCCTGAGTGGGTCATGACACAGCCACCTGGGCCAGAGTGATTGGAAGGCGTGGGCCAGATTAACTCAAGCATAACGGTAGGAAGCTACTCGAATTATGTGTAGCCCATGGGCTTGTAATCACCAACACGCTTTTCCGCCATTGGCGCAGCCACACAACATCATGGATGCATCCGGGTCCAAGCCAGGGCATCCGTAACGCCTCTACTGGACATCTGTTTAAAAAGAGCTTCATAGCTCATCGGAATTCTCCAGGATAAATTGAGATTATCATTCTGATCTTGTTCTTTTATTCCGCCGGACTATTTCGTGAAGGAAGAGAGGAATGCGGCTCACGTCACGTTGCCACCAGGACCTGCCGTGCAGCTGATGTTCCCACTGACCACCGGCTTGTCATCTGTAAGATGCGCCTGCCGTGTTTCCACTGCGCTGGTGAACGTCCACCTAGAAGCCCATTGAAAGCCACAGGAGCCTAGTCTCGGATCACTGATGAAAGTTGCGAGCAAAAATGTAATCATCGCTTGCAGCTGGGGTTGGCATCGTGCCTCCCCCTGCTCCTGATGCCGAGGGGAAATGAGCGAGGTTCTGGACTGTGGCTCATGCAGCTGCAGTGGCTGCTTTGGGTATGCAGTCCACCATCATCACCACCACCATCACCACCACCATCACCATAATCACCACCATCACCGTCATCACCATTACCATCATCACCACTACCATCACCACCACAATCACCATTACCACCACCATCACCATAATCACCATTACCACCATCATCACTACCATCACCACCACCACCACAATCACCACCATCATCATCACTACCATCACCACCACCACCCCTACCACCATCACCATAATCACCACCATCACCACTACCATCACCACTACCATCACCACCACAATCACCATTACCACCATCACCGCCACAATCACTATTACCACCACCCTCATCATCATCACCAACACCACAAGAACCTCCATCACCACCACCGTCACCGCTACAATCACCACTACAATCACCATTACCATCATCACTACCATCACCACCATCATCACCACTTCCATCACTACCATCACCACGAGAATCACCACCATCACCACCACCACCATCACAGTTCGTTTCATGTTGTAAACTATCGCGGTGGTGTTGTGGTGTTGTGTGTTGTGTTGTGGGGTTGTTGTGTTGTGGTGTTGTGTGTTGTGGTGTTGTGTGTTGTGTTGTGGTGTTGTGGTGTTGTGTGTTGTGTTGTGGTGTGTGTTGTGTGTTGTGTTGTGTTGTTGTATATTGTGGTGTTGTTGTGTTGTGTGTTGTGTTGTGGGGTTGTGGTGTTGTGGTGTTGTGGTGTTGTGTTGTTGTATATTGTGGTGTGTTGTGTTGTGTGTTGTGTTGTGGGTTGTGGTGTTGTGTGTTGTGGTGTTGTGGTTTGTGGTGTTGTGTTGTTGTTGTTGTGTTGTGTGTTGTGTTGTGGTGTTGTGTGTTGTGGTGTTGTGTTGTGTGTTGTGGTGTTGTGTGTTGTGGTGTTGTGTGTTGTGGTGTTGTGTGTTGTGGTGTTGTGTTGTTGTATATTGTGGTGTTGTTGTGTTGTGTGTTGTGTTGTGGTGTTGTGTGTTGTGGTGTTGTGTTGTTGTATATTGTGGTGTTGTTGTGTTGTGTTGTGGGGTTGTGGTGTTGTGTGTTGTGGTGTTGTGGTTTTGTGTGTATTGTGTGTTGTGGTGTTGTGTATTGTGGTGTTGTGTTGTGATGTTGTGTGTATTGTGTAATGTGGTGTTGTGTATTGTGGTGTTATGTATTGTTGTGTTGTTGTGTTGTGTGTTGTTGTGTTGTGTGTTGTTGTGGTGTTGTGTATTTATATTTCGCGACGTTTCACGCCACTGCCTCCAAAAGTCAACTTCCCGCCCGCGTCGCCATGTGCCCGGGGAATGATTGAATCGATGATAAATGTCATCGATTAATTGATATTGAGTTCAATTATTAATTACAATTCATGACAATAATGGCATTAAGTGGCGGTACCTCGCACTCCGATTAGCACGGTTGGCTACGCACGGTGCGAAAGAAGTTCAATGCACACACCCCGCCGTGCACACCCTGCCGTGCACACCCTGCCGTGCACTCCCCGCCGTGCACACCCCGCCGTGCACACCCCGCCGTGCACACCTCGCCGTGCACACCCTGCCGTGCACACCCTGCCGTGCACACCCTGCCGTGCACACCCTGCCGTGCACACCCCGCCGTGCACACCCCGCCATGCACACCCCGCCGTGCGCACCCCGCCGTGCACACCCCGCCGTGCACACCCTGCCGTGCACACCCTGCCGTGCACACCCGCCGTGCGCACCTGCCGTGCACACCCCGCCGTGCACACCTCGCCGTGCACACCCTGCCGTGCACACCCTGCCGTGCACTCCCCGCCGTGCACACCCCGCCGTGCACACCCCGCCGTGCACACCTCGCCGTGCACACCCTGCGTGCACACCCTGCCGTGCACACCCTGCCGTGCACACCCTGCCGTGCACACCCCGCCGTGCACACCCCGCCATGCACACCCCGCCGTGCGCACCCCGCCGTGCACACCCCGCCGTGCACACCCTGCCGTGCACACCCTGCCGTGCACACCCCGCCGTGCGCACCTGCCGTGCACACCCCGCCGTGCACACCCTGCCGTGCACACCCTGCCGCGGACACCCGCCGTGCACACCCGCCGTGCACACCCTGCCGTGCACACCCCGCCGTGCACACCCTGCCGTGCGCACCCCGCCGTGCACACCCTGCCGTGCACACCCCGCCGTGCACACCCCGCCGTGCACACCCTGCCGTGCACACCCCGCCGTGCACACCCTGCCGTGCACACCCTGCCGTGTACACCCCGCCGTGCACACCCCGCCGTGCACACCCCGCCGTGCACACCCGCCGTGCACACCCTGCCGTGCACTCCCCGCCGTGCACACCCTGCCGTGCACACCCTGCCGTGCACTCCCCGCCGTGCACACCCTGCCGTGCACACCCTGCCGTGCACACCTCGCCGTGCACTCCCCGCCGTGCACACCCTGCCGTGCACACCCTGCCGTGCACTCCCCGCCGTGCACACCCCGCCGTGCACACCCCGCCGTGCACACCTCGCCGTGCACACCCTGCCGTGCACACCCTGCCGTGCACACCCTGCCGTGCACACCCTGCCGTGCACACCCCGCCGTGCACACCCCGCCATGCACACCCCGCCGTGCGCACCCCGCCGTGCACACCCCGCCGTGCACACCCTGCCGTGCACACCCTGCCGTGCACACCCCGCCGTGCGCACCCTGCCGTGCACACCCCGCCGTGCACACCCTGCCGTGCACACCCTGCCGTGCACACCCCGCCGTGCACACCCCGCCGTGCACACCCTGCCGTGCACACCCCGCCGTGCACACCCTGCCGTGCGCACCCCGCCGTGCACACCCTGCCGTGCACACCCCGCCGTGCACACCCCGCCGTGCACACCCTGCCGTGCACACCCCGCCGTGCACACCCTGCCGTGCACACCCTGCCGTGCACACCCCGCCGTGCACACCCCGCCGTGCACACCCGCCGTGCACACCCCGCCGTGCACACCCTGCCGTGCACACCCTGCCGTGCACACCCTGCCGTGCACACCCTGCCGTGCACTCCCCGCCGTGCACACCCTGCCGTGCACACCCCGCCGTGCACACCCCGCCGTGCACACCCCGCCGTACACACCCTGCCGTGCGCACCCCGCCGTGCACACCCTGCCGTGCACTCCCCGCCGTGCACACCCTGCCGTGCACACCCCGCCGTGCGCACCCCGCCGTGCACACCCCGCCGTGCACACCCTGCCGTGCACACCCCGCCGTGCACACCCTGCCGTGCACACCCTGCCGTGCACACCCCGCCGTGCACACCCTGCCGTGCACACCCTGCCGTGCACACCCTGCCGTGCACTCCCCGCCGTGCACACCCTGCCGTGCACACCCCGCCGTGCACACCCCGCCGTGCACACCCCGCCGTGCACACCCTGCCGTGCGCACCCCGCCGTGCACACCCCGCCGTGCACACCCCGCCGTGCACACCCTGCCGTGCGCACCCCGCCGTGCACACCCTGCCGTGCACTCCCCGCCGTGCACACCCTGCCGTGCACACCCCGCCGTGCGCACCCTGCCGTGCACACCCCGCCGTGCGCACCCGCCGTGCACACCCCGCCGTGCACACCCTGCCGTGCACACCCCGCCGTGCACACCCTGCCGTGCACACCCTGCCGTGCACACCCTGCCGTGCACACCCCGCTGCCGTGCACTCCCTGCCGTACACACCCCGCCGTGCACACCCCGCCGTGCGCACCCCGCCGTGCACACCCCGCCGGATCAATAGAGCGGAGGAAGAGAGGATGCTGCACAATGCAGGCGGGTTCGCAACCGACTTGCTGCGCGGCGCCACGGTAGCTATGAAATGTTAACTACCTCGCCTGGTACACAGGAAGTCGGGGATTTGACCCCGACCCTGAGGCCTGCTGCTGCTGCTGTATATTTGGAGTCTACGTGTCTCTCTCTCTCATCATCATCACGGTGGCTAGGAGATGTTAACTACCTCGCCTGATATACAGGAGGTCGTGGACTCGACCCCGACCCTGAGGCCTGCTGCTGCTGCTGTATATTTGGAGTCTGCGTGTCTCTCTCCCCGTGGCCGCCGGGTTGTTTCCTCCTCCACATTCAGAATCAACGTCACGAGGCGTTCACTTTAATTAGTCTGCCGCTATAAATTCCCACACGACCACGAGGATGATGGCCATCAGCCAACTTCGTCGAGATATCACTTGCGAGAGAACAGGGTCACTTCCAGCCTGGTTAAAAACAATTAGTGTAATCATAGTTTAAAAAGTGTAATCATAGTTTAAACTAATAAAGTGGCGGGTTTATTTATTTATTTAGTCATGCCGCCGTTTGTCCGACTGGCTTCAAAGCGCCTCGAATTCCTCCACGACAAAATTAATCTTCTGATTCCGAACATCTCTCTCGGGCTGAGCGGCCACTCCTAGGGTTGACGGGGCAGCGGCTGAGACGGTGGTGGGGGGGGGCAGTGGGGGGTGGGGGCAGTGGGGGTGGGGGGGCAGTGGGGGTGGGGGCAGTGGGGTGGGAGGGGGGCAGCAGGGAGCGCAGTGGTGGATAGGGGGGGGTCAGTTATCGTTTCTCGTTCCCGAGGCGGCCACGCGCAGTCTGCGTTGGGACCCCCCCCGCCCCCCTCCCCCCACTTGGTATTGGGGTAACGACCGAAACCCGGGAACTCGCCACGGAAGCGGACATCACAGAGCTAGTGGGGAGCGGTGGTGCAGCGGTTAGCACGCTGGCTTGTTTCACCAACACACCACCGGTTAGTGCTGTACTAGTGACGAATTGGCACGTTCTGTTCACGTGACAACCCTTACTGGTTGGCTGTGTCGGGTGGTGGCGGGTTTAACGACGCATTTATAATTACGCGATGTACCTCACTCCCAAAGCAGCTGCTATGGAGTCAAAGCAAGAGATGAATTCCTCTGAATTGGAACTCCGGCAGCATTCAGTGTGGAACCACATTCTCAGCGATGTTGTTGTTTTGTGACCGGGAGCCCCCATTCCCCCACGATACAATGTCCCGTAACGCTTCGCACACCTGTTGGTGAATTGCCCGACAAAACGTGAACAGTTGTGGCGGCAACGTCGGCCCAACGTTGGACCGACCTCTACGGTCCCGTGCGGAGAGTCGGACTTTGACTCTGCAGGTGACTTACGGTAACCTCTCTGTCGTGTTCTCATGCCTGTCAACCCCTGGTCAGCGCCTACATGATCGCACACCAAGTCAGACCGTATTGGTCACCCCGTGCCCCTATAAATCTCAAAGTTCATCCTACGAAGTCCCATCGCAAGAGAGTAACACAAACAAATCGACACAAACAAATCGACACAAACAAATCGACACATGGTTCTTTTTGCCCGTATCGAAACGGCTGTTCGCCGCATGAACCTCAATGTCCCTGCACAAGAAAACGGGGTAAACCGTTCAGGTTGACGGGTTTGTGTTCTCACGACATTCAAATTCGCACGAGTGGACTGTTCAAAGTGAGCAGAGTGTAAGAACAATTTCCATACCACCCCCCGGAATTAAACTCACCCACAATTACACAAGACAAAGATCCCCCGTGTAGCCTTAACAGACTGTTGGGGCAAGTGCTGTTAGCGGGCACCTATAAAGGCTGGCACGGCAAACGGGTGGCCATGACCACGCGTGTGCCGTGTTTACACACCGCACCAGGTCTTCATTTGAGGCTGAGTCGACCTAGGGAGGCCCAGGACCTGTTTAGATAATCGTCACCGGTGTTGGCCGTGAGCGGGATACGAACCCGGGTCGCCAGGTTCGTGGCGCAGCGCGCTGACTGCTATACCACCGCTCCCCACACACACATACACCCACACACACACATACACCCACATACATACACACACATACACACACATACACACATACACCCACATACATACACCCACATACACACATACACACATACACCCACACACATACACCCACATACACACATACACACATACACCCACATACATACACACACATACACACAATTCCACACGCAACTATCCGTACGCAATTCCACATACACACAATTACACACGCTCTTACACTACGCACACACAATTATACGGATACAATTACACACACACACAATTACACGCGCGTACACAATTACACACGCATAATTACACACGCACTTACACACACACAATTACACAAAGACAAATCTCCCCCGTATAGCCTTAACAGACTGTAGGGGCAAGTGCTGTTAGCGAGCACCTTTACACTCACACACACACACTTACACACGCACACACTCACACACTCACACACACACTTACACACACACTGACACACTTACACACATACACTTACACACACACGCTTCCACACACACATGTACACACACTCACACACTTACACACACACACACACGTACACACACTCACACACACACACACTTACACACACACACTTACACACACACACACACTTACACACACACACGTACACACACACTCACACACTTACACACACTTACACACACTTACACACACACACTTCCACACACACACACGTACACACACACTCACACACTTACACACACTTACACACACACACGTACACACACTCACACACTTACACACACTTACACACACACACTTACACACACACACTTTCACAATTTGGAACAATTTCTGCTCGACGCGCGTGTTTGCTGTTAGGAGGAAAGAGGGTGGGGCCGTGGGGGCAGGGGGGGCGGGGCAGGGGGCCGTGGTGGTGGTGAGCGGTGCGGTGAGGGTGGCGAGGGTGGTGGCGTGCGGTGATGATGTTGGGGATGGGTTGAACCTTGGCGCAGGAACAAAATAGTTTCGGCGCCGTTCCTCCTCCTCCCCCTCCCCCTTTCATTCCCCCTTCCCCTCCCCCTGCCCCCTGCCCCTCCCCCCTGCCCCCTACCCCTCCCCCAGTCTGCTAACGCCGGCTGCAACGTGTTTCGCGTTAGGCGCGGAGAGGTTCCCCCGGGCAGTGAGAAACTAACAAAGTAATAAATAAATTGTAAACAAAGTTAAATAAATAAAAATACAATAACAGAGAAATCACGAGCCGCTCAAAGAGACCCACGGGGGATGGTTTTAGCCGGCGGCAGGCTTCCACTGAGCGACAGGAGGCACGTTTTGGATGGCGATCGTGCAAAGAACGTGGATGTCAACCCACACGGGCCAGCTCCGCATGGGCGTGTGTGCACACGAGCTTTGCGGCCCATCGGATTCCTTCTGCAACCTGAACACAGATTCTGATTCTGATGCCTCAGATCGCTTCTTCAAAGCAGCATGCCTCTGATGGAATACGGTGGCGTTGTGATTCGTTTTCTTGACTCGCTCCGGACAGCCTAAAGGAGCATTCCACAGCACGAGAGAGGCGCTCGGGGAATGACTGAAATCACGAGTGGACATCTGTGTTAAAGAGCTTCACAGCTCATCGGATTCTTCCAGCATGCTCTATTTGTTTGTGTTTCTCCCTTGTGATGGGACTTTGTAGGATGAACGTCGAGATGTATAAGGTAGGCCGTGATAAGGGTTGACAGGTATGTAGTAGTGTAGTGTATAGTGTAGTGTATATTGTAGTGTATAGTGTAGTGTATAGTGTAGTGTACAGTGTAGTGTATAGAATTGACGATGATATTTATAAGGGCACGGGGTGACCAATAAGGTCTGAATTGGTCCGTAATAAGCGAGGCACCGATAGGGGGTTGACAGCGATGAGATGATCACAATCACAATAATCACTCTCCGTGATTGGTGATCCGGGAGAGCCTCAGAGTCGAGTCGCGCTGCTCCTCCTGCGGTGACTAGGAGATGTTGACTACCTCGCCTGGTCTACAGGAGATGTTAGCTACCTCGCCTGGTCTACAGGAGATGTTGACTACCTCGCCTGGTATACAGGAGATGTTGACTACCTCGCCTGGTATACAGGAGATGTTGACTACCTCGCCTGGTATACAGAGATGTTGACTACCTCGCCTGGTATACAGGAGATGTTGACTACCTCGCCTGGTATACAGGAGATGTTGACTACCTCGCCTGGTATACAGGAGATGTTGACTACCTCGCCTGGTATACAGGAGATGTTGACTACCTCGCCTGGTATACAGGAGATGTTGACTACCTCGCCTGGTATACAGGAGATGTTGACTACCTCGCCTGGTATACAGGAGATGTTAGCTACCTCGCCTGGTATACAGGAGATGTTGACTACCTCGCCTGGTATACAGGAGATGTTAGCTACCTCGCCTGGTATACAGGAGATGTTGACTACCTCGCCTGGTATACAGGAGATGTTGACTACCTCGCCTGGTATACAGGAGATGTTAGCTACCTCGTCTGGTATACAGGAGGTCGCGGGTTCCACCACCACCACCATCATCACAGTGACTAGGAGATGTTGACTACCTCGCCTGGTATACAGGAGATGTTGACTACCTCGCCTGGTCTACAGGAGATGTTGACTACCTCGCCTGGTATACTAGGAGATGTTGACTACCTCGCCTGGTATACAGGAGATGTTGACTACCTCGCCTGGTATACAGGAGATGTTAGCTACCTCGCCTGGTATACAGGAGGTTGCGGGTTCCACCACCACCACCATCATCACAGTGACTAGGAGATGTTGACTACCTCGCCTGGTATACAGGAAATGTTGACTACCTCGCTTGGTATACAGGAGATGTTAGCTACCTCGCCTGGTATACAGGAGGTCGCGGGTTCCACCACCACCACCACCATCATCACAGTGACTAGGAGATGTTGACTACCTCGCCTGGTATACAGGAGATGTTGACTACCTCGCGTGGTATACAGGAGGTCGCGGGTTCCACCACCACCACCATCATCACAGTGACTAGGAGACGTTAGCTACCTCGCCTGGTATACAGCAGGTCGTTGATTCGATCCCGACCCTGCTGTCTGCTGTATATTTGGAGTCTGCGTGTCTCTCTCTCCCCGTGGTCGCGTGTTTTTTTCTCCCAGTTCTCCGGTTTTACCCTCCACATTTACAATCAACATCACGCGTTTAGAATATTTGGCTGCTGTTTAAAATTGTCCACGTGATGATGATGATGAGCCACTTGCTTGAGATATCAGTGGTCGCCAGAAGCAGCGATGTCGACCAATGGGCCTTCAGCTGGTAGAGTAACAATATCTCGTTGACAGGTTGACATGTTTGTCTGCTCTGCGCTGGATCACCACGGTAGCACGCTGGGGAGAGTTTTGCGTTTTACATTTGTGCATCAGGCATCCGCATCTGCCGTGGTCTGTGCAGTGGATGCGATGTCGGTGGACCATGAGCGTCATGGAAGATCAAACCCCAGATATCTTCTCAGTGACGTCACCGCCACGCCGCTCGTGCCAGGCTGGGTGCACTTTGAGGCCACGTGAAGTTTCGAAAGCTCGCTGCTGACAAGGAGGTCACGGGACAGTACCCAGCTGCAGATGCACCACCTGTGCTCCCGACTGTGGCAACTCGCTGTGTTTTCGCCGCCCGGTGCTCGGCTCGTTGTTGTGAGCGTCCCTCCTCTACACTTCGTTGTTGCTGGAGGGCGACTGCCTCCAACTGCCCAGTAGCAGCAGCGTCCTTCACGAGCCTCCTCCATAGAGGCCGATCTTGACACCGCTGGTACAGGTCATCGGCAAGTCCACTCAGCTCCACGTCCTCCTGTACCACATTGCCCGTGGCGCGTCCGTTTCGCCCCCTCTACCTCCCAAACAGACGCTGATTGGGCATACGGTGGCTGGGCATGCGGGCTACGTGACCCACCCAACGCAGCCTTGACTGCCAGATGAGCTCACTGATGGGAATGTGTCCATATCTTTCAAGTATACGTGAGCTCCTCACACAATCCAGCCTGGTTAAACCCAGGATGGATTGTAGCCAGGTCAGCCTGTACCTGGGTCAGTGACAGGGTGAATGTGTGAGTTGTGTGGGTGAGTTTGAGTGGGTCAGTGGGTGGGTGAATGGGTGAGTGCGTCAGTGCGTGGGTGAGTGGGTCATTGAGTGGGTGAATATGTGAGTGGGTGAGTGTGTGGGTTGGTCAGTGAGTGGGTGACGGGTCAATGTGTGGGTGAATGAGTGGGTCAGTGAGTGGGTGAGTGGGTCATTGAGTGGGTGAGTGTGTGAGTGGGTGAGTTTGTGAGTGAGTGAGTGCGTCAGTGAGTGCGTTAGTGGGTGAGTGAGTGGGTGCGTGGATCAGAGAGTGGGTGAGTTTGGTAAGTGGTGAGTGAGTGGGTGAGTGAGTGAGTAGGAGAGTGAGTGAGTGCGTGAGTGGGTGAGTGAGCGTTGAGTGGGAGAGTGTGAGTGAGTGGGTGAGTGAATCAGTGAGTGGGTGAGTGAGTGGGTGAGTGCACAGTGAGTGGGACAGTGAGTGAGTGAGTGGGTGANTGAGCGTTGAGTAGGTGAGTAAGTGGGTGAGTGAGTGGGTGAGTGATTGAGTGGGTGAGTAAGTGGGTGAGTGAGTGAGTGAGTGAATCAGTGAGTGGGTGAGTGAGTGGTGAGTGAGTGGTGAGTGCATCAGTGAGTGAGTGTGAGTGAGTGGGTGAGTGTCAGTGAGTACATCAGTGAGTGGGTGAGTGAGTGGGTGAGTTTGTGAGTGAGTGGGTCAGTGAGTGGGTGAGTGAGTGTGTGGGTGAGTGGGTGAGTGGGTGAGTGAGTGGGTGAGTGNATCAGTGAGTGGGTGAGTGAGTGGGTGAGTGAGTGAGTCAGTGAGTGGGTGAGTGTGTGAGTGGGTGAGTTTGTGAGTGAGTGGGTCAGTGAGTGGGTGAGTGAGTGTGTGGGTGAGTGGGTGAGTGGGTGAGTGAGTGGGTGAGTACTCAGTGANTGGGTGAGTGAGTGGGTGAGTGCATCAGTGAGTACTATCAGTGAGTGGGTGAGTGAGTGGGTGAGTTTGTGGTGAGTGGGTCAGTGAGTGGGTGAGTGAGTGGGTGCGTGAGTGGGTGTGTGAGTGTGTGGGTGAGTGAGTGAGTGGGTGAGACAGTGAGTGGGTGAGTGGGTGAGTGGGTGAGTCATCAGTGAGTGGGTGAGTGAGTGGGTGCGTGAGTGGGTGAGTGGGTGAGTGAGTGAGTGGGTGTGTGGTGTGTGGGTGAGTGGGTGAGTGGGTGAGTGGGTGGTGGGTGAGTGAGTGATTGGGTGCGTGAGTGGGAGCGTGAGTGGGTGAGTGAGTGTGTGGGTGAGTGAGTGAGTGGGTGAGGCATCAGTGAGTGGGTGAGTGAGTGGGTGAGTNCGTGAGTGGGTGCGTGAGTGGGTGAGTGGGTGAGTGAGTTGGTGAGTGAGTGGGTGGTGAGTGAGTGAGTGANTGGGCGGGTGAGTGAGTGGGTGAGTGGGTGAGTGAGTTAGTGAGTGAGTGAGTGGTGAGAGTGGNTGAGTGGTGAGTGAGTGGGTGAGTGAGTGAGTGAGTGGGTGAGTGAGTGAGATGGGTGAGTGAGTGGGTGAGTGAGTGGGTGAGTGAGCGGTGAGGAGTTTGGGTGAGTGAGTGGGTGGGTGGGTGAGTGGGTGGTGGTGGTGTGGAGTGGTGGGTGAGTGAGTGAGTGGTGGTGTGAGTGANTGAGTNGGTGAGTGAGTGAGTGNTGGGTGANGGGGTGGGTGGGTCTGTGAGTGAGTGGGTGAGTGGGTGAGTGGATGAGTGGGTGAGGGGTTGGTGAGTGAGTGGGTGAGTGAGTGGGTGAGTGGGTGGGTGAGTGAGTGAGTGGGTGAGTGGGTGGGTGAGTGAGTGCGTTGAGCGGAAGCGATAACAACGGGTGCGTTGCGAAACGACACCACGTGATAATCTGATTTTGACCGTGTCGGGTGGTGGAGAGTTTTAACGACGGTAATTGCAACAACTAAACAACATCAGCTAATTCGAAGTAAGCAGCACAATGCATCTCCTTCATATATATTTATTTATTTATCCCTCTACATAAACAATCTAAAAGTATGTTTTTATTTCTTTAAATGTACAAATCCCATCAGCCCACTCCGTTGTCCTTCTGGAGTGCACCAATGCAAGCAGCATCGGTTCAGCAGAAAGCAAAACTCTGGACCCGTTTCGCTTTCCACTTTCGGGTCTCATCAGCAGTCCGGCTCGCTGGTAGGTGGAGGGATCGCGAAGGGGCGAATCTCGTGATGATTTCATCATCGTGCGATGATTTCTTTATAACGGTGCTGCATCATCTCAATCTCGCTGGCGACGCCGTGAGGGAGCCCCCTGACCCCCTCACCCACCCCCCTCACCCACCCCCTCACCCACCCACCCACCCCACCCACCCCCTCACCCACCCTCCTCACCCACCCCCCTCACCCACCCACCCCCCTCACCCACCCCCGTTAACCATCGGCTCGCTCGCTCACTCAGGGGTGTTGGGGGTGAGGGATGGTGGTGTGAGGGTGGTGTTTGTGGTGGGGGTGGTGTTGGTTAAACTACGTGGCCGGAAGTCAGAGCCTTTCCCTGTACACCTTGGGGTGCGACAGGGATGTCCTCTGGCTCCCACATTATTTAACATCTATTTTGACCGCGAAGTTCGTGAAGCCTTCAATAGCTGTACCGGGGAATCTCCATTTGGTACAGATATAATGGGAGGCTGATCGATGCCCGGGTGCGATCAAGGGATGGCTCCCTATTGGTCAACCACGTTATGTATGCCGATGATTTGGTAATAGCTGCTCATTCAGAGGAGGAGTTGGAAACGCTGCTGCTGAGACTGGAGCGTGCCACTAAGAGGTGGGGCCTTACCATCAGCCCCACCAAAACTAAGCACATGCCTGGGTATTTTGTACCGTCGGACACTCTACCCCCACAACTCCCAATCGGTAATGGGGCAGTAGTGGAGAGAGTGGAGAGTTTCCCATACCTGGGCAGTGTGCTTATGACCGGCTCCAGTTTAACAGCAGAGGTCTCACTCCGAATCAGTCGAGCGGCAATATATTTTCATCGGTTGCGTAACGCTGTGTGGAAGCTACCTGGTCTATCGCTTTGCACGAAACTTCAGGTCTTCTCGGCCACAGTCATTCCGTCTCTTCTCTACGCTTGCGAAACGTGGACCCCCCTAATGGAGCATCTTCGCCGGTTGGAAACATTTAGGCTGGCCTGCCTACGATCCATCCTGGGTTTAACCAGGCTGGATTGTGTGAGGAGCTCACAAATCCTTGAAAGATCTGGGCAAAGTCCCATCGGTGAGCTCCTCCGGCAGGCAAGGCTGCGTTGGCTGGGTCATGTAGCCCGAATGCCCAGCTTTTGTTCGGCCGGATCGAGGGGCTAAACGGGCGCGGCACGGGTTAGAAAAGAGATGGAGTGATGTGGTACAGGAGGACGTGGAACTGAGTGGACTTGCCTATGACTGGTACCAGCGGTGTCAAGATCGGCCTCTGTGGAGGAGGCTCGTGAAGGACGCTACTGGGCAGTTGGAGGCAGTCGCCCTCCAACAACAACGGAGGGCGGAGGAGCAACGCTCACAACAACGAGCGGAGCGTCGGGTGGCTAAAGCACAGCAAGTTGGCACAGTAGGGGCACAGGTGGTGCATCAGCCAGTCATCTCGGTCAGTCGACCCGTGGCACCTGGGTCTGCCCCGTGACCTCCTGTCAGCGGGCGTTCGACACCTCACGTGGCCTCAAGGTGCACATGGCCTGACACAAGCATCGTGGTGACGTCACCGCCACTTAGTGGCGAATGGCGGTTGTTGTTGTTGGTGGTGTTGGTGGTGGTGTGGTGTTGGTGGTGTTGGTGGTGGGGTGTTGGTGGTGGGGTGGTGTTGGTGGTGGGGTGGGGTGTTGGTGGTGTTGATGCTGGGGTGGTGTTGGTGGTGTTGGTGGTAGGGTGGGGTGTTGGTGGTGTTGGTGGTGTTGGTGTTGGTGGTGTTGGTGGTGGGGTGTTGGTGGTGTTGGGGGTGGTGTTGGTGGTGTTGGTGTTGGTGGTGTTGGTGGTGGGGTGGTGTTGGTGGTGTTGGTGGTAGGGTGGTGTTGGGTGTTGGTGGTGTTGGGGTGTTGGTGGTGGGGTGGTGTTGGTGGTGTTGGTGGTGGGGTGGGGTGTTGGTGGTGTTGGTCGTGGTGTTGGGTTGGTGGTGTTGGTGTTGGTGGTGTTGGTGGTGGGGTGGTGTTGGGGGTGTTGGTGGTGTTGGGGTGGTGGTGGTGTTGATGCTGGGGTGGTGTTGGTGGTGTTGGTGGTGTTGGTGGTGTTGGTGGTGAGGGTGGTGTTGGGGTGTTGGTGGTGTTGGAGGTGTTGGTGGTGGGGGTGATGTTGGTGGTGGTGGGGTGGTGTTGGTAGTGGTGGGCGAGGCTCATTACATTTTCATGGACTCCGCTTCCCACCGCCCCTCTCGCCCCTCCTTGTCTCGAGACCTCCTCCGCCTCCTCCTCCCGCGCGCGCGACACGACGCAGCGCCCACGGCGCCCTTCACGGAGCTTCTTCGTCTCCCCCCTCGCTCTCGAGATGCCGCACGCCGGGATTGGGGGGGTGCACGGGGGTCATGCGGGTGGGGGCACGGGGGAGGGGAGGGGGACCCCAACCGCATCTCAGATCCAAAGCCTTCAAACTTAACTTGGAGCTTTCGTGACTGCTGGAATTACTCTTTGGTTCTTTCGGTAAAGTCACGTCGAAAGAGAAAATAATAAATTCAATAATAGCATACGACGTTTTGATTGCAACACAAGCAATCATCATCAGGTATAAATTAAATAGAAAACAAACCTAGTATACTTAGAAATGGTAATGTATTACAACACAGAGAGTCGGCTAACATAACAGTCAACACCATACCTGGTTGATTACGTTCTTGCAGAGAATGCTACATTTGAGAGAGATAAAACATAGAACCGGAGACATATAGACAGACATATAAGCAGAGAGATAACACAGCGAGAGAATGAGCGACAGAAGGAGCGAGAGAACGGGTGAGAGAGTGAGAGAGCGTGAGAGCGAGCGAGAGAGCGAGCGAGCGAGGGTTACATAAAGCCCCGTTAAAAAAAAACATTTTACGAAATGATGAACAAAACAAAGTGCCGAATACACCGAGCATCTTCTTGTTTCCACTGATCGTAAAAAAAAGAAAAAAAGATGCATAGAGAGACATACATAGGCACACTGAGAAAACCACGCCTCTGTGTCGAGACCTTAAATAGAGAGAGAGGGGAGGAGAGAGGGGAGGGGGGTAGAGAAATTAGCATGTCACCCCCTCACCCACCCCCCAACTATCACCAGACAATCACAACAACAACAACAAGACAAAGATCCCCCTGTAGCCTTTGACAGACTGTTGGGCAAGTGGCGTTAGCGAGCAGCTATGAATGTTGGCACTGCGGCACACGAGGGGGTGGGTGGCCAACACCACGCCCGGCCGCCTTTGTCTCCCCAGTGGCGATGTTTACCACACCGCACCAGGTACTCGTTTTAGGCTGAGTGGACCTAGGGGAGGCCCAGGACTGGTACAGAACCAACCAGCGGCTTTTAGCTCGCCATCGAACACGGTCAAGCGCTTTCTGATACGCTTCTGCGGCCTTCTGGAACGCTCTGCTTTGCGATATTAGAAAGCCACCCGAGCATTGCACCTTTACATCATCGAGTTTGTAAAAGTAATTTCTTTAGAACGGATTTTTGTCTCTCGTTTGTTGTCCTTTCCCCACACCTCTTATATGCGAAAGAAGTTCAACATACAGTACATACAGACAGCCACAACTACAACCACCGCCACAGTGCCGATGATCACTGTGACATTGTTTTTATAGGTTTATTTTGGTGATTTCGAAAACGTTTTGGTTTAGCCATATTTGTTTGTTGTAGCACAGAGTTAGACTGATAACTTTAATCTAAATCGTCTTATGGTTGTTATTGTTTGACTTGCATCCCACTGGGATTTTTGCACACAGCATTGATATACGGTGCTTTTTCGGGAAGACTTTGCTGTTTTTTCCTGGATTTTTCTGTTGCGCGAAGTCACTTTGAGATGTTTTCTTGTTCATGTTTTTGTTTGTTGCGGTTACACCCGAGTCAAGAGCCGAATGGCTCACAGGGTTATACCCAATACATGAAACTGAAACCATCATCAACAACAACAACTACCCTCACAGCTACAACCGAAACCACTCTACCTCAAACCCCAGCCACAATCACCATCAACCACAACCGATATGCGAATAGAGCAGGCCCTCTTTGAGATGTTAACTACCTCGCCTGGTCTACAGGAGGTCGCGAGTTCGATCCCGACCCTGACGCCTTCTGTATGTTTAGAGTTTGCGTGTCTCTCTTTCATCATCATCACGGTGGCTAGGAAATGTTAACTTCCTCGCCTGGTATGCAGGAGGTCGTGGGTTCCATCCCGACCCTGACGCCTGCTGTATATTTGGAGTTTGCGTGTCTCTCTCCCATGGCCACGTGGTTTTTTTTTTTCTCCGGGACCGCAGGGGTTTCTCTCCACATTTGATAAACACGCGTTTAGAGTATTTGGCTGCTATAATTGTCCACGTGATAAGCCACTTCGTTGAGCCGTCATTTGTGGCCACGTCGCTTCTGAAAAATAGCTATAGCACCCAGTGGGCCCAACTTGGTCAAAAAAATGTTGCAAAATAGTTTAGTAGGAGTCTTTGAGGTTCATTGATGCTTTACACTAGAAATAAAGCAAACAAGAAACAAGGTACGTCCCAGACCACCTCCGCTGGGGCCCCTGGCTCAAGTGGTAGAAATTACACATTCCCATGGCAGAGCACGGACGGTTGGCGATGTAATTGGGGCCTGGATCAGTCGCAGCCCCCACGCCTCGCCAGACACGGGGAGGCGACGCGACGAAGAGCAGAGCGTCCTGTTTATTTATTTATTTCATCACAAAATACACGACCCGTCGTAATATATATACACACAACAAGGCTTTGTTAAAACCCTCATTTTTACACGTTAAAGATTTGAACACTTTGAAAAATAAAGTTATTAATTATTATGATTTTGTTCAGCAGTTTCATTGCGAACATGTGCTACGATCCGCGAAGTATTTGTACACGCGGCGATGTACAACCCTCGTCGTAAAGCTCGGCAAACGTTGGGGATTCGCATGTGTACACACATGTGTGTGTACACATGTGTACACACACATGTGTACACATGTGCACACAACGTGTGTGTGTACACATGTATGTGCGTGTACACGTGTGTGTGTACACATGTATGTGCGTGCACACACGTGTGTGTACACATGTGTGTGTGTACACGTGAGTACACATGTGTGTGCGTGTGTGTACACATGTGTGTGTGTACACATGTGTGTGCGTGTGTGTACACATGTGTGTGTGTGTACACATGTGTGTGTATACACATGTGAGTGTACACACATGAGTGTGTGTACACGTACACATGTGGCGACCCGAGTTCGATTCCCACTCACGGCTAACACCAGTGACGATTATCTGAACCGGTACTGGGCCTCCCCTAGGTCTACTCAGCCTCAAATGAGTACCTGGTGAGGTGTGTAAACATCGCCACTGGGAGACAAAGGCGGCCGGGCGTGGTGCGTCCACCCACCCCTCGTGTGCCGTGCCGGCCTTCATGGGTGCTCGTGACATCTCTTGCCCCAACAGTCTGTTAAGGCTATACGGGGATCTTTATCTTTGTGTGTGTGTGGAGGAGGCTCGTGAAGGACGCTACTGGGCAGTTGAAGGCAGTCGCCCTCCAACAACAACGGAGGGCGGAGGAGCGACGGTCACAACAACGAGCGGAGCGCCGGGTACTAAAGCAAAGCAAGTTGGCACAGTAGGGGCACAGGTGGTGCATCAGCCAGTCATCTCGGTCATCTCGGTCAGTCGACCCGTGGCACCTGCTGGGTCTGCCCCGTGACCTCCTGCCGGCGGGCGTTCGACGCTTCACGTGGCCTCAACACGCACCTAGCCTGGCACAGGCGTCGTGGTAACGTCACCGCCACTTAGTGGCGAATGGCGGTTGTTGTTGGTGTGTCTCCACATGGGGTGTGTGTACATGTATGTATGATACACGCGGAACACAAATCAAGCGGTCAGACAGTTGTGATCATCGTATTTCAAAGTCGCGAAGCCAACAAACCGCACACAACACAACACAGTCAGCCCGTTGCCTTCGATCTCCGCTCCACTCAACATCTGCTGATGAGACACTGCGGGACGAAACCGCCCCAGAGCGCCGCTCGTATTGCACCAATGCTGCGCGTGGCTGACGAGATGTGGCTGACGGGATGTGTCTGACGAGATGTGTCTGACGAGATGTGTCTGACGAGATGTGTCTGACAGGATGTGTCTGACGAGATGTGTCTGACGAGCTGTGTCTGACGAGATGTGTCTGACGAGATGTGTCTGACGGGATGTGTCAAACCCAAACACTTGCGAACCGCGTTGTGTGCGTGGCGGAACACGGACTACTTGGTTATAGTCATCACCACCATTACTACCATCATCATCACCACCATCACCACCACCACCATCACCACCATCATCACCACCATTACTACCATCACCACCATCATCACCACCATTACTACCATCATCACCACCATCACCACCATTACTACCATCACCACCATTACTACCATCACCACCATCACCATCTTCACCACCATCACCACCATTACTACCATCACCACCATCACCACCATCAACACCATCACCATCATCACCACCATCATGCATCTTGGTGGCCATTGTCGCGGTGTGGATGAGTTTGTGTCGTAGACGCCTCCACCACCCAACCCGACACGCGGTGTACGAGCGCCGATCGTTATTGATCTCGTTATTGATCTCGTTATTGATCTCGTTAATAATCTCGCTATTGATATCGTTATTCATCTTGATATTGATCTCGTTATTGATCTCGTTATTATTCTCGTTATTGATCTCGTTATTGATCTCGTTATTGATCTTGTTATTGATCTCGTTATTGATCTCGTTATTGATCTCGGTATTGATCTCGATATTGATCTCGTTATTGATCTCGGTATTGATCTCGTTATTATTCTCGTTATTGATTTCGTTATTAATCTCGTTATTAATCTCGTTATTGATCTCGTTATTGATCTCAATATTGATCTCGTTATTGATCTCGTTTTTGATCTCGATATTGATCTCGTTATTGATCTCGGTATTGATCTCGTTAATAATCTCGTTATTGATCTCGTTAATAATCTCGTTATTATTCTTTCCCAATGTGATGATGTCAGTGCCGCGCTGCTAATATTGGTACACAGCCATGCTTAACAATGCAACTCACCACGACATCAACAACAACAACAACAACAACGTGTAATAGGCGACGTTTCGGGCAATATCCCTTCTCCACAGCACGTGGCTAGCTCATAGTCGTCGCTGTTGCTGCCGTGACTGTTCCGCACGGACCACTCCTCGCCCTTGGCGCCTCGGGTGGCGGCGTCGGGTGGCGGGAGGGGACCTCACGACACAAACATTGCTCCAGGTGATGATGACGTTGTCGCCAAATACCCCCCCCTCCCGGTATCGCGTAACCACGCGCGTGTGTGCACCTAGCCTGGCACAAAGCGCCGCTTCGTGGTCAACGTCTGCCGTCGTCGTCTGTTGTTGTTGTCGTTTGTTGTTGGTTGTTGTTGTTGTTTGTGGTGGTGCCAAGTCGTCACGTGCGCGCGCGCCAGAGAGAGAGAGGCGACGAGGCACGCGGTTTCTTTTGTGAATAAAGAAAACAGAAACACTTTGACGTTACGGCCCATTAAGGCCGTGCCATTGAGCCGACATCGCAGCGGGGGTTGTGGGGGTTGGTGGGCTCAGTGCGGACTTGAAACGACAACAAGCCCAGCCTCGCAGTCCAACAAGGGAGCCTCCCGCGCTCGCCCCAGCAGGTTCGCAATGATGGCCGTTCCCGTCGTTCTCCTTGTACGCGCGCCCGATAAGGCTCCTGCGCAACCCATAATCGGTCGTTATTCGAGTCTCATAAGATTACGCAAAGAAAAGTAACTGATGTCATTATTTTGTGTCACGTAGCGACCAATGCTATGCACATTAGAGGTTTTTATTTATTTTGGAGGGGTGGGGTGGGGGGTTAGATCGCGTTGAATATAAGTGTGTCGTTAAACCCGCCACCACCCGACACAGCCAATGGGAAAGGTTTGTCACGTAAACAGAACGTGGCAGGCTAACCGGTGTGTTGGAGAGTAAACCCACAACATGTTGAGCGGTATGCCCTACTAGTGACTAATTGGCTAATTAGCTGTGTCGATGTATTAAAAAAAAATGATTCCCTACCCCCACCCCACCGCGTATCCCAGCGCTCTGTGTGAAAGCCACGTGGTGAAACAAGCGTTCGCTAAATAAAAAACAAATACAAGACAGGGAGTCTCGTGACCGACGTTGAGGAGGGCTCTGCCAATGCCGCGCTGCAGGGAGGAGGCGATGACCACCACTGCTGCTGCCGCTGCCGTGTAGTGACCCCAAATGTAATAATTGCGCCGTGTAATTGTACAATTTAAAGATGAAATCAAACGCGGACCTTGACGCCGGCTGGTCCACAGTTGCCTCCAATTGCCCACAATCATGACGCGAAATGATGGCCCACTCGATGGCCCACAATGATGGCCCACGGTGGCCCACGGTGGCCCACTTTGGCCCACTTTGGCCCACAATGATGGCTAAAAATGGCCCACAATGGCCCACAGTGGCCCTCAAGTGTCCACAATGATGGCCCACAATGATGGCCCACGGTGGCCCACTTTGGCCCACGGTGGCCCACGGTGGCCCACGGTGGCCCACGGTGGCCCACGGTGGCCCACTTTGGCCCACAATGATGGCTAAAAATGGCCCACGGTGGCCCATAATGGCCCCCGACGTCGCGGGATCTTTAACGTCCGCCTCGAGTGAAGCAGCAGACGGTGCCCGCAGTATACTCATTACTGTTGCTGTGAGCACTACGACAACAACGAACGCGGCAGTATTTTAATTTTTATTGTACGAGGTGAGGCCTCCCATTGAGCTCCTGTGCAGCGCTTCTTCAGAAGCGGCCTCGCCATCACAAGTGGGAGCGCACGAAGGGGGCTTATCGCCATCATCACGTGGAAATGTAGAGCAGCCAAATATTCTGTAGACGCGTGGAATTACTTCTAAATGCGGAGGGAAAAGCCGGAGGAACCGGATAAAAAATCCACGCGACCACNGGGGGGGGGGGGGGGCGCGGGGGTGAGATACGCAAACTCCAAATATACAGCAGCAGCAGGCGTCAGCGTCGGGATGGAGCCCACCGCGACCTCCTGCATGCCGGGCGAGGGAGTTAACATCTCTGAGCCACCGTGGCGCGTATTGACTAGGGGCGGCCGCTGGAGGTTCGAACCGCGAGGCTCCGCAGTAAGCGGCCACAGCTGGGCCCCGCGTCGTCACCCCCCAATATGGCCGATATCCCCGTGGGGTGCATATGCGCATCGATCGATATCTGAATGTGACATCCACGGCATTATCCACCTCCTTCTCCTCCTTCCTCCGCCACTCTCTGAAAAGAGAGAATCGCCCTGCTTGCGCAATCCGCGTCCGCGAGGCGAGGAGACTCTTGAGGAAATCTCGCGTTGGCAGAGCGACTCTCGTCTCTCTCTCTCTCGACTCTCCTCTCTCTCTCGACTCTCCTCTCTCTCTCGACTCTCCTCTCTCTCTCGACTCTCCTCTCTCTCTCTCGACTCTCCTCTCTCTCTCGACTCTCCTCTCTCTCTCGACTCTCCTCTCTCTGACGGGCCCGCGGAAGCAGACACGACAGAACTACGACCGCAGATTCCATCGCCTCCTCCCACCCCTTTTTCCGACGCGCCCTGCCACACGAGAGTAATGTGTCGTCGCGTAACGAGTCAAAGCGATATCTTTATTTGTTTGAATTCCCAAAAGCCGGACAAGTTTTTGGCCAACTTAAGTGCGGAACTTAACGTGTCCATTGGGGGGAGGGGGATTTATTTGTGTCGTCATCGGTGGCCAGGCTGAGGTCATCATCAACTCACGAACTTCCGTTTGTCCACCCGTCTGTCTGCCCTGTCCGCCTGTTCGCTCGTCTATCCGGTCGTGTGTTTGTACGTCCGCCTGTGTGTCTGTGTGTGTGTCTGTGTGTCTGTGTGTCTGTGTGTCTGTGTGTCTGTGTGCCTGTAGGCTCCGTCCGTCCGTCTGTCGGTCTGTGTGCCTGTGTGTCTGTGTGTCTGTGTGTGTGTCTGTCTGTGTGTCTGTTGTGTGTGTGTCTGTGTGTGTGTCTGTCTGTGTCTGTGTGTCTGTCTGTGTGTCTGTGTGTCTGTGTGTCTGTGTGCCTGTGTGTCTGTGTGTCTGTCTGTGTGTCTGTGTGTGTCTGTGTGCCTGTGTGTCTGTGTGTCTGTGTGTCTGTGTGTCTGTGTGTTTGTGTGTCTGTGTGTCTGTGTGTCTGTGTGTCTGTGTGTCTGCGTGTCTGTGTGTCTGTGTGTCTGTGTGTCTGTGTGTCTGTATGTGTGTTTGTGTGTCTGTGTGTCTGTGTGCCTGTGTGTCTGTGTGTCTGTGTGTCTGTATGTGTGTCTGTGTGTTTGTGTGTCTGTGTGTCTGTGTGTCTGTGTGTCTGTATGTGTGTCTGTGTGTCTGTGTGTTTGTGTGTCTGTGTGTCTGTGTGCCTGTGTGTCTGTGTGTCTGTCTGTGTGTCTGTGTGTGTGTCTGTGTGCCTGTGTGTCTGTGTGTCTGTGTGTTTGTGTGTCTGTGTGTCTGTGTGCCTGTGTGTCTGTGTGTCTGTGTGTCTGTGTGTCTGTGTGTTTGTGTGTCTGTGTGTCTGTGTGTCTGTGTGTCTGTGTGTCTGTGTGTCTGTGTGTCTGTGTGTTGTGTGTCTGTGTGTCTGTGTGCCTGTGTGTCTGTGTGTCTGTATGTGTGTCTGTGTGTTTGTGTGTCTGTGTGTCTGTGTGTCTGGTGTCTGTGTCTGTGTGTCTGTGTGTCTGTATGTGTGTCTGTGTCTGTGTGTCGGTCTGTGTGTCTGTAGGCTCCGTCCGTCCGTCTGTCGGTCTGTGTGTCGGTCTGTGTGTCTGTGTGTTTGTGTGTCTGTCTGTGTGTCTGTCGGTCTGTGTGTCGGTCTGTGTGTCTGTCTGTCGGTCTGTGTGTCGGTCTGTGTGTCTGTGTGTCTGTCTGTGTGTCGGTCTGTCGGTCTGTGTGTCGGTCTGTGTGTCTGTGTGTCGGTCTGTGTGTCTGTCTGTCGGTCTGTGTGTCGGTCTGTGTGTCTGTGTGTCGGTCTGTGTGTCTGTCTGGTTCCCCCATNCCCCCGCCCCCGGCACGTCGCTCCGTCTGTGCCGGGAGGGGCCAGGGGCAGACCGCCGGCGCCGGTCGACGCCGCTCCCACGCGGCGTGAAGGAGGCGCCACGAGTCGAGTCGCCTCGTAGTTCGGTGACCCCCTCCCCCAGTCCCCCTCGCTCTGGCCGACAGAGCCGCCACAGCGATCCGAGTTCACACCACCCACCCACCACCACCACCCACCCACCACCACCCACCACAGCCCGGCCGCACCATCACGGCCTGGGGTGAGCTCGGCTCTCGATGTCTCGGACTGAGCCCGCCGGAGGGCGGCACGGCACGCGCGGGGGTGGGCGGCCAGCCCCACGCTCGGCCGCCTTTGTCTCCCCCAGTGACGATGTTTACTACACACCGCAGCCGGGAACTCGTTTGAGGCTGAGTCGACCTAGGGGAGGCCCAGGACCGGTTCAGATAATCGTCACTGGTGTTGGCGGCCGTGAGCGGGAATCGAACTCGGGTCGCCGGGTTCGTAGCGCAGCGTAGCGCTAACCGCTCCCCCACCGCTCCCTGCTATACACACCGTACAAAAACAAAGATCCCCGTGTAGCCTTGATAGACTGTTGGGGCAAGTGCTGTTAGCGAGCAGCACCTATGAACGCCGGCACGGCACACGAGGGGGTGGGTGGCCAGCACCACGCCCGGCCGCCTTTGTCTCCCCAGTGGCGATGTTTAGACACCGCACCGGGTACTCGTTTGAGGCTGAGTCTACCTAGGGGAGGCCCAGGACCGGTTCAAGTAATCGTCACCGGTGTTGGCCGTGAGCGGGAATCGAACTCGGGTAGCCGGGTTCGGAGCGCAGCGCGCTAACCGCTGTACACACACAACTCACACAGTCGGACACACACCACTCACACATAGTCGGACACACACCACACACAGTTTGACGCACACCACACACACAGTCGCACACACACCACACACACAGTTGGACACACACACAGTCGGACACACACCACACTCACACAGTCGGACACACTACTCACACACACTCACACAGTCGGACGCACACACAGTCGGACACACACCACACTCACACAGTCGGACACACACCACTCACACACACTCACACAGTCGGACGCACACACAGTCGGACACACACCACTCACACACACTCACACAGTCGGACGCACCCCGCTCCAGCTGTATAATAAATAAAAGCGCGTCGATCGTGGTGGCGCGTGACGCAGCAGTGGCCACCGCCGTCTCTACGTGGCGGCCACGAGCAGCAGCAGCAGCGCGGCCACGAGAAGCGGCGCCGCGAGTCGCGGGGACGCGGCCCCGGCCGGCGGGCATTCCACCCGGCGAGCACCTCCACCACCTCCTCCTCCTGCGTCACCTCCACCGCGATGACGATGATCAACAACAGCACCACCACCAACACCACCAACAACACCACCACCGCCGCCGCCGTCGTCATCATCGCCATCGTCGTCATCATCATCACCATCACCACCGTAGGAGCCAAAGTCCCCGCTCCCGGCCAGGAAGTCCTCTCCGTCGAAGCACAACTCCGCCATGTTCCGCTTCACCGCCTCGCAGAACGGCCTCTCGATGCCGTCGCAGACGCAGTCGCTGAGCTGCCGCGCGCCCTGCAGACTCAGCATGCGCTCGATGACGGCGCGGCACTGCGGGGAGCAGCGCGCCCCGTTGAAGAGCTGCCCGCAGCCCCGCAGGTACTCGTCCAGCGTGGCGCTGCAGCGCGGCTCCTCCAGGCACCGATGCCTCGCGTCGGTGCAGCCCACCACCACCCGGCGGCGGCCACCACCACCGCCGCCGGCGGTGTCCGCCGCCGCGGCCGTGAACGTGCGCGGCAGGCAGGGCTCGAGGGCGCTCTTGGTGCGCAGGCAGCGCGGCTCCCGGCCGCAGTCGCAGCTCTCGAGCGCGGGCCCCGAGCGGGTCCGGTTGAGTTGGACCAGCGCCGTGATGCACAGGCTCGGGCAGCGGAGCGAGGCGGCCCCGCCCGCTCGGCCCCTTCCACCTCGGCCCCTTCCACCGCCCGCCCGGGACCCGCACCCGCCGGGTCTCCGTCGCGCCAGCCGTCGTCCGAACCTCCTCCACCTCCGCCGTGTCCACCTCCGCCGTGTCTGCCAGCACCTTCCAGAGCTCCACCGCGACCTCCACCGCCGCCGAGAGAAGCGGCGTCGCCGCCGCGCACCGCGTGGCAGGCGGAGACGTAGCCGTCGTAGGCGCGCTTGCACTCCGCCTCCTGGCTGCAGCGCACTATCGCCTCCCAGCACGGCGGCCTCGCCGCCTGCTGCTGCTGCTGCTGGGAGGACGAGGAGGAGGAGGAGAGGGCGAGAGGCGCCCAGCAGAAGAGGAGCAGCGAGAGGGCGACGCGGCACGGGTGGAGAGGCTCCATGGCAGCTGGCCGCGGTCGACGGGAGAGAGGGCGCAGAGAGACGCGGGAGAGATTTGTTGTGGCTGTGAGTTTGTTGTTGTTGTTGTCGTTTTATCTTCTCGAGCTGGGGTCGTCGTCTCCCGGTGTCGCCCTTGACTCGACCGTCTCCGCGGTGGCCGCGTCTTCTGCGCTCCGCGTGTGCACGTGCGCCTCTGCGTCTTCGTCGTCGTGTCTCGGCGTCTCCGCTGTCTCCTTACAATCGCAGGCGTCTTTGATTTTCTCCGCGCGTCTCCCCACGACGTCTCCCCGCGACGTCTCCCCGCGACGTCTCTCCCACGACGTCTCTCCCCACGACGTCTCCCCCACGACGTCTCCCCACGACGTCTCCCCCACGACGTCTCCCCGCGACGTCTCCCCACGACGTCTCCCCGCGACGTCTCTCCCCACGACGTCTCTCCCCACGACGTCTCCCCCACGACGTCTCCCACGACGTCTCCCCCACGACGTCTCCCCGCGACGTCTCCCCACGACGTCTCCCCGCGACGTCTCCCCGCGTCCACGCGACTCCCACTCGACTCGGCGCTCCGCTCACGGCCGCCCCGTGTCCGCGCGCCGCCGCCGCCAGAGCCGCGGAGCGGTCGCGACGGAGACGGAACTCACCGCGGCAGAGCGATGTCGCGTTCACGATGTCGCGTTCACGCTGTCGCGTTCACGCTGTCCTTCTGTCCTTCTGCCGTTGAGTTAAACACACGAAGGCCCGGCAGCAGACACTCCTCGGCCTTCAAACGGCGACCTTCACGTCCCCTCGGAGACAGACACCCCGACGAGACCCCGAGATTGTATCCAGATACATGCCGCGTTGGCGCTGCAGCCCGATCTTAAACAGAAGGGCGAGTGGGTGAGGGCGAGTGGGTGGGCGAGAGAGCGAGCGACTGGGTGAGTGGGTGTGCGAGTGAGTGAGTGTGAGAGTGGGTGAGTGTGTGTGCGAGTGGGTGAGTATGAGAGTGGGTGAGTGTGTGCGCGAGAGGGTGAGTCGGGGAGGGAGAGAGGGCGAGTGAGTGTGAGAGTGGCTGGAGAGTGAGTGAGTGGAAGAGAGGGGGAGAGATTGGGAGAGAGAGCGAGAGGAGGGGTGGTGTTATGGGGGTGTGGCATTTGGAGAGAGTAAAATGTGCGAGCGTGAGAGAGAGGGGGTGGAGGGTGCCGGGTCGTCGATGGGAGACGGGGGGAGAGAGAGGGGGAGGGAGAGAGGGGTGGGGAGCGGTGGAGCAGCGGTTAGCGCGCTACGAAGCCGGCGATCCCAGTTCGATTCCCGCTCACGGCCATCACCAGTGACCTGGGCCTCCCCGAGGTCGACTCAGCCTCAAATTAGTATCGAGTGCGGTGTGTAAACATCGTTACATGGGAGACAAAGGCGGCCGGGCGTGGTGCTGGCAACCAACCCCCTCGTGTGCCGTTCCGGCCTTTACAGGTGCTCGCTAAGAGCACTTGCCCCTGCAGCCTGTGAAAGCTACACGGGTGATCTTTGTCTGTTGAGTCGGAAAGAGTGCGAAAGAGAGGGAGGATCAGAGGGTGAGTGTGAGTGAGTGAGGGTGTGAGTGAGTGAGTGAGGGTGTGAGTGAGGGTGTGAGTGAGTGAGGGCGTGAGTGAGTGAGGGTATGTGTGAGTGAGTGAGGGTGTGAGTGAGTGAGGGTGTGAGTAAGTGGGTGAGGGTGTGAGTGAGTGAGGGTGTGAGTGAGGGTGTGAGTGAGTGAGGGTGTGAGTGAGTGAGGGTGTGAGTGAGTGAGGGCGTGAGTGAGTGAGGGTGTGAGTGAGTGAGGGTGTGTGTGAGTGAGTGAGTGAGGGTGTGAGTGAGTGAGGGTGTGAGTGAGTGAGTGAGGGTGTGAGTGAGTGAGGGTGTGAGTGAGGGTGTGAGTGAGGTGTGAGTGAGTGAGGGTGTGAGTGAGTGAGTGAGGGTGTGAGTGAGGGTGTGAGTGAGTGAGGGCGTGAGTGAGTGAGGGTGTGTGTGAGTGAGTGAGGGTGTGAGTGAGTGAGGGTGTGAGTGAGTGGGTGAGGGTGTGAGTGAGTGAGGGTGTGAGTGAGTGAGGGTGTGAGTGAGTGAGGGGGTGAGTGAGTGAGGGTGTGAGTGAGTGAGGGCGTGAGTGAGTGAGGGTGTGTGTGAGTGAGTGAGGGTGTGAGTGAGTGAGGGTGTGAGTGAGTGAGGGTGTGAGTGAGTGAGGGTGTGAGTGAGTGAGTGAGGGTGTGAGTGAGTGAGGGTGTGAGTGAGTGAGGGTGTGAGTGAGTGAGGGTGTGAGTGAGTGAGGGTGTGAGTGAGTGAGGGTGTGAGTGAGTGAGTGAGGGTGTGAGTGAGTGAGGGTGTGAGTGAGTGAGGGTGTGAGTGAGTGAGGGTGTGAGTGAGTGAGGGGTGAGTGAGTGAGTGACGGTGTGAGTGAGTGAGGGTGTGAGTGAGGGTGTGAGTGAGTGAGGGTGTGAGTGAGTGTGTGAGTGAGCGAGTGAGGGTGTGAGTGAGTGAGTGAGGGGTGAGTGAGGGTGTGAGTGAGTGAGGGTGTGAGTGAGTGAGGGTGTGAGTGAGTGAGGGTGTGAGTGAGTGAGGGTGTGAGTGAGGGTGTGAGTGAGTGAGGGTGTGAGTGAGTGAGGGTGTGAGTGAGTGAGTGAGGGTGTGAGTGAGTGAGAGTGTGAGTGAGTGAGTGAGGGTGTGAGTGAGTGAGGGTGTGAGTGAGGGTGTGAGTGAGTGAGTGAGGGTGTGAGTGAGTGAGGGTGTGAGTGGTGAGTGAGTGAC
Source organism: Lethenteron camtschaticum (assembly GCA_018977245.1). Lineage (NCBI taxonomy): Eukaryota > Metazoa > Chordata > Hyperoartia > Petromyzontiformes > Petromyzontidae > Lethenteron > Lethenteron camtschaticum. Next base: position 873,768 of record MU249615.1, read on the forward strand.
GGTGTGAGTGAGTGAGAGTGTGAGTGAGTGAGTGAGTGAGGGTGTGAGTGAGTGAGGGTGTGAGTGAGGGGTGAGTGAGTGAGGGGTGAGTGAGTGTGTGAGTGAGTGAGTGAGGGGTGAGTGAGTGAGTGAGGGGTGAGTGAGGGTGTGAGTGAGTGAGGGTGTGAGTGAGTGAGGGGTGAGTGAGGGGTGAGTGAGTGAGTGAGTGAGTGAGGGGTGAGTGAGTGAGTGAGTGTGTGAGTGAGTGAGTGAGTGAGTGAGTGAGTGAGGGTGTGAGTGAGTGAGTGAGTGAGTGAGGGGTGAGTGAGTGAGTGAGTGAGTGAGTGAGTGAGTGAGTGAGGGTGTGAGTGAGTGAGTGAGGGTGTGAGTGAGTGAGTGAGGGTGTGAGTGAGTGAGGGTGTGAGTGAGGGTGTGAGTGAGTGAGGGTGTGAGTGAGTGAGTGAGGGTGTGAGTGAGTGAGTGACGGTGTGAGTGAGGGTGTGAGTGAGTGAGTGAGGGTGTGAGTGAGTGAGTGAGGGTGTGAGTGAGGGTGTGAGTGAGTGAGTGACGGTGTGAGTGAGGGTGTGAGTGAGTGTGTGAGTGAGTGAGTGAGGGTGCGAGTGAGTGAGTGAGGGTGTGAGTGAGGGTGTGAGTGAGTGAGTGAATGAGTGTGTGAGTGAGTGAGTGAGGGTGTGAGGGTGTGAGTGAGTGAGTGAGGGTGTGAGTGAGTGAGTGAGTGAGGGTGTGAGTGAGTGTGTGAGTGAGTGAGGGTGTGAGTGAGTGAGGGTGTGAGTGAGTGAGGGTGTGAGTGAGGGTGTGAGTGAGTGAGGGGTGAGTGAGTGAGGGTGTGAGTGAGTGAGGGTGTGAGTCGGAGAGAGTATGGGGGAGGGTCTTACGGGAGGGGTGTGCTCGGAACGTCGGACGCGGTAATGCAGCTGTAGGCGCAGCCCCTGCAACGCCTCACGCAGCACACTGCTGGCGGAAGGGGGCTCCACTCGAGGGAGCTCGGGCTGTGCTCGTACCCATTCGGGCTGAACGATGAATCGATTTCAAATTGAAGTCGCAATTTGAAGTAATGCGATTAGCAAATCGCAAAAGCTGCGATTTTTTGTGATTTGAAAAGTCCTACTATTACTTTCTTATTGGAAGTGTTGTATTTTTTATTATTATAACTTTATTTATTTAACTTAACAATTGTTCTTTGTTTGATTGTTCTATTTCAATATTTTTTTTTATAAATACATGTTGGAAGCAATTTATATTTTTAAAGTTATCATCCTTGCATTAGAATATATAGAGCAGTTCATATGTTGATGGTATCGTGTGGCAATGCTCCATCGCATGTTTTAAATATGTTACACAGCTTGACTTAAACAAATGTAATCGCAAATCAAATCGCAATCGCTGTCTGATTCTGTCCATATTTCACCTCGCTGGCGCGTGCGCGAGTTTGGCGGGAAGCATCGACGGCGTGCAGGACAAGCGTGGTGCCTGCTGTAGATTTGGAGTTTGCGGTGTCTCATCATCATCATCATCACGGTGGCTAGGAGATGTTGACTACCTCGCCTGGTACACAGGAGGTCGCGATGGGTTCGAGCCCGACCCTGACGCCTGCTGCTGCTGTAGATTTGGAGTTTGCGTGTCTCTCTCTCGTCATCATCATCACGGTGGCTAGGAGATGTTGACTACCTCGCCTGGTATACAGGAGGTCGCGATGAGTTCGAGCCCGACCCTGACGCCTGCTGCTGCTGTATATTTGGAGTTTGCGTGTCTCTCTCCCCGTGGTCGCGAGGATTTTTCTCCTGCGGTTCCCCCCCACCCCCACTTTGAGAATCAACACCACCACGCGTTTAGAGTCATTTGGCTACTGATTTTAATGTCCACGTAATGATGACGATGATGACGATGATGATGATGACAATGACGACGATGTCGACGATGACGATGATGACGATGACAACGATGATGATGACGATGACGATGATGATGACGATGTCGACGATGATGACGATGACGACGATGACGATGATGACGATGACGACGATGCCGATGATGTCGGTGAGTCCACGTCGTTGAGCTATCGTTAGTGATGGCCAGGTGGCTTCTGTAAACGAGCTACGAAGCTCAGCAGGGCCTTGCCTGGTAAAGTTAAACAAACCGTGTCTAGTTGAGTTCATTAAGATGCACTCGGCTGTCCCGCTCACACAAAGCGGACGAGGACCCCCCGCGTGCAGCCTGAACAAAGTGTCCGGGGCCAGTGTTGTGAGCAGCGAGTAGCAACAGCAGCTATGGAGGCCGGCACCACGCCCGGCCGCCTTTGTCTCCCTCGGACCGGTTCAGATATCGGACAGCGATGTTGGCCGTGAGCGGGAATCGAACTCGGGTGGTTGCTGCTGGCTGGCTGGGTGGGTGGCTGGCTGGGTGGCTGGGTGGCTGGGTGGCTGGCTGGGTGTCTGGGTGGGTGGCTGGGTGGCTGGGTGGCTGGGTGAGTGTCTGGCTGGGTGGCTGGGTGGCTGGGTGAGTGTCTGGCTGGCTGGCTGGACACGGCGCGCTCACCAAACCTCTCCCTCCCTCCCTCGCCACGACCACGGGTGGCGCATGGCGGCCTCTAGCGCACACTCTGCATAGCACGCGCGGAGTAACGCGGAGTAATGCAGGGTAACGAAGAGTAACGCGGAGTAACGCTGGATGACGCCATGTAACGCGGAGTAGCGCGGAGTGACGCAATGTAACACAGAGTAACGTGAAGTAACGTGAGGTAACGATAAGTAACGTGAATTAACTCCATGTAACGCGGAGTAACGGGGAGTAACGCGAGGGTAACCGGAGGGTAAACATCAGTGGCAGTGATGAGTTACTTCCGCGTTAGTGAGAGTGTGAGAGAGAGAGTCAGAGAGTGTGAGTCGGAGAGAGTGAGAGAGTCAGAGAGTGTGAGTGTGAGTGAGAGTGTGAGTGAGAGTGTGAGAGAAAAGTCAGAGAGTGTGGGTGAGAGTGTGAGTGAGTGTGTGAGCTGGAGAGAGTGAGAGAGTGTGTGAGAGTGTGAGTGAGAGTGTGAGTGAGAGAGTGTGAGTGAGTGTGTGAGCTGGAGAGAGTGAGAGTGAGAGTGTGAGTGAGAGAGTGTGAGTGAGTGTGTGAGCTGGAGAGAGTGAGAGTGTGAGTGAGTGTGTGAGTGAGAGAGTGTGAGTGAGTGTGTGAGTGGAGAGAGTGAGAGAGTGTGAGTGAGAGTGTGAGTGTGAGCTGGAGAGAGAGAGAGAGTGAGTGAGTGTGTGAGCTGGAGAGAGAGAGAGTGTGAGTGAGTGTCTGAGTGAGAGTGTGAGCTGGAGAGAGTGAGAGAGTGTGAGTGAGAGTGTGAGTCGGAGAGAGTGAGTGAGAGTGAGAGAAATCGAATCAGCGGCAGGGAGGGAGGGAGAGGGGGACGAAGAGGGGGANGGGGGAGCGGGAGGGATGGGGGAGGTGGTATGGGAGGAGGGGTAGGGGTGGTGTCACTCATCACTCATCCGCCGGGGACATGCACCTGCAATTCTGCCCCCACTTCACGCACAAAGGCAAATGTCCCCCCCCGCCCTCCTATAGACCGTCGGGCAGATGCGCGCCGTGTCCCGGCAAGGCCGCCTGAGCGGGACTCGATCGCGACGGAGCAGCGAATGTGCGGGGCCCAAGTTCTTTGGCACCGGCAGCAAATCCGTGTATGTGACCTGCGCACCGGTAGCTGGCTGCGAGCAAGCCGCCGTCTCACTCGCACCGTCCCAAGCACGCCCCGCGTCCACGGGCGGCAGTCGCCGGGAGGTCCGGGGAGCCGTGCGGCGCTGGAAGGGGAGTGAGTGAGTGGTGGTCGCGGGCTGCTGAGGAAATGTAAAATGCCTCGGCGACTCGTGATCGCAACTCCACGAGAAAAGGAAACTTGCGTGCGTTGTACTTCTTTCGCACCGTGCACAGGCAACTGAGCTAATTGGAGGTGCGGGGGGAGGACAGCAAACTAAACACACACAAAGCAGTTCTCAAGAAATAAATGTTCTATAAGAAATCACTTTTGCGGTGCCACACCTATTACCATTCTTAATGGCAAGAACGGTGATCTGGTCTCCGACCCCCCCAGGAACAGGTTCGCAGATTTGTTGAGCATTTCTGTGACCTTGCGGGAAGGGAAATCCCTCAGCCCAGATAATATAAATAAATACATACAACACAATCAATGTATAATACATACACGCATATAAATACGTATAACATAATGCACATATAAGACATACATATGAATACATATAATATAATTCATACATTAGTCATGCATACAAATACGTTAAACATAATTAATATATCATGCATATAAGTAAAAAATACATACAACATAATTTCTAGAAAATACATACATATAACACAGTTCCTATATAATACATACATATAGCATAATTCACATATAATACAAATATATAAATACATATAACATAATTCACATAAAATACAAATATATAGATACATATAACATAATTCACATATAATACAAATATATAAATACATATAACATAATTCACATATAATACAAATATATAGATACATATAACATAATTCACATAAAATACAAATATATAGATACATATAACATAATTCACATATAATACAAATATATAGATACATATAACATAATGAGACAAGGTGGGGATGATCGTGGCGTACCGGTGGCTGCTGCTGCTGCTGGAGGCTGTGGGGGTCGGGGGGTGCTAGGGGCGGGGGTCACGGGGGGAGCTGAGAATCGATCTCCGTTACCTGCGGCTCTCTCCCTCCCTCGCCCATCCTTGCCGCTGTCTCCTCTTCCCACTCATCTCCCCCCCACCCTTCATTCATTCTCCCCCGCAGCTCTCCCCACGTGTCTGCGCCGTGTGTTGTGTTTTTGTCAGGAGCGAGCGAGCGAGCCAGAGGGAGGGAGACATTCCTCGGTCTCAGTTGACGCGAATCGCATTACTGCGGCCCCATCGCTCAGGGCTGTCCCCTTCTCGCCCGTGGCGGCCTCGAGGAGTCAGCGGGAGGAGGGGGAGGAGGGGAGAGGAGGAGAAGAGGGGGAGGAGGGGGTGTAGGGACCCCCCGCTTGGCATCCCTCGTCAGCAATGGGCACATTGGTGGTGGTGGCGCTCACTGTGGAGCCGCACAGCGAGAAGGCGCGCCGGTTCTATTCCCAACACGGGCGCCGTGCTGTTGTGCGGGGGTTGTGTGGGTGTGTGTTGTGTGTGGGTTGTGTGTGTGTGTGGGTTGTGTGTGTGTGGGTTGTGTGTGGGTTGTGTGTGGGTTGTGTTGTGTGGGTTGTGGGTTTGTGTGGGTTGTGTGTGGGTTGTGTGTGTGGGTTGTGTGTGTGTGGGTTGTGTGTGTGTGGNTGTGTGTGTGGGTTGTGTGTGTGGGTTGTGTGTGTGTGGGTTGTGTGTGGGTTGTGTGTGGGTTGTGTGTGTGGGTTGTGTGTGTGTGGGTTGTGTGTGGGGTTGTGTGTGTGTGTTGTGTGTGTGTGGGTNGTGTGTGTGTNGGGTGTGTGTGTGGGTTGTGTGTGGGTTGTGTGTGGGGTTGTGTGTGGGTTGTGTGTGTGTGGGTTGTGTGTGTGGGTTGTGTGTGTGTGGGTTGTGTGTGTGTGGGTTGTGTGTGTGTGGGTTGTGTGTGTGTGGGGTGTGTGTGGGTTGTGTGTGTGTGGGTTGTGTGTGGGTNGTGTGTGTGGGTTTGTGTGGGTTGTGGTGGGTTGTGTGTGTGTGTGTGTGGGTTGTGTGTGTGTGGGTTGTGTGTGGGTTGTGTGGGTTGTGTGTTGTGTGGGTTGTGTGTGTGTGGGTTGTGTGTGTGTGTGTTGTGNGTTGTGTGTGGGTTGTGTGTGTGTGGGTGTGTGTGTGGGTTGTGTGTGTGGGTTGTGTGTGTGGGTTGTGTGTGGGTTGTGTGTGTGTGGGTTGTGTGTGTGTGGTGTGTGTGTGGTGTGTGTGTGTGGGTTGTGTGTGTGTGGGTTGTGTGTGGGTTGTTNGGTTGTGTGTGTGTGGGTTGTGTGTGGGTTGTGTGGGTTGTGTGTGTGTGGGTTGTGTGTGTGGTTTGTGTGTNGTTGTGTGTGTGTGTGTGTGGGTGTGTGTGTGTGTGGGTTGTGTGTGGGTTGTGTGTGGTTGTTGTGTGTGGGTTGTGTGTGGGTTGTGTGTGTGGTTTGTGTGTTGGTTGTGTGGGTGTGTGGTTGTGTGTGTGGGTTTTGTGTGTGGGTTGTGTGTGTGGTTGTTGTTGGTTGTGTGGTTGTGTGTGTGGTTGTGTGTGGGTTTGTGTGGTTGTGTGTGTGGTTTGTGTGTTGGTTGTGTGTGGGTTGTGTGTGTGNGTGTTGTGTGTGGGTTGTGTGTGGGTTGTGTGTTGGTTGTGTGTGTGTGGGTTGTGTGTGGGTTTTTGTGTGTGGGTTGTGTGTGNGGTTGTGTGTTGGTTGTGTGTGGTTGTGTGTGTGTTNGTGTGTGTGGGTTGTGTGTGTGGTTTGTGTGTTGGTTGTGTGTGGGTTGTGTGTGGGTTGTGTGTGGGTTGTGTGTGTGGGTTGTGTGTGGTTTGTGTGTGGGTTGTGTGTGGTTTGTGTGTGGGTTGTGTGTGGGTNGTGTGTGTGGGTTGTGTGTGGGTTGTGGTTGTGTGTGTGTGGTTGTGTGTGGGTTGTGTGTGTGTGGCTCCCCCTGAAGTGCAGTGCGAGTCTGTGTGGATGTTGAACTTCTTTCGCACCATACGAAGCCACGGCGACCCGAGTTCGATTTTCGCTTACGGACAGCAGCCAGTGAGGATTATCTGGATCGGTACTGGGCCTCCCCTAGGTCGACTCAGTCTCAAATAAGTACCTGGTGCGGTGCGCAAACATCGCCTTTAGGGGAGACGAAGGCGGCCGGGCGTGGTGCTGGCCACCCACCCCCTCGTGTGCCGGCCTTCACAGGTGCTCGCTCACAGCACTTGCCCCTACAGTCTGTTCGGGCCTTTAACCGACTGTTGGGGCAAGTGCTGCTTGCGAGTAGCACTCGTAAGGGGGTGGTGTGGCCAGGACCACGCCCGGCCGCCTTTGTCTTCCCAGTGCTGATGTTTTATACACAGGTAATACGTTAAGGCTGAGTCGACCTAGAGGAGGCCCAGGACCGGTTCAGATATTCGTCACCGATGTGGGCAGTGAGTGAGGATTCCAACTCGGGTGGCCGGGTTCCTCGCTTCTGCGGCCGTCTGGAACGCTCTGCCTTCCGGTGTTAGGAAGCCACTGGTAGTTGTGCACTTTTAACATCGATTTTGACAAACTCATTTCTTTAAAGATGCCTTTGCGTTGAGTTCGTTGTACTTCCCCCGGACTTCCAATGAACGCGGTTGGCCAGCGTGCGGTGCGAGCGGGGTTCCACGTACACACACAGCGCCGCGCGCTAACCACTGCGCCACCGTTCCCCACGGGAACAACTCACAATCTCGCCGCTGCAGAGGAGTTTGAAGTCATCACGAATACGCTGTACTCAACCAAGCGAACTTGGGTGGGGAGAGGGGTGGTTTAACTCAACACGTTTGTCAATAGCACCAATGGGCGACGTTTCGAGCCATGGCCCATATTCAAGATGCCCTTCTCTCCACAGCCGATGTGCCTGGGAAGGAGGGCCATTGCCTGAAACGTCGTCCATCGCACATTGTTGTTGGCGATATGCGCTGAGCGTGATGGATTGTTGTTTTTTTTCTTCATCAAATAGTCATTATCGCCGGTCTCCACTCAGGGAAGGTGACGTCACCAGCGCGCTTGTGCCAGGCTAGGTGCACGCACGGAGAGGACAAGCGAATCGAACTCGTCCAGCCTACACGCTGATCCTCCCCACCCCCCCCCCCCAAAGACAAAGATCCCCCGTATAGTCTTCGGTTCTTTCGGTAAAGTCACGAAGAAAGAAAAAAATAAAATAATAATAGAATATAATTTTTGAGTACTTGTAAATGTTGTGGATTCACTCTTCACACAGACACCGGTGGGCTAAAGTAGTGAACTATTTTGTCTTTTGTCAACGTGACACTTTTTTACTGATTGGCCGTGTCGGGTGGTGGAGGGTGGCGACGCATTTATCAGCAACGCGATCTCACCCAAAAACCTTTATTATGAATCCCCCGTGTAGCCTTAACAGACTGTAGGGGCAAGTGCTGTTAGCGAGCGGCACGCGAGGGGGTGGGTGGCCAGCACCACGCGCGACCGCCTTTGTCTCCCCAGCGGCGATGTTTATACACCGCACCAGGTACTAATTTGAGGCTGAGTCGACCTAGGGGAGGTCCAGGATGGTTCTGATAATCGTCACCGGTTGTTTGCGGTGGCTCGTGAGCGGAAGGGGGGGGGAATGGAACCTCGGCTGGTTTCGTAAGTGCGGCGCGCTCGCCGCTGCACCCACCGCTGCCCCCACGGCTGCCCCCACCGCTGCCCCACCGCTGCCCCCACGGCTGCCCCACCGCTGCCCCACCGCTGCCCCCACGGCTGCCCCCACGGCTGCCCCACCGCTGCCCCACCGCTGCCCCACCGCTGCCCCCACCGCTGCCCCACGGCTGCCCCCACCGCTGCCCACATTCCCGGCAGCGTGACCCTTGACCCGAGGGTGGGCGTCGTGTGACCGCATTCCTGGCAGCACGGCAGCACGACGTGGGTTCTGTAGAGAGACAGAGAGAGAGAGAGGTACCTGTGCTGTGGGGTGTGTGCTGTGTGTGTGCTGTGTGTGGTGTGGTGTGTGGTGTGTGTGCTTTGTGTGCTGTGTGTGTGTGGTGTGTGTGTGTGTGGTGTGTGTGTGTGCTGTGTGTGTGTGTACTGTGTGTTGGTGTGTGTGCTGTGTGTGCTGTGTGTGTGCTGTGTGTGCTGTGTGTGTGGTGTGTGTGTGCTGTGTGTGTGGTGTGTGTGTGGTGTGTGTGTGTGGGGTGTGTGCTGTGTGTGCTGTGTGGTGTGGTGTGTGTGTGCTGTGTGTGTGCTGTGTGTGTGTGTGGTGTGTGTGTGTGTGCTGTGTGTGTGTGTGCTGTGTGTGCTGTGTGTGTGCTGTGTGTGTGTTGTGTGTGGGTGTGCTGTGTGTGCTGTGTGTGTGCTGTGTGTGTGTGTGTGTGCTGTGTGTGTGGTGTGTGTGTGTGCTGTGTGTGTGCTGTGTGTGTGCGTGTGTGTGTGCTGTGTGTGTGCTGTGTGTGGTGTGGTGTGTGTGCTGTGTGTGTGTGGTGTGTGTGTGCTGTGTGTGTGCTGTGTGTGGTGTGTGTGGTGTGTGTGTGTGTGGTGTGTGCTGTGTGTGNTGTGTGTGTGTGGTGTGTGTGTGGTGTGTGTGTGTGTGTGTGTGGGTGTCTGTGCTGTGTGTGTGCTGTGTGTGTGGTGTGTGTGTGCTGTGTGTGTCTGTGTGTGTGCTGTGTGTGTGTCTGTGTGTGTGCTGTGTGTGTGTGGTGTGTGTGCTGTGTGTGTGGTGTGTGTGTGCTGTGTGTGTGTGCTGTGTGTGTGGTGTGTGTGTGTGTGCTGTGTGTGCTGTGTGTGTGTGTGTGTGGTGTGTGTGTGTGGTGTGTGTGTGTGTGTGTGTGTGGTGTGTGTGTGGTGTCTGTGTGCTGTGTGTGTGCTGTGTGTCTGTGTGTATGTGTGTGTGCTGTGTGGTGTGTGTGTGTGTGCTGTGTGTGCTGTGTGTGTGCTGTGTGTGTGGTGTGTGTGTGGTGTGTGTGTGTGGGGTGTGTGCTGTGTGGTGTGTGTGTGGTGTGTGTGTGCTGTGTGTGCTGTGTGTGTGCTGTGTGTGTGGTGTGTGTGTGCTGTGTGTGCTGTGTGCTGTGTGTGTGCTGTGTGTGTGTGTGTTCTGTGTGTGTGGTGTGTGTGTGGTGTGTGTGCTGTGTGTGTGTGCTGTGTGTGCTGTGTGTGTGGTGTGTGTGTGGTGTGTGTGCTGTGTGGTGGGGCTGTGTGCTGTATGTGTGTGCTGTGTGTGTGGTGTGTGGTATGGGGTGTGTGTGCTGTGTGGTGTGTGTGCCGAATGTGTGATGTGTGGTGTGGGGTGTGTGTGGTGTGTGTGTGGGGTGTGTGCTTTGTGTGTGTGCTGTGTGTGTGTGGTGTGTGTGTGTGATGTGTGTGTGTGTGGTGTGTGTGTGTGCTTTGTGTGTGTGCTGTGTGTGCTGTGTGGTGTGTGTGGTGTGTGCGTGGTGTGTGTGTGCTGTGTGNGTGTGTGGTGTGTGCTGTGTGGTGTGTGCTGTGTGGTGTGTGCTGTGCTGTGTGTGTGCTGTGTGTGTGCTGTGTGTATATGTGTGTGCTGTGTGGTGTGTGTGCTGTGTGGTGTGTGTGCTGTGTGGTGTGTACTGTGTGGTGTGCTGTGCCGTGTGTGTGTGATGTGTGTGGTGTGTGCTGTGGTGTGTGTGTGTACTGTGTGCTGTGTGCTGTGTGGAGTGGGGTGTGCTGTGTGGTGTGTGTGCTTTGTGGTGTGTGCTGTGTGTGTGCTGTGCCGTGTGTGTGTGATGTGTGTGGTGTGTGCTGTGGTGTGTGTGTGTACTGTGTGCTGTGTGTGTGCTGTGGGGTGTGTGTGTGTGTGGTGTGTACTGTGGGGTGTGTGTGTGTGTGGAAACACTCATTGAGATTATTTAGATAATTGTGGCTGCCATAAATGCATACCCGTAAACCCATATCAGTGCCTGCCTCATTACAGACCAATTCAGACCTTATTGGTCACCCCGTGCCCTTATAAATCTCGACGTTCCTCCTACAAAGTCCCATCACAAGGGAGAAACACAAACAAATAAACACAAACAAATAGACACAAACACAGAGACACAAACACAGAAACACAGACAAATATACACAAACAAATAGACACAAACACAGAGACACAAACACAGAAACACAAACAAATAGACACAAACACAGAAACACAAACAAATAGACACAAAACATTTTTGTTGCCCTATCGAAACGGCTGTACTTCGCATGGACCTGAAAACTCAGTTTCCCTGCACAAGAATACGGGGTAAAGCGTGTGGGTGGACAGGTTTGTAATTGTCCAAATGATGGACACCTTTGTTGAGCGGCTATCATTTTTGAGCGCCAGGTCGCTTCTGAAATATAAGTTAACAGATCAATGGGCTTTGCTTGGTAGGATGGGGGTGGTTTAGTTTTAATGGTTTTTTGTTCGGGTGATTTGTTTACCTTTATCGTACGTTGCACTACTATCGCGTTTATTTTATTTTATTTTTTATTGGCCGCCGCTACTGGACATCTGTGAAAAGTGCAAGTATTGTGGTTAATGCAGACGTGATTCCTCGTAAATAGGTATCAGTTTTGTTGCCAGAAAAAAGGGAAAAACCCTCTTCACATGAGACCGTCTATTGTCGGCGGCACGACTTAGTCAGGACAGACGGTCGGCTGTCTGACGAGCGGCGCCTCGGGATGGTGAAGACGACGACGACGAGGAGGAGAGGCTGGCGATGACAAGGTGGTGGTGACGAGGAGGAGGAGGAGAGGCTGGCGATGACAAGGTGGTGGTGACGAGGAGAGGCTGGCGATGACAAGGTGGTGACGAGGAGGAGGAGGAGGAGAGGCTGGCGATGACAAGGTGGTGGTGACGAGGAGGACGATCTTGAGCAGCACGACGGGGATCATCCCACTTCCAGCAACAGCCCCGAGCTCCCGTCTGGGCCCCTCTCGTACTCCCAGCGCGGCCTCGCTGCGTCCCCGGCCACGCCCCCTTCTGGAACCTTCTAGTGGGTTCCCGGGGCTTCCCGATGGGCGCCCTCGGTGACCTTTCCCCTCGGTGACCTTTCCCATCGGTGACCTTTCCCCTTTAGATGTCCCCTTTCGTGTCTATCGTGGCCTGCTGACGTCAGTGCTGCCGTGCACCGCAGTTCACCTTCTCCGCCAGCAGCCAGCGCTATGGCACTACACTTTGATACCGGCAAAAAATGTCCCGTTTTGCAGTGGCACGCTGGTAGCCGTGGGCCTCTGGGATGTTGACGTCACCGACTCGTGTCTCTGTTGTTGTTGTTGATGTTTGTGCTTATTTTGTTTTCGTGGCGTTCCTTGATCTGTTCGTTAACATTTTTTTCACTTTCTGAGAAGTTTATAATTTGCTTGGTGGTTGTTAGAGATTGAAAACGAATTTCTCTAAAACGGATTGTTGCGTGTGTGTGTTAGTTTGTTGTCCTTCCCAGCGTGGTTAGCTACGTACGGTGCGAAAGAAGTTCAACATGCACACATTAGCACGGTTGGCTATGTACGATGCGGAAGACTTTCAACATACGTACATCAGCACGGTTGACTACGTATGGTAAGTAAGATGTTCAACAGACATACACGTGAATAAATAATATGATTTGGCCCTAATATATATAACTAATGCACAGCGTTGTGAGATGCGATTAGCGTGAATGACGCTGCTGTATATAATTACATTATCATTATTGTTAGTAGTAGTAGTGATGATGAATAGATAACGACTCATCATAGCACCGTGTATGGAGCACAGGAGCTGAGCACGTAGACGAAGGAGACCCAGACCGTCAGCAACAAACAGCACCGCTCTCAATGGTGGGCGGTCGGCGAGAGTGCAACGCGCACCTTCGAATTGAGCGTCGATTGTCGGGGAGAGAGACGGTGATGGTGGTGGTGAAGGTGGTGGTGAAGGTGGTGGTGAAGGTGATGGTGAAGGTGGTGGTGATGGTCATGGTGGCGATGGTGGTGGTGGTGATGGTGGTGGTGAAGGTGGTGAAGGTCGTGGTGATGGTCATGGTGGCGATGGAGGTGGAGAAGGTGGTGGTGAAGGTGGTGGTGAAGGTGGTGGTGAAGGTGGTGGTGATGGTCATGGTGGTGATGGTGGTGGTGAAGGTGGTGGTGATGGTCATGGTGGTGATGGTGGTGGCGAAGGTGGTGGTGATGGTTATGGTGGTGATGGTGGTGGTGAAGGTCATGGTGGTGATGGTGGTGGTGAAGGTGGTGGTGATGGTCATGGTGGTAATGGCAGTGGTGATAGTGATGATTGGTGGTGATGGTGGTGTTGAAGGTGGTGGTAATGATGGTGGTGATGAGAGAAGGGGTTGCAGGGGGTGAGGCGACCTGCAGTGTGGTGAGTGATAGCAACGCCACCACCAACACAACACCAACCACAACACCACTACCACCACCACCACCAACCACAAAAACCACCACCACAACTTCCACAGCAACACCACCACCACCAACCACAACACCACTACCACCACCAACAACCACAAAAACCACCACCACAACTTCCACACCAACAACACCACCACCACCCAAAACAATTCCAACCACGACAGCCACAAAAACCACCACCACAGCTTCCACACCACCACCACCAACCACACCCAAAACAATTCCAACACGACAGCCACAAAAACCACCACCACAGCTTACCACGACAGCCACAAAAACCACCACCACAGCTTCCACACCACCACCACCAACCACACCCAAAACAATTCCAACACGACAGCCACCCAGACGCGGCTCCGCCTCGAGGTGGAGCCGCGTCTGGGCGGCTGTCGCCCAGCATGGCCGTCGCCTCGCGCCGCGTGCCACGTGACGCGTGACACGTGACGCCCTCAATCGGCGCTCGCCAACAGCAGCGCCGACCTCGCCACCTGCCGCCGGCTTTGGGGTCCCTGACCCCGGACGCACGGGGTCCCTGATCCAGGGGTCACGGGGCCATTCTCGAGGAACACATTTTTGTAGCAAAGACAAAGGTCTCCCCCCTCCCCAACCGTATAGCCTCAGAGATTGTTGGGGGCAAGTGCTGTTCGCGAGTGGCACCTATGAAGATGCCACGGCACACCCAGGGGATGTGTGGCCAGCAGCACGCAACATGTCAGGCAGACAAAGACACACACGCAACATGCACACACAACAGACACACACGCAACATGCACACACAACAGACACACATGCAACATGCACACACTAATAACACACATGCAACAGACACACACGCAACATGCACACACCAACAACAGACACACACACACAACAGACACACACACCACAGACACACACGCAACATGCACTCACACGCAACACATCAGATTAAGAAAGACACAACAAAATACACAATAGACAGACACGCAAAATGTACACACACAGATACGTAACAGCCTGAGTGGAATCGTCCCTATCCTGCAATGCAATTAAGCGGACAATGTTTGTGTTTGCATGTACGTTGAACTTCTTTCACGCCGTATGTAGTCAACCGTGATAATCGGAAGTGCAGGGGAAGGTCTTCAAGTTACAGACAGATAATGATTTAAACAGCAACAGCCCCAATCAATGAAGTCTTCATTTCTAAAGCAATATTTTGTGCAAAGGATGCCATTCAAAGTGCTGTACAGATGTAGTGTAGCACAAGTCGGAGACGAAGTAGTTGCAGGAGGCACCTTCTTTATTAATACTCTTGAGGTTCAACAGGTTCGCCTCCGTCCTTTCGATGTCGTACGGCCCGGCCCAGACACGACCCCGTCCGCGTTGCACCGGCGGCGTCGACCGAGACAGCCAACGACTGTCCGGCCGCGCGACGATCGCGTGAAGGCGGCAGCGACGACGAGACGAGTTCACTCCCAGAGCCGGCAGCCGGAGCTCCTCGCTCTCCGCTGCTTTTATCCTACTCGTCGTGGCCTGGCTCCGCCCTGGCTCCGCCCTAGCCACGCCTCCCTTCTCGAACCCACGAGCGGGTTCCAGGCAGAGGTCGCAATCGGGTATCCGATACCCGTACCCTACCCGATACCCAGTACGGGTACGGGTACCCATTTGTGACCCTGGTGCGGCTGGGTACGGGTACGGGTAGGCCGTGAGTCACTGGTGAGTAACCGTTTGTCACTCATTTCCCAACTTCTTGACTCTTCTCACAATAAAAATTCCTAGAATCAACCCACCCACACCTGCAACATGGCTTCATCCCAGAGGTTGCAATCGGGTACCTGATACCCGTACCCTACCCGTACCCGGCCGGGTATCGGGTGGGTACGGGTAACCCGTACCCGTTTGCGACCCTGGTGCGGCCGGGTACGGGTAAGGAATCAAAACCCGTTTGCGACCTCTGGTTCCAGGGGCCTCCCTTTGAGGTCTTCCGTGACCCTTGCCCCAGTTCCTCCGCCCTGCCGGCACACAGCCGTGCATGTGGTCGACGGCGTGTGCGCTGTCCACCGCAGCAGTCGGCGCTGTGTCACTACACAGATATACAAATTACATTATTAAAAGACTAAATCGCAGCAAGAATACAAACAATTTCAAAACAAAATTAATAACAAAACTAAAAACAAAGCTCCTGTGGCTTAACTGATACCGAAGGGAAGAGCGTTCCAGACGGCCGCAGAAGCAGCGCGGCAGCGACCGCCGTCTTCGTGCGATGGGCAGCAGCCAAAAGTCGCCGCCGCTGCTGCCGCTGCTGAGCGGAGTTGGTGTGATGACGATGGTTCGTGCTGCCTGACGACACCAGCGAGGGCACTTGGTGTGTGCGCTTCGTTTGTGGCGAGCGCTTTGTGTGCGGCGAGCGCGACCTCACNGGAACGCATTCGTTAGGAGAAGACAACGTCTCCTTGCCATGTTTGTCTCGCCAACAAAATACATAAAAAACACAAAATAGTTGTACACACGCGCCGTCGTGTTGTGTACACGTGCCAACGTGTTGGTACACATGTCATCGGCGGCTAGGAGATGTTAACTACCTCGCCTGGTATACAGGAGGTCGTGGTGGGTTCGATCCCGACCCTGACGCCGGCCGTATATTTGGAGTTTGCGTGTCGCGTGGGTTGTTCTGCGGATCCTCCGGTTTTCCCTTCCACATTCAGCATGAGCGTCCACGTGTCTAGAGAGGATGTGGCTGCTGCTGCTGCTGCCGCTGTACATTCCCACGCGGCGACGGCGACGATGATGACGACGATGACGATGATGACGATGATGATGACGATGACGGCGACGATGACGATGATGATGACGATGACGGGCCGCCACGTCGTTGGAGCTATCGTTTTTCACAGCCAGGGTCGCTTCTGGAACAACAAAGAGCTGCGTAGCAACTCAAGTGGGGCGCTGAGCTGGTACAACACAAAAACAATAGTTTGCCTTTAGTAAATACTGAGGAGCAGAAGAGGAAATCAACGTTTGGTTTTTAGTCCGGTCTTAAAATCACCAAATTGTCACGGCTGATCGGTGATGGCGGTGTGGGTGGGGGTGGGGGTGGTGCTGGTGGTGGGGGTGACGGTGGTGGAGGTGGTGGAGGTGGTGTGGGTGGTGGTGGGGGTGGTGGTGTGGGTGGTGGTGGGGGTGGTGCTGGCGGTAGGGGTGGCGGTGGCGGTGGTGGTGAGGGTGAGGTGGTGGTGGTGGGGGTGATGGTGGTGGGGGTGGAGGTGGTGTGGGTGGAGGTAGTGTGGGTGGGGGTGGCGGTGGTGGTGGTGGTGGTGGAGGTGGTGTGGGTGGAGGTAGTGTGGGTGGAGGTGGCGGTGGTGGTGGAGGTGGTGGAGGTAGTGGAGGTGGGGGTGGCGGTGGTGGTGGTGGTGGTGGAGGTAGTGTGGGTGGGGGTGGAGGTGGAGGTGGTGGAGGTAGTGTGGGTGAAGGTGGTGTGGGTGGGGGTGGTGGTGGAGGTGGTGGAGGTAGTGTGGGTGGGGGTGGCGGCGGTGGTGGTGGTGGTGGTGGTGGAGGTGGTGTGGGTGGAGGTAGAGTGGGTGGGGGTGGCGGTGGTGGTGGTGATGGAGGTGGTGTGGGTGGAGGTAGAGTGGGTGGGGGTGGCGGTGGTGGTGGTGGTGGAGGTGGTGTGGGTGGAGGTAGTGTGGGTGGAGGTGGCGGTGGTGGTGGAGGTGGTGGAGGTAGTGGAGGTGGGGGTGGCGGTGGTGGTGGTGGAGGTGGTGTGGGTGGAGGTAGTGTGGGTGGGGGTGGCGGTGGTGGTGGTGGTGGGGTGAGGGTGGTGGTGGTGGAGGTGGTGTGGGTGGAGGTAGTGTGTGTGGGGGTGGCGGTGGTGGTGGTGGAGGTGAGGGTGGTTGTGGTGGAGGTGGTGTGGGTGGAGGTAGTGTGGGTGAGGGTGGTGGTGGTGGAGGTGGTGTGGGTGGAGGTGGTGTGGGTGGAGGTGGTGTGGGTGGGGGTGGCGGTGGTGGTGGTGGTGGTGGAGGTGGTGTGGGTGGAGGTGGTGTGGGTGGCGGTGGTGGTGGTGGTGGAGGTGGTGTGGGTGGAGGTGGTGTGGGTGGAGGTGGTGTGGGTGGCGGTGGTGGTGGTGGTGGTGGTGGAGGTGGTGTGGGTGGAGGTGGTGTGGGTGGAGGTGGTGTGGGTGGGGGTGGTGGTGGTGGTGGTGGAGGTGGTGTGGGTGGAGGTGGTGGTGGTGGAGGTAGTGTGGGTGGAGGTAGTGTGGGTGGTGGTGGTGGTGGTGGAGGTGGTGTGGGTGGGGGTGGAGTGGGTGGAGGTGGTGTGGGTGGGGGTGGCGGGGTGGGTGTTTAGTAAACTCTGCGGGGAGAGGAGCTACTGAGAGGGGGGGGGGGCTCCGGATGTGAGAGTTTATCGGTAACACGGATCCGTTGAGACCTCTCTCTGCCTCTCTCTGCCCCTCCCCTTTCTCTAGCCCCTCTCTTTCTTTTTCATGAAGTTTAAAGTTTAATTTCTATTTCTGTAAGAATAAAACAATGATTAAGAGATTTTTAATAGATCCATAGTTCAGAATCTTGAGGGTGAAGCCATCAACTTTATTTACGAGTTATTTTTTTAATCCCTAGAGAGGCCAGGGAATTAACTGATGACATCCGGGAACATGCAGGTATCACTTGATGGTACGGCTTCTCTGCCCTTCGCATCTTCTGGGACAAAGTGAATAAAAACAACTTCCAGGCGCCGTAAAGTCCTGGACCACGCAGGGCACAATGTATCACATTACACCACGTGGTGTGCTAAGATCATCATGGCTGCAAACAGGATTCCACACGAATATAAGATGTGACCATCATATCACACAGTGCAAGCCAATTGTCATAATGTTCTTATTTTTTAAGAAATTATCCACAACATTCTCGTCAGACAATCGCAGAAATAGACATTCCATCATATTAAAAAAACACATTAGAAAAAAACTTAAATGTGAGTGGTGTGTCATGATGCTGGCAAAGGTTATCATTTCCTGAATCCACCTAGCCTGGCACAGCAGTCATCTCATGGCACCTGCGGGCTCTGTGCCGTGACCTCTTCGTGCACCTAGCCTGGCACAGCAGTCAACCCATGGCACCTGGGTCAGTCCCGTGACCTCTTGCCAGCGGGCCTTCGACAGTTCACGTGGCCTCGAAGTGCACATTGCCTGGCACAAGCGCCGTGGTGACGTCACTGTCACTGCAGCGCGCGTTTTCAGATGCGCTTCTGCAGATGTAGATGCCACTGGTTCTTCACGTTCTGCAGATGTAGATGCCACTGGTTCTTCACATTCTACAGATGTAGATGCCACTGGTTCTTCACGTTCTGCAGATGCCACTGGTTCTTCACATTCTACAGATGTAGATGCCACTGGTTCTTCACATTCTACAGATGTAGATGCCACTGGTTTTTTCACGTTCTGCAGATGTAGATGCCACTGGTTCTTCACATTCTACAGATGTAGATGCCACTGGTTCTTCACATTCTACAGATGTAGATGCCACTGGTGCTTCATGTTCTGTAGATGTAGATGCCACTGGTTCTTCACATTCTACAGATGTAGATGCCACTGGTTCTTCACGTTCTGCAGATGTAGATGCCACTGGTTCTTCACATTCTACAGATGTAGATGCCACTGGTTCTTCACGTTCTGCAGATGTAGATGCCACTGGTTCTTCACATTCTACAGATGTAGATGCCACTGGTTCTTCATGTTCTGCAAATATAGTTGCCACTGGTTCTTCACATTCTACAGATGTAGATGCCACTGGTTCTTCACGTTCTGTAGATGTAGATGCCACTGGTTCTTCACGTTCTGTAGATGTAGATGCCACTGGTTCTTCACGTTCTGTAGATGTAGATGCCACTGGTTCTTCACGTTCTGTAGATGTAGATGCCACTGGTTCTTCACGTTCTGTAGATGTAGATGCCACTGGTTCTTCACGTTCTGTAGATGTAGATGCCACTGGTTCTTCACGTTCTGTAGATGTAGATGCCACTGGTTCTTCACGTTCTGTAGATGTAGATGCCACTGGTTCTTCACGTTCTGTAGATGTAGATGCCACTGGTTCTTCACGTTCTGTAGATGTAGATGCCACTGGTTCTTCACGTTCTGTAGATGTAGAATGTTCTGCAGATGTAGATGCCACTGGTTCTTCACGTTCTGTAGATGTAGATGCCACTGGTTCTTCACGTTCTGTAGATGTAGATGCCACTGGTTCTCACGTTCTGCAGATGTAGATGCCACTGGTTCTTCACGTTCTGTAGATGTAGATGCCACTGGTTCTTCACGTTCTGTAGATGTAGATGCCACTGGTCTTCATGTTCTGCAGATGTAGATGCCACTGGTTCTTCACGTTCTGCAGATGTAGATGCCACTGGTTCTTCACGTTCTGCAGATGTAGATGCCACTGGTTCATTCACGTTCTGCAGATGTAGATGCCACTGGTTCTTCACGTTCTGCAGATGTAGATGACACTGGTTCTTCACGTTCTGTAGATGTAGATGCCACCACTGCCATCTATTGCGCGGTGGTTGAACTTACGACTCTCGATCCGAACAGGGACTGGACATACGGACCAGGTTTGTTCGTATCTCTCAAAGTTCGTAAGTCGAATGTTCGTAAGTAGAGGAGTCTATGTACNTAGTGGTGGACGGCGGCTGTACATTTGTTATATTAATTCGTGGCTTTCACAGCCTGTACCAAATTCTGGCAACGTCCTGTGATGCTGATAATGCTGCTGGATGCGGTGATGATGCTGATGTTAATGATGCTGATGCTGATGATAATGCTGCTGTGATGTGCTCAGCTCATGATGCTAATGATGATGCTGCTGATGATAATGCTGCTGCTGATGGTGGTGATGATGATGTTGATGCTGTTGATGAGGATGCTGCTGACGCTGGGTTGTTGCTGGTTGCCCGCGACACGTGCGATCCCCGTTGTCGGCACGCGCCGTGGAGCGCTCTCCAGCATCGCGCGGCGGTGCTGCTCGGAGCACGGAGGGCGGCGCGGGAACGTCGCTCACGTTGACAGCTTCATTAGAAACTAAACCTTAAACATTTTTATTTTATTTTACCAAGGAAGCCCCACTTTTTCGGAAGCGACCTTGCTATCACAGCTCAACCAAGTGGGCCGATCATCATCATCATCATCATGTGGACATTTATAGCAGTAGGCAAACACTCTCAATGCAAGTTCATTGTAAATGTGGAGGAGAAAAAATCGGAGGACCGGAAGAAAAATCCACTCCACCACGGGGAGAGAGAGAAACACACACCGCAAACTAAAAATATACAGCAGCAGGCGTCAGGTCGGGATCGAACCCACGATCTCCTGCGCACCAGGCGAGGTATTCAACGTCTCCTAGCCACCGTGATGATGAGAGAGAGAGACACGAAAACTCCAAATATACAGCAGCAGGCGTCAAGGTCGGGATCGAACCCACGACCTCCTGTGTACCAGGCGAGGTAGTTAACATCTCCTAGCCATCGTGATGATGATGATAGAGAGAGACGCAAACTCCAAATATACAGCAGGCGTCAGGGTCGGGATCAAACCCACGACCTCCTGTGTACCAGGCGAGGTAGTCAACATCTCCTAGCCACTGTGATGGTGGTGGTGGAACCACGACCTCCTGTACACCAGGCGAGGTAGTCAACATCTCCTAGCCACGGTGGTGGTGGTGGAACCCACGACCTCCTGTACACCAGGCGAGGTAGTCAACATCTCCTAGCCACTGTGATGGTGGTGGTGGTGGAACCCACGACCTCCTGTACACCAGGCGAGGTAGTCAACATCTCCTCGCCACTGCGGCGCCCCAATCACCGTGTCGGGTGGAGGAGGGTGCACAGCACAACATTTCACTTCCACAGCGATCTGAGCCAAAACATTTATTACAAATCTCTCCTACTCCGTTACGATGACTCCCATGATGATGATGATGGGATTCTCTCGTCATGTACAGGTGTGATTGTTGTTGGCATGGGCCAGGCCGACGGGTCCTCTTCACGGCGTGAGCGTGGAGACTCCGCCTGCCACGGCTCGCCAGAGGCAGACTCTGCGGCGTGTGGGCATCGGTCAACAGTTGTCCATCACTGCTGCTGGGTCACGTTTGCTTAAATGTGTTGTGATGGTGGGTTCAGACAAGAGGGGGTCACACGTGCAGCTGTACAGGAACTGCTGGGGTTCTATAACACAAAGCGCAGTGGCCGTGTGAGTCTTACAATCACCAGCCCACGCGCGACCTCACCTCCTCCTTAGTTCACTCACCTATTCACCTGCGCAATCACTCACCTATTCACCTGTGCAATCACTCACCGACTCACTCACACACTCACCTTCTCGTGCGTTCATTCACCTATTCACCTGCGCCATCACTTACCTACTCGCTGACTCGCACACTCACTCGCTTACTCACTCACACACTCATACACTCACTCGCTCACTCACGCACTCAGTCGCTCATTCACTCACACTCACTCACACGCTCATTCACTCACACTCACTCGCCCGCTTACTCACTCACTCGCTCACTCACTCGACAACTCACTCACTCGCTCACTCACACACTCACTCGCCAACTCACTCACACTCACTCACACACTCACTCGCTCACTCACTCACACACACACACCACTCACACACTCACCTCCTCGTTCGTTCACTCACCTATTCACCTACGCAATCACTCACCGACTCGCTCACTCACACTCACTCACCCCCCTAATCGCTCCCTCAATCACTCACCTACTCGCTCACTAACTTGCTCACTCACCTACCCACTTACTCGCCACTCATTCCCATACTCACTCACTTACTAGCTCACTCACTCACCCACTAACTCACATACTTGCTCACTCACACACTCACTCACCCACCTACTCACTCATACACCCAGTCACTCACTCACTCACCCGCTCGCGCACTCATTCGCTCACCCCTCGCTCACTCAGCCCGCTCACTCATCTGCCCGTGACCCCTGGCCGATCTTCTGTGATTCACTGACCCGTGACCACGTGGCCTCGAGGGGGGCGAACTGAAGAATCCGGGATTAGCGATGAAGGGGTGGGGAGGGGGTGCGGGATGGAGGGTGGGGGAGGGTGGGTCTGGGGGAGTTTGTGGTGGGGGTGGGGGGATGGAGGGTGGGGGGAGGGCGGGTCTGGGGGAGGGTGGAGGATGCGGGGGGGGGCATTAGGGGAGGGATGTTCAGTTCTCACTCGACATTAGGCTGGCTGGGAAGTCAGACATTTCGGCATAAGGCACTACCACTAGAGTACAAGGCACGCCTATCCATAATCCTTCATTATTGTACTTTACATCTGTAGAGGTAATACGCGCTGGGATTAGGGATCGTATGCACAGTGCGTGATGATTGGCTGTGTAGGTGGTGACGCGCGCTGACGGTGGAGGATCAGGGTCAGCGCGGGTCGTGGGTTACGGGGTACCGATTGGCTGTGGGCCGGTGACGCGCTGAGAGGGAGTGATCAGGTGGCAGCGCAGTGTGATTGGTGGAGTAATGTTAACACGCGCTGGGGAAAGCGATCGTAGAGAGAGTGCGTCGTGATTGGTTCATTAAGGAACGACGCTCACGTCGACGCCGCATCAGCTCCGTCTCTCGTGAGCAGGGGCTATAAAAGGGGATGCACACAGGCGTAAGGGCAGTGTGTAACCAGCGAAGAATGAAGACGGGGATGAAGACCTAGAGCCCTGCGGTACCTAGCCCCGCTGTCCTAAGGGGACCGGGACTCTGTGTAACCCAGAGGCGAGTGTAGTGTGTGTAGCCATAGGTCTACACGAGCCGAATGTATTGTGTGTAGCCAGGGCATAGAGTCTACACGAGTCGAGTGTATTGTGTAGCCAGAGGCATAGGGCTTACACGAGTCGAGTGTAGTGTGTGTAGCCAGAGGCATAGGGCTTACACGAGTCGAGTGTAGTGTGTGTAGCCAGAGGCATAGGGTCTACACGAGTCAAGTGTATCGGGTGTAGCCAGAGGCCTAGAGTTTACACGAGATTAGTGGAGTGTGTCGTCGGAAGAAGGAAGACCACACGTTGTATTGTGACACGTAAAGATTTAATAAAAGTGTGTTACCCGTCAAGAAGTTCCTGCCGTCAATTCCCATACTTCAACTGGCGTCAGAAGTGAAACGGTCCTCCAAGCATGGATACAAGGAGGAGCCGTCGGACCCACGGGATTGACCACGGGGACAACCTCGACGACGCGGGCCAGCGGGCATCAGGGGGTGAGGAAGAGGAGCTGCCACGGGGCAGGATCCACCGACGGCGCCGGACGAGCGACGGGGGACTGACACCGTGCTTCGCGAGGCACACTCCCGTCTGGCGGAGCTGCTGCTCGCCGCCGCGTCCATCTTGGCGGAGATCAGCTCGTCGGGAGGAGCGGGGACGGCGGCCGACGTGCTACAGGGTCGCCCTGCAGATTCCCGCCAAAACGATTTGGCGATTCCCGCCATTTCATCCGCTCCAACTTTTGGCGGGAACGGCCATCACCACGTGGCAGCGGTTCTCCATGCGCGCCCGCTGACGTCACCAACGCGCGCGGCGGACCGCCATCACACACCCGCCAATGGGGCCGCCATCTTACACACCGACGGGGGGCAGAGAGGAAGCACGAGGAGGAGGACGACTTTATCTTTCAGCAGCGCCTTCCCACGTTGTCAGCATTCAAGGCGGAAGGCGGGGATTGGAGCCAATTTCAGCGCAGATTTTTGGCGCATCAAGAGATGTCCGCCTGGTCCGACGCTACGGCACTGCGGGCACTGCCTGCCATGCTGGACGACAACGCGCTCGCGGCCTTCACGTCCGCACGCAGGTCGGACCGCTCCACGCTCAAGGATGCGCTGGCTCTCATGGCCAAAGTCTACGGTCCTCCCTCGGCGTGCCGCCATCATTTCTACGCAAGACGGAAGGCGGACACGGAGACCGTGCTCGCCTACCGCACGGCGTTGCTCGCTCTCGCTGACGCCGCGTTCCCTCGTATGGACGAGGAGGGCCAAGATGCGATGGTTTTGGAGCAGCTGCTCAAGTTGGCGCAGGACCTGGGGGTCCCCATCAACACGGCCGACGAGACCGATATTTCTTCATTACGGGTCGCCACGAGCATGCAAGCGCACGAGGTCCTTCAACGAAAGCAGGGGGTCGTCTGCAACGCTGCCGTGGCCTCAACTCCGGGTCCGGTTGACACCGGGCCCCAAGTCGTCAGCCCACGAGAGGACGCGTTCATCGCGGGACGAGCGGGGGACTGGAGGTCGGGGGGTCGTTCGCCTCTGCGAGCGGCCCGCAAGCTGGAGCAACCGAGATCTCCGACTACTGTCATCACCTGCTATAACTGCGGCCTTCGTGGCCACGTGGCCTCCGGTTGCCGCGCCCCACGTCAGCGCGCCATGGGACCTCGGCTGGACGACGACCAAGGCCCCAAGTCATCACTGCAAACCCGGCAAGTCGCGGCACCTCACATGCTTGGCCCGCATACTCGACACGTATGGGTCGTCGCGTTGCGACGAGGGAGAGCCGAGTAGAGTTCGGGGATTCGGTTCGGAGAGGGGGGTTCGGCCGGGACCGGGGAGACATTAAATGGTCGGAATTGGGGCACAGAATAGTGGCTGCCTCAGCGGGTTCATCCGTCGTTACCGGATCGATTGATGGGGTCGAGGTCAGGGTGTTAGTGGACACGGGGGCATCGGCGACTATTATTTCGGATCTCATTTATAATATTCTCCCGGTACAATGTCGTCCGCTTCTTCCGGTGGATGTGCCATTTTACGCCGCTAACGGGGGATCGTTGGGCATTATCGGTCAGATTAGGGCGTCCATTTGCATTGGTGATATCAAATTGTCGGGACCCGTTTTCGTTTCATCTTCCCTGGCGGTTCCTTGCCTATTGGGCACTGATTTTTTGGCGAAAATGCCCATCAAAATTCTCATTGATCAGCGTTGCATTGAACTACCATCGGGTCGCCGTATTTCATTTTTGACGAGCCCTAATGTAATTCGGACGGCGTGCGCTACCATTCAGGCGTTAGCAACACGGACCGTGCACGTGCCCCCGGGTTCACAAATGTTGATTCCCCTCCGGTTACGGAAGCCATGGGGGAAGGAGGCCTCGGAACAGGCCATGCTTTTGGGTCCTTCTAATAGGGCTGTTGGAGGTCTCGATTTATCGGTGGCTCACACTTTGGTTGGGGCAGACAGGGATCCGTTTGTCATGGTTTTAAACGCTGGGGCGCGGCCGGCCGTCATTCAGCAGGGCACCGTGCTGGCTCACGCGGCACGGGTCCCTGCGGAGGAGAGGTTGGTTGCGCAGGCTGATCCGAGCCCCACGAATAGCGTACCATCGAAGGAGGACCTAGATTGGATTGATATGCTGTGCGCGGACTCTGACGATTTGTCAGCGGTACAGTTGGGTGCGTTGCGCGGGTTGCTGATTGAATTTTCGGATGTCTTCAGTAAACATAAGTATGATATCGGATGCACGGACCTGCTACGCCACCACATTGAAACGGGCGATGCGGCACCGGTCAGGCAAAATCCCTTCCGACTGAGTCCTGCTGAGAAGGAACATGTTCAGTCGGCAGTTAACGATATGCTGGAAGCCGACATTATTTCGCCTTCTTCCAGTCCTTGGGGAGCACCTATTGTGCTCGTTAAAAAGCAGGACGGGTCCCTGCGATTTTGCGTCGATTTCCGCCGCCTGAATAAGATCTCGGTGGCCGACGCGTATCCGCTCCCAGGATGGACGAGTCTCTCGACGCATTGTCCGGTGCGCGATACTTTTCGACTCTTGATTTATTGTCCGGATTTTGGCAGTTGCCACTCGACGAGGAGTCTAAGCCTAAGACTGCATTCCGGACTCCAGGGGGCCTGTTTCAGTTTAACCGGTTACCCATGGGACTTCACTCCTCTCCTGCGACGTTTCAGCGTCTTATGGAATTGGTTTTGTCGGGCTTGCAGTGGGAGACGTGCCTCATTTACCTTGACGATGTCATTGTTTTCGGTAAAACGTTCGAAGAACACCTCCAGCGATTGAGAGGGGTGTTCTTGCGAATGCGATCGGCTAAATTAAAGTTTAAACCGGCCAAATGCCATCTTTTTCGTAAATCCGTGAGGTACTTGGGTCACATTGTCGACTCTTCGGGGATTTCTACCGATCCTGCGAAGACGGACTGTGTCAGTTCGTGGCCGACGCCCATGTCAGTGTCAGACGTGCGCAGTTTCATCGGTTTTGCTTCGTATTATCGCCGATTCGTTGAGCACTTCGCCACCATTGCAAAGCCCTTGCACGCTTTAACGGCAAAAGGAGTGAAGTTCCGGTGGGGACCGGAGGAGGAGGCTGCATTCTGCTCCCTCCGGGACGCCTTGGTAAGGGCCCCACCCTTGCGCTATCCGGACTTTGAGAGTCCCTTCTTGCTAGACACGGATGCTAGCAACACGGGCATTGGGGGAGTGCTGTCCCAAGTCGTTGGAGGGGTCGAACGGGTGGTCGCCTATGGTAGCAGGGTGTTGTCGCCGGCAGAGCAGCGCTACTGCGTCACCCGTCGTGAACTACTTGCCATTGTTTTTTTTGTACAACAATTCAGGCCATATCTCTATGGTCGTCATTTCACGGTCCGGACGGACCATGCGGCGCTCCAGTATTCATTACGGGTTGCCCAGCCCTCGGCCAATTGTCGCGGTGGTTGGAAGTCCTCCACGACTATCAGTTCACGACTACGTACCGTAAAGGGTTGCGACACACGAATGCCGATGCCCTGTCGCGGTTGTTGCCTTGTCACAAATGTGCGTGCTTATCGGGATCGGCGCGCTGTAAACCTCCGGTTACGGAAGGTAGGGAGGCGTTGGTTGCGACCGCGAGCACACCAATTGGGGATGGTCCGCTACCCAGGGGGTCAGGACTCGCTGCTCTCACTGTCGTTGATTGAGTGGGGCCGTCTCCAAATGGCGGACAGCTCCCTGCTGGCATTGCGCCGAAAGACGGAGGGTTCCGAAGGTAGCCACGACCGAACTGGCTCCTACGAGCTTAAGCAGGGCCTGTTGATGAGATGGGACAGTTTGTCCCGGCGGCATGCGATTGTGGTGCCTTCTGCTGTGAGGGGGAAGGTTGTCTTGGCCGCACACGAACGCCTCTTGCATTTGGGAGTTAACAAAACGCTTGCCCTGCTTCAGCGTGACTATTATTGGCCGGAATGGGGGGTGACGTGGTGAATATTCTGAAGGGTTGTGTTGAGTGCGCCAGACGGAAACCACCGCCCGTGGCAGCTAATCCACCGCTGCAATCTATTCAGGTCTCGCGCACTAACGAGCTCGTTGCACTCGATATTCTGGGGCCCTTTCCGGTCACGCCTAGGGGTAATAAGTACCTGTTGGTGGGGTCGAATATTTTACCCGGTGGCCTATGGCGTGGCCACTCGCCAACCAGTCGGCGGCGGCTGTGACGGACGCCTTTGTCCAGGGCTACGTCCTGGACAAGGGGGCTCCCGAACGCTTGCTGACTGACCAAGGGAAAAATTTTTCGAGTAAATTACTGCAAGAGGTGTGCGACCTGTTGGGTACCAAAAAGGTGCGTACCTCCCCGTACCACCCGCAGACGGACGGATGGTGGAGAGGCTTAACAGGACATTGACCTCTATGCTGTGCCAGCAGGTGTGTGAGTCGCATGTTGATTGGGACCTGCAGGTCCCTGGGGTCCTTGCCGCGTATAGAATGGCCCCCATGCAGCTACGGGGTTTTCCCCGTTTTATCTAATGTACGGTCGGGAAGCCGACCCGCCCATGGAAACGCAGCTGGGTCTGCCCGCACCACGAACTAATTCTAAATTGGCAGAGCATATTAAATTTAATATTCATAAACTGACAGAGGCAAGGGAGGCCGCACGGCTTAATTCGCGGGCTCGCCAAATTGCGAACGAGCGGTTGCGGGCACGGAAGGTGTCCGTGCACAATTGGGAACCAGGTGACAAGGCCTGGCTGCATTGCCCTCAGGCACCTTTGGCCACGTCGCCTAAATTGTTGAAGCCGTGGCGGGGACCCGTGGAGGTCGTGCGGGTTGCACGCCCCCAGTGCGTTCAGATAAAATGGGGGAAACGCCGTTGGTACGTCCACCCTCCCGACTGAAACCGTTCTCGCCTCCGTATGGCCTCCCCTTGTGTCGTGAGGGCCGAGCATGTGACGTGACCGACGACCCTGAGGGGGAATTGTCCTTGCCTGCTCCTCACATGTCTCCGCCTGATCCGCTCCCAGGTGTCTCGGAACTGACTGCTGCCGACCACCGGCGGCCGGATCTTCACGGCGGGGCCGGTCCTTCCAGGCCCGATCCGCGCCGTCTAGAGCTGCCGGAGACACCGGACGGTCGCCAACGTCCCGTTCCATACGACGGACCGGCCAGACGGACTCGCGCTAGGTCGCGCTACTTTGTGTAACCTACCACGTGCGGAGTCGAGGCAGCCGGAGCGCCTCGGCACTGCGTGGGTCACAGTGACACTTGGCGCGTTCGTTTTACGGTGTTCGCTTTTATTGTGTTGTTCGTCGGGCTGTATATTGCTTCGTATTTAAGGTTGTGTTATGTTGTTGTTGTTGTGTTACGGGGCACACTGGGATGTTGAGTTCTTTATTACTGCGTTGCGTTATGTTGTGTTGTAGGTTAACAGCCGGGCCGGCTGCAAGCTATGTGGGAGGGGGTGATGTAGAGGTAATACGCGCTGGGATTAGGGATCGTATGCACAGTGCGTGATGATTGGCTGTGTAGGTGGTGACGCGCGCTGACGGTGGAGGATCAGGGGTCAGCGCGGGGTCGTGGGTTACGGGTACCGATTGGCTGTGGGCCGGTGACGCGCTGAGAGGGAGTGATCAGGTGGCAGCGCAGTGTGATTGGTGGAGTAATGTTAACACGCGCTGGGGAAAGCGGATCGTAGAGAGAGTGCGTCGTGATTGGTTCATTAAGGAACGACGCTCACGTCGACGCCGCATCAGCTCCGTCTCTCGTGAGCAGGGGCTATAAAAGGGGATGCACACAGGCGTAAGGGCAGTGTGTAACCAGCGAAGAATGAAGACGGGGATGAAGACCTAGAGCCCTGCGGTACCTAGCCCGCTGTCCTAAGGGGACCGGGACTCTGTGTAACCCAGAGGCGAGTGTAGTGTGTGTAGCCATAGGTCTACACGAGCCGAATGTATTGTGTGTAGCCAGGGCATAGGGTCTACACGAGTCGAGTGTATTGTGTAGCCAGAGGCATAGGGCTTACACGAGTCGAGTGTAGTGTGTGTAGCCAGAGGCATAGGGCTTACACGAGTCGAGTGTAGTGTGTGTAGCCAGAGGCATAGGGTCTACACGAGTCAAGTGTATCGGGTGTAGCCAGAGGCCTAGAGTTTACACGAGATTAGTGGAGTGTGTCGTCGGAAGAAGGAAGACCACACGTTGTATTGTGACACGTAAAGATTTAATAAAAGTGTGTTACCCGTCAAGAAGTTCCTGCCGTCAATTCCCATACTTCACATCAAAGAGAAAAATCCACGCGACCAGGGAGAGAGAGAGACACCGCAAACTCCAATATACAGCAGGCGTCAGGGTCGGGATCGAACCCACGACCTCCTGTATACCAGGCGACGTAGTTAACATCTCCTAGCCACCGTGATGATGATGATGAGAGACACCGCAAACTCCAAATATACAACAGGCATCGTCAGAGTCGGGATCGAACCCACGACCTCCTGTGCACCAGGCGAGGTCGTCAACATTTCCTCGCCACTGCAGCGCCCCCAGCACCAGCTGCTGGGTGGACAGAGGCGGTGTGGGAATGTCGCCGCCCGTGGTTGCAATCTCCGCGCCGGGAACTAGAGTCGAACCGCGTCCCCCACGTGGAGCGCAAGCCCCGCCGTGCTGTCCACCACTCCACCCCGTGCTGTCCACCACTCCACCCCCGTGCTGTCCACAACTCCACCCCCGTGCTGTCCACCACTCCACCCCCGTGCTGTCCACAACTCCACCCCCGTGCTGTCCACCACTCCACCCCGTGCTGTCCACCACTCCACCCCGTGCTGTCCACCACTCCACCCCCGTGCTGTCCACAACTCCACCCCGTGCGGTCCACGACTCCACCCCGTGCTGTCCACGACTCCACCCCCGTGCTGTCCACAACTCCACCCCCGTGCGGTCCACCACTCCACCCCGTGCGGTCCACAACTCCACCCCCGTGCTGTCCACGACTCCACCCCCGTGCGGTCCACGACTCCACCCCCGTGTGGTCCACGACTCCACCCCCGTGCGGTCCACCACTCCACCCCCGTGCGGTCCACAACTCCACCCCCGTGTGGTCCACGACTCCACCCCCGTGTGGTCCACGACTCCACCCCCGTGCTGTCCACAACTCCACCCCCGTGCTGTCCACGACTCCACCCCCGTGCGGTCCACGACTCCACCCCCGTGCGGTCCACAACTCCACCCCCGTGCTGTCCACGACTCCACCCCCGTGCGGTCCACAACTCCACCCCCGTGTGGTCCACGACTCCACCCCCGTGCGGTCCACGACTCCACCCCCGTGCTGTCCACGACTCCACCCCCGTGCGGTCCACGACTCCACCCCGTGTGGTCCACGACTCCACCCCCGTGCGGTCCACGACTCCACCCCCGTGCGGTCCACGACTCCACCCCGTGCGGTCCACGACTCCACCCCCGTGCAGTCCACGACTCCACCCCCGTGTGGTCCACGACTCCACCCCCGTGCGGTCCACTACTCCACCGCCGTCGTTCAGCCAGCTCCCTTTCACTGTCTCAGTTTCAACGATCACACACACGAGGAGTTGTTGCGAGTGCTGCAATAGATCATTGTAAATCATCGCCACGATGGCTAGGAGATGTTAACTCTCTCGGCTGGTGTACAGGAGGTCCTGGGATCGATCCCCACCCTGACCCCTGCTGTATAATTGGAATTTGCGTGTCTCTCTGTCTCTCCTCGTGGTCGCGTGGATTTTTCTCCGGGTCCTCCTATTTTCCC
The DNA here is from genome assembly GCA_018977245.1 of Lethenteron camtschaticum. Lineage (NCBI taxonomy): Eukaryota > Metazoa > Chordata > Hyperoartia > Petromyzontiformes > Petromyzontidae > Lethenteron > Lethenteron camtschaticum. The sequence continues at coordinate 904,812 of MU249615.1, forward strand.
CTCCACATTGAGAATCAACATCACGGCGTTTAGAGTTCTTTGGCTACTGCTATACATTTCCACACGACGACGATGATGATGATACGCCCACTTCGTTTGAGCTTCCATTCAGTAGCAGCCAGGTCGCTTCTGAACGAGAGCGACGAGCAGCTCAGTGGGGCCTCACCCGGTAAACTAAATTTGTATTTTATATATATATACGTGTGGCGTGAACCGTTAACCGGTTTTTTTCCATTCGGTTACCGGTAACGCAAGAAGACCCACACAGACGCGAGCGAGCCGGGCTACTCGTGCGCGTCGCTGTTGGAGTGCGGCCTGCGGAGTTTATTTGGGAGTCGAGTGGAGGAGTTTATTTGAGACTCCGTCACCCGTGATGTTTGGGGTCAAAACTCAGGGAGGGACGGAGGGCGGTGGGGGGAACGGGGGGGGGGTCTCCCACCATCACCCCTCCCCTGCATCTCCCTTCCCTCTCCACTCCGCTTGCCTCTCCTCACTCCCCACCCGTCTCTCCCCCTGCCCCCTCTCTCCCCCTCTGTCTCCCGTGTTATGTGCTGGATGTTTTTTGTTGTGTTAAATACTGGAGGGCGCCGCGGTGGCTAGGAGATGTTAACTACCTCGCCTGGTATACAGGAGGTCGTGGGTTCGATCCCGACCCTGACGCCTGCTGCTGCGTATTTGGATTTTGTGTGTCTCTCTCTCTTCCGTAGGCGCGTGGATTTTTCTCGGGGTCCTCTCACTGCGCCCTCTCCCCACCCCACGTGCGCCCTCTCTCCCCACGTGCGCCCTCTACTCGTCTCGCAGTGTCTGTGTCGGGATCCGAGTCGGCACCCTCCTGCTCCTCCTGACCTCTCCACCAGCCGCCTGCGAATCCGATCACTCCTCCTCCACCTCCTCCTCCACCTCCTCCACCTCCTCCTCTACCTCCTCCTCTACCTCCTCCTCCACCTCCTCCACTCCTCCTCCACCTCCTCCTCTACCTCCTCCTCCACCTCCTCCACCTCCTCCTCCACCTCCTCCTCTACCTCCTCCACCTCCACCACCTCCTCCTCCTCCACCAGCATCACCACGCGGGAGAAACCCAACACCGTCGTGAATGTTAACTGTTTTATTATTGTTTAAATCATTGCATTTCGTTATCTTGTGTTTTTCATACTTGACACTGTCGTTTAGCACAACGACTTCTGTCCATAATAGAGGTTTTTTTGGGTAGATCGCGTAAATATATAAATGTGTCGTTAAACCCACCACCACCCGACACAGCCAACGAGTAAGGGTTGTCACGTAAACAGAACGTGCCAATTCGTCGCGGTGTGCGACGTGGCTAACGACACATTTATCTGACGCGATCTAACCCAAGAAACCTCCATTATAGATGATATTGGTCGCGAAAGCCTACGTGTTAAACTGACTTCTGTAACATCCCCGCGTGCCCCCCCCCCCACCGACGTCACACGTGACCCCAGAGACTGCTCCTCTGCCCTCCGCTGTTGCTGGAGGGCGACTGCCTCCCACTGCCCAGCAGCAGCGTCCTTCACTCCACCGCATTGCAAACAGCAGCAGAGCATCATCACCCAGCCGCTATTGTCGGGGTGCTGTGCATTAACCGTATAAGAGGGGGTCATATTCAAATGTTCGATGGATTTAGGGATCGACTGCTGTACCGCCACCTGCAGGCCACCTCGCAGCCCACACCGTGATCGCCCATCCCAGGACTAACCAGGCTCCTTCCAGCTTAGCTTCCGATACCCCTGCGCGGTGATTTACACAGGGGACGCACACACGCACACGCGCACACGTGGCAGTCTTGCTCTGGTGTGCCGTGGTGTGACGTGACGCGACGTGGTGTGACGTGGTGTGACGTGGTGTGTGACGTGGTGTGACGTGGTGTGTGACGTGGTGTGACGTGGTGTGAGGTGGTGTGAGGTGGTGTGACGTGGTGTGACGTGGTGTGAGGTGGTGTGACGTGGTGTGAGGTGGTGTGAGGTGGTGTGACGTGGCGTGATGTGACGCGACGTGGTGTGACGACGTGTGACGTGGTGTGACGTGGTGTGACGTGATGTGACGTGGCCTGATGTGACGCGACGTGGCGTGATGTGACGTGGTGTGACGTGGTGTGACGCGACGTGGCGTGGTGTGACGTGGTGTGATGCCCTGTGGCGTTGTGTGCCGTGGCTCCAGCTGGCGCTACTTGGGCTTCAGGTAATCGAAGGGCACGAAGCCCTCTTGGCCGCCCAGGCTGACGAGCATCCAGCCGCCCGACGCGTCTCCCAGCGACGCCACCACATCGCCTTGAATCACCGACATCTCCGGCTCCACCTGGGGACGTCGCAGACCCCACAAACATTCCACCAGAGATCCCACTAACATTTCACCAGAGATGCCACAAATATTCCATCCTAGATTCCACAAATGTTCCATCACAGATCCCACAAACATTCTACCAAAGATCCCACAAACGTCCCTTCACAAATCCCACAAACGTTACATCACAGATCCCACAAACATTCTACCACATATCCCACTAACATTCCATCCTAGATTCCACAAACGTTCTATCACAAATCCCACAAACATTCCATCACAGATCCCACGACCTGAACGAGTTCTACTGCAGATTTGAAAGACAATTGGACTGTCCTGAACTACCCCTTCCCACCCAAGAGGCCCCTATCCCACCCCCCACTACAGAGACAACTATCTCCATTCAGGAGGGAGAAGTAAAAAAACTTTTCAAGAGGCAGAACCCACACAAAGCAGCTGGGCCGGACTCTGTCTCTCCAGCCACCCTCAGGCACTGCGCGGACCAGCCGTCTCCAGTGTTCACCAACATCTTTACCACCTCCATGGAGACATGTCATGTACCAGCCTGTCTCAAGTCCTCCATCATCATTCCAGTGCCCAAAAAGCCAAGGCCAACAGGATTAAATGATTACAGACCCATCGCCCTTACCTCCGTGGTAATGAAGTCTTTTGAGCGCCTGGTCCTGGCACACCTCAAAGCCATCACAGACCCTCTACTGGACCCCCTTCAGTTTGCCTACAGAGCCAACAGGTCTGTGGATGACGCAGTTAACATGGCCCTCCACTTCACCCTACAGCATCTGGACTCCACAGCCAGGATCCTGTTTGTGGACTTTAGCTCGGCTTTTAACACCATCATTCCTAGCCTGCTTCAGGACAAGCTCTCCCTGCTGAACGTGCCAGACTCCACCTGCAGATGGATCACAGACTTCCTGTCTGACAGGAAGCAGTGTGTCAAACTGGGATCACAAGTTTCTGCCGCCAGGTCAATCAGCACCGGATCTCCTCAGGGCTGCGTCCTTTCCCCTCTGATATTCACCCTGTACACCAACAGCTGCACCTCCAGTCACCAGTCCGTCAAACTCTTGAAGTTTGCGGATGACACCACCCTCATTGGGCTCATCTCTGATGGGGATGAGTCTGACTATAGGAGGGAAGCTGACAACCTGGTGACCTGGTGTAGCCAGAACAACCTGGAGCTTAATGCTCTTAAGACCGTGGAGATGGTTGTGGACTTCAGGAAGAATACAGCCCCACTCACCCCCATCACCCTGTGCGACTCCCCAGTCACCAATGTTGAGTCCTTCCGCTTCCTGGGCACTATTCTTTCCCAGGACCTCAAGTGGGAACTGAACATCAGCTCCCTTATCAAGAGAGCTCAACAGAGAATGTACTTCCTAAGGCAGCTGAAGAAATTTAATCTGCCAAAGACAATGATGGTGTGCTTCTATACAGCCATCATTGAGTCCATCCTCACCTCCTCCATCACCGTCTGGTACGCTGCTGCCACTGCCAAGGACAAGAGCAGACTGCAGCGTATCATCCGCACTGCTGAGGTGATTGGCTGTAATCTACCAACCCTTGAGGACCTGCACACTTTGAGGACCCCGAGGCGAGCGAGGAAGATTGCGGACGATTCCTCGCACCCTGGATACTCTCTGTTCCAGCTACTCCCCTCCGGCAGAAGGCTGCGGTCCATCAAGACCAAAACCTCACGTCATAAAAACAGTTTTTTCCCATCTGCTGTTGGCCTCCTCAACAAGGCCAAGGGCTTAAAATGATTTTTACACTTAAAATGACTGTTACACTTACTATAACATTTTATCTACATAATTACACCTTTCCATACTTACAACGTGTAATCTTATTTGTATTTTTTTATTTTAAGATTGTTTAATGCGGCTAATTAACATTTTACATTTCGCATTTTATAAGGTCTACTTATTCATAATTTTAAAGATTTTAGCCCTTTAGTATTACTTATACTTTGTAACGTTAGTATAGTTAGAGTGTATACCTTTTATATAAGTTAAGATTCCTACTTGTTCAATGTATGCACCGTCCCGTCATAGTGAATTCCTTGTTTGTGCAAACTTACATGGCGATTAAAACCGTTTCTGATTCTGATTCTGACATCACAAATCCCACAAACATTCCATCACAGACCCCACAAACATTCCACCACAGACCCCACAAACACAGATCCCACAAACGTTCCATCACAGATCCTACAAACGTTCCCGGGGGAGCAGCAACAGTTTCCCAGCGCTCTCTACTGCTGCTTCTTCTCCTGTCTTGCCAATAGGGGGCGGGGGGGGCTATGAGGCTGCTACGTGGTCTCGCCGAGGGGACCCCCAAGTGTCCCTTTCCAGCACAAGGCGAGTCCGCGGCACGTGGCCAGCGAGCGGGCGTCGGTCTGCCAGGAGGGGGGAGGGGGCGATGATCCCATCACCCCCCACCGAGTGGCCGTGCGGTACCGCAAGGCCGGCACATAGTGGACTACCAGCCGCCACGGTGGCGAGGAGATGTTGACTACCTCGCCTGGAGTACAGGAGGTCGTGGGTTCGATCCCAACCTGACGCCTGCTGTATATTTGGAGGTTGCATCTCTCTCTCATCATCATCACGGTGGCGAGGAGATGTTGACTACCTCGCCTGGTGTACAGGAGGTCGTGGGTTCGATCCCGACACTGACGCCTGCTGTATATTTGGAGGTTGCATCTCTCTCTCATCATCATCACGGTGGCGAGGAGATGTTGACTACCTCGCCTGGTGTACAGGAGTCGTGGGTTCGATCCCACACTGACGCCTGCTGTATATTTGGAGGTTGCATCTCTCTCTCATCATCATCACGGTGGCGAGGAGATGTTGACTACTCGCCTGGTGTACAGGAGGTCGTGGGTTCGATCCCAACCCTGACGCCTGCTGTATATTTGGAGGTTGCAGCTCTCTCATCATCATCATCACAGTGGTTAGGAGATGTTAACTACCTTGCCTGGTATACATGAGGTTGTGGGTTTGATCACGAAACCTGATGCCAGTTGTATATTTGGAGTTTGCATGTCTCTCTCTCCCAGTGGTCGCGTGGGTTTTTCTCCGGGTCCTCTGGGTTTTCCCCGACACATTAAGAATCAACATCACGCCTTGAGAGTATGTGGCTGATGCTCTCAATAATCAGCCACTTCATTGGGCTGCCAATTGTGATGGCCAGGTCACTTCTGAAAAAGAGCTACAGAGCTCAAGGGCCTTACCTGGTTAAATAAAAATAGTTAATTATAATTAGTTAAAAGTTTAACACGTGGTAGGCTTTCGCGACCAATATCATCCATTACACAGGTTGNTTTTTGGGTTTGATCGAGTAAATATAAATATGTCGTTAAACCCGCCACCACCCGACACAGCCAATTATTAAGGTTTGTCACGTAAACAGAACGTGCCAATTAGTTACAAGTACAGCACCATCGTGGAGTGGTGGGAGTGGTGGGAGCGGTGGGAGTGGTGGCAAGGCAGGCACTGTGGGCGATGGTCGAGACCAGCGAAGGAGCGGCAGCCAAGGCAGGGAGCGCTTGGAGTGAGTTTCGGGCCGACGCCACGGACAAGCCGCCCGTCGCCACGCGGGGGGTGGGGGGGCAGAGCGAGGGCGGCGCCGCGTGGCCCTCGGAGCATGTGGGGTGGGGGTGCCACGGCGCCGCGGTGGGCACGACGGCTGCCGCCAGTTCGGTTCCCCAATCTTCTCGCGCCACTCGTCCGTGAGCTCATCTCTGTCGCAACAAAAAATCCGCCCCCCCGACCCCGCGCAGCTTCCACGTCCACGTCCACCCCCCGCTGCTCCTGACGCGCTGAGCCGCGACTTCACCGCCTCGATGTCACATCGCGCCTGTCGCTCCGCGTCCACGTGGCACCGCTCCTGCTGCCGCCACCGCTTCCTCGGCTGCGTTTTTTTTGCAGTTTTTGCTTCTGCTTTTGTGGACCGCCACTGTGGCTAGAAGATTTGACTCACTCGCCTGGTACGCAGGCAACGGGGAGGTAACCGCTCCGTCCCCCACCGTGCCCACCACTCCCACCGTGCCCACCACTCCCACCGTGCCCACCACTCCCACCGTGCCCACCACGCCCACCGTGCCCACCACGCCCACCGTGCCCACCACTCCCACCGTGCCCACCACTCCCACCGTGCCCACCACTCCCACCGTGCCCACCACTCCCACCGTGCCCACCACTCCCACCGTGCCCACCACGCCCACCGTGCCCACCACTCCCACCGTGCCCACCACTCCCACCGTGCCCACCACGCCCACCGTGCCCACCACGCCCACCGTGCCACCACGCCCACCGTGCCCACCACTCCCACCGTGCCCACCACGCCCACCGTGCCCACCACGCCCACCGTGCCCACCACTCCCACCGTGCCCACCACTCCACCGTGCCCACCACTCCCACCGTGCCCACCACGCCCACCGTGCCCACCACTCCCACCGTGCCCACCACTCCCACCGTGCCCACCACGCCCACCGTGCCCACCACGCCCACCGTGCCCACCACTCCCACCGTGCCCACCACGCCCACCGTGCCCACCACTCCCACCGTGCCCACCACCCCACCGTGCCCACCACTCCCACCGTGCCCACCACTCCCACCGTGCCCACCACTCCCACCGTGCCCACCACGCCCACCGTGCCAACCACGCCCACCGTGCCACCACTCCCACCGTGCCCACCACTCCCACCGTACCCACCACTCCCACCGTGCCCACCACTCCCACCGTGCCCACCACTCCCACCGTGCCCACCACGCCCACCGTGCCCACCACTCCCACCGTGCCCACCACTCCCACCGTGCCCACCACTCCCACCGTGCCCACCACGCCCACCGTGCCCACCACGC
>MU249615.1:914495-974205 GCA_018977245.1 Lethenteron camtschaticum
GCGGCGCGCACGCGGCCCGGCCCCGGGCGGCGCCGCGGGCGCCACGGCCATCGCCCGCTCGGGCCCCACCGTGGCGTAGAGGGCCGTGTCTGGGGGGGGGGGCAGCGAGAGGTCGAGAGGTCGGGAGGTCGGAGCCACTGACGGGGGTGGGCGTGCNGGGGGGGGCTGGCGAGAGGGGTGGGGCGTNGGGGGGGGCTGGCGAGAGGGGGGTGGGGTCAGAGGTAGCGTCGGTAATTGTTGCCACGTTGAGCGCTCGCTAACGAGCTGCTCGTAAGTCGCCGCGCCGAATCAACGTCAACCTCAGTAGCGGAGAGAGGAGGAGTGGGGAGGAGGAGGAAGGGGGGTATTGTATTTGTCTCCATCTTCTCTCTGTTTCTTTCTTCTTGCCAACAACAACAACAACCACAACAACAAACAACAACAACAACAAATCGTGCGGCCGCTCGCCCGCTGATGGGATGTGGCGGGGCGCCTCGACAGCTGTTTTGGGCTCTCGACAAAAACGCCGTGGCGGTGATGACGATGATGGCGGTGATGACGGTGATGACGGTGATGGCATCGTTATCATGATGATTACATCGTTATCATGATGATTACATCGTTACCATAATGATCGTGATGGCATCGTTATTATGATGGTGATGGCATCGTTATCATGATGACGACGTCGTTATCATGATAACGATGTCGTCAAAGGGGTGGACAACTCCCCCTGCCTCTCCCCCCCCCACCACAGATGCTGGGGCCCAACTCCTCGACGCTCGCAGCAGCAGCAGCAGGAGGAGCAGCAGCAGCAGCAGCTGCAGCAGCAGCAGCAGCAGCTGCAGCAGCAGCAGCAGCAGGAGCAGCAGCAGCAGCAGCAGCAGCTGCAGCAGCAGCAGGAGGAGCAGCAGCAGCAGCAGCTGCAGCAGCAGCAGCAGCAGCAGGAGCAGCAGCAGCAGCAGCAGCTGCAGCAGCAGCAGGAGGAGCAGCAGCAGCAGCTGCTGCAGCAGCAGCAGCTGCAGCAGCAGCAGGAGGAGCAGCAGCAGCAGCAGCTGCTGCAGCAGCAGGAGGAGGAGGTGCGAGTCCCCCGCACTCCGCCACGATGTGGGACCCAGTCGCGAGCCGCCGCCGCCGGGGAGATGGAATCGAAGGCGGCGAAGCTCGCAGGTCGCGAGTCACAGCCGTGGCGTCGTCACCACTGTGACGTCATCACCACCGTGACGTCATCACCACTGTGACGTCATCACCACTGTGGCGTCATCACCACTGATGCGTCATCACCACTGTGGCGTCATCACCGCGGCTGTTTCCATAACGTGGCGTTCTTCTGGAACGCGACCGCTCCTCCCGCGTGAGAGCAGGGCGAGGCTGCGAGTGTGGAGCCCTCGTGCTCTACGATGTGGTGGAGCCCTTGTGCTCTACGATGTGGTGGAGCCCTCGTGCTCTACGATGTGGTGGAGCCCTCGTGATCTACGATGTGGTGGGGCCCTCGTGATCTACGATGTGGTGGAGCCCTCATGCTCTACGATGTGGTGGAGCCCTCATGCTCTACGATGTGGTAGAGCCCTCGTGATCTACGATGTGGTGGAGCCCTCGTGATCTACGATGTGGTGGAGCCCTCGTGCTCTACGATGTGGTGGAGCCCTCATGCTCTACGATGTGGTGGAGCCCTCGTGCTCTACGATGTGGTAGAGCCCTCGTGCTCTACGATGTGGTGGAGCCCTCGTGCTCTACGATGTGGTGGAGCCCTCGTGCTCTACGATGTGGTGGAGCCCTCGTGATCTACGATGTGGTGGGGCCCTCGTGATCTACGATGTGGTGGGGCCCTCGTGATCTACGGTGTGGTGGAGCCCTCGTGATCTACGATGTGGTGGAGCCCTCATGCTCTACGATGTGGTGGAGCCCTCGTGCTCTACGATGTGGTAGAGCCCTCGTGCTCTACGATGTGGTGGAGCCCTCGTGCTCTACGATGTGGTGGAGCCCTCGTGCTCTACGATGTGGTGGAGCCCTCGTGATCTACGATGTGGTGGAGCCCTCATACTCTACGATGTGGCCGCGGTGACGGAATTAGCTCGCGCCTCGGAGTTGTTGACCTGTCGGCCAAAGTCTCGCGCGTTATGAATGTCATGAAAGTGATTCTTGTCGTCGTCGTTGTCGTCATACAAATCCGGCGAACGCAGAGCCGCGTGCCGAGGCCAACGGCGATCGGCTCGTGGTGAGTGGTGGCCACGCGAGTGGGTGAGCGGTGAGCGGTGAGCGGTGGCCACGCGAGTGGGTGAGTGGTGAGCGGTGAGCGGTGGCCACGCGAGTGGGCAGCGGTGAGCGGTGAGCGGTGAGCGGTGGCAACGCGAGTGGGTGAGCGGTGAGCGGTGAGTGGTGGCCACGCGAGTGGGCAGCGGTGAGCGGTGAGCGGTGCAACGCGAGTGGGTGAGCGGTGAGCGGTGAGTGGTGGCCACGCGAGTGGGCAGCGGTGAGCGGTGAGCGGTGAGCGGTGGCCACGCGAGTGGTGAGTGGTGAGCGGTGAGCGGTGGCAACGCGAGTGGTGAGCGGTGAGCGGTGAGCGGTGAGCGGTGGCCACGCGAGTGGGTGAGTGGTGAGCGGTGAGCGGTGGCCACGCGAGTGGGGCAGCGGTGAGCGGTGAGCGGTGAGCGGTGGCAACGCGAGTGGGGCAGCGGCGATAGTCCAGCAGTGGAGAGACCACGGCACGTGCTCAGAGCCACAAGGGTTTCTCACCGAGAGACAGAGGGGGCTCGTCCTTGGGCACGTGGTGAAGCCTGGGAAATCACAGAGAGCCATTGCCACCATCATCGTCGTCGTCGTCATCACCATCGTCATCATCGTCGTCGCCACCATCATCATCATCGTCGTCATCACAATCGTCGTCGTCATCAACATCGTCATCAAAATCACCAACATCGTCATCATCGTCATTCTCGCCACCATCATTATCAGCGTCAGCATCATTGTCACCATCATCATCACCATCATCATCAGCATCACCATCACTGTCACCATCATCATTACCGTCACCGTCGTCACCAAACGACTATGATGTTGATGCTGCAGCAGCAGCTATTAGGTAAGATGATGATGAAGATAACAATGATGAATATGATTTTGCTAATTATTAAAATGATAATGATATGATGACAATAATAACCAGAATGCTAACGATGTAACGAGGATGACAATGCTTTGTTGCACAGACACAGCCTGTGGTCGTTTCAGGGTAGGGGCGATGTTCATGGCGATAGTGATGATGATGATTATGGTGACAGTGATGGCGATGGTGACAGTGATGGTGATGATGATGGTAATGGTGATGGCTATAATGATGGTGATGACGATGGTGATGACGATGGCGATGATGGTGATGATGATGGTAATGGTGATGGCTATAATGATGGTGATGATGATGGTAATGGTGATGACAGCGATGGTGATGGTGGTGATGATGATGGTAATGGTGATGGCTATAATGATGGTGATCACGGTGATGACAATGGTGCTGACGATGGCAATGATGGTGATGATGATGGCGATGGTGATGGTGATGACAGTGATGGTAATGATGATGGTGATGACGATAGTGACGATGATGGCAATGGTGATCACGTTTGTAATGGTGACGGTGATCGTGATGACAACGGTGATGGTGATGATGGTGATGATGGTGATGATGGCGATGGTGACGGCGACGGCGATGATGCTGATGAGTGGCTGTTGGGGCGAGGCCTCACGGGGGCTTCCTGGCAGCGTTGCTCTGCAAGCCGGCGCAGGTCGTCAGCATCAAGGTGGAGCCCTCGTACACAAACGGATCTGGGGACACATCGACATGGGGTCACGGGGGTCACAGAGGTCACGGGGGCACGGGGGTCACAGAGGTCACGGGGGTCACTGGGTTATAGGAGTCACGGGGCATGGGGTCATGGGGGCACGGGGGTCAAAGGGGCACGAGGGTCATCGCCAACAAGGTGGCCGGGCAGCTCGTCGTTGCGGAGCCGCTGAGATCCTGGGCTCCACTCCGGGTTCAACCCCAACCACTGCCGCGTTCTCAGAGCCATAGACTCACCACACAGAGAGACATATAATCACCACACAGAGACCCATAGACTCACCACACATAGACCCATAGACTCACACAGAGACCCATAGATTCAGGTAGAGATCCATAGACTCACACAGAGACCCATAGACTCACACAGAGACCCACAGACTCACACAGAGACCCACAGACTCACACAGAGACCCATAAACTCACACAGAGACCAGACCCACAGACTCACATAGAGACCCATAGACTCACACAGAGACCCATAGACTCACACAGAGCCCACAGACTCACACAGAGACCCATTTGATTCACACAGAGACCCATAAACTCATCAGCTCTCGAGACGACACCATTATAGGGATCGGCTCTTGAGACGCAGGACACGTGACTCCGTGGCAGAGCGCGTGGGGAAGCGATGCCCTCTGGTGGTGGAGAGCAGAGGTCACGTGATGGAGATTGGCAGCTCCGAGGGAGTTCTGTGATATGAACTATAAACGAAGCTGGTTTAACACGTTGTAGTAGTCGTTGGACTCCTCGACTTACGAATATTCTACTTACGAACTTTCAGAGATACGAACAAACCAGTGCGTATGTCCAGTTGCCTATTCGGACCGAGAGTCGTAAGTTCAACCGCCACGCAATAGATGGTGGTGGTGGCATCTACATCTGTAGAACATGAAGAACCAGTGGCATCTACATCTGTAGAACATAAAGATGAAGAACCAGTGGCATCTACATCTGTAGAACGTAAGAACCAGTGGCATCTACATCTGTAGAACATGAAGAACCAGTGGCATCTACATCTGTATAACATGAAGAACCAGTGGCATCTACATCTGTAGAACATGAAGAGCCAGTGGCATCTACATCTGTATAACATGAAGAACCAGTGGCATCTACATCTGTAGAACGTGAAGAACCAGTGGCATCTACATCTGCAGAACGTGAAGAACCAGTAGCCTCTACATCTGCAGAATGTGAAGAACCAGTGGCATCTACATCTGCAGAACGTGAAGAACCAGTGGCATCTACATCTGCAGAACGTGAAGAACCAGTGGCATCTACATCTGCAGAACGTGAAGAATCAGTGGCATCTACATCTATAGAACGTGAAGAATCAGTGACATCTACATCTGCAGAACGTGAAGAATCAGTGGCATCTACATCTATAGAATGTGAAGAACCAGTGGAATTTACATCTGTAGAACGTGAAGAACCAATGGCATCTACATCTGCAGAACATGAAGAACCAGTAGCACTACATCTGCAGAACATGAAGAACCAGTGGCATCTACATCTACAGAACATGAAGAACCAGTGGCATCTACATCTGCAGAATGTGAAGAACCAGTGGCATCTATAGCTGCATAACATGAAGAACCAGTGGCATCTACATCTGCAGAATGTGAAGAACCAGTGGCATCTACATCTGTATAACGTGAAGAACCAGTGGCATCTACATCTGCAGAACATGAAGAACCAATGGTATCTACAGAACGTGAAGAACCAGTGGCATCTACATCTGCAGAACATGAAGAACCAGTGGTATCTACATCTACAGAACGTGAAGAACTAGTGGCTTCTACATCTACAGAACATGAAGAACCAGTGGCATCTACATCTGCAGAACATGAAGAACCAGTGGTATCTACATCTGCAGAACGTGAAGAACCAGTGGCATCTACATCTGCAGAACGTGAAGAACCAGTGACATCTACATCTACAGAACGTGAAGAACCAATGGCATCAACATCTGCAGAACGTGAAGAACCAGTGACATCTACATCTGCTGAACGTGAAGAACCAGTGGCATCTACATCTGCAGAACATGATGAACCAGTGACATCTACATCTACAGAACGTGAAGAACCAGTGGCATCAACATCTGCAGAACGTGAAGAACCAGTGACATCTACATCTGCTGAACGTGAAGAACCAGTGGCATCTACATCTGCAGAACATGATGAACCAGTGACATCTACATCTACAGAACGTGAAGAACCAGTGGCATCACATCTGCAGAACGTGAAGAACCAGTGACATCTACATCTGCTGAACGTGAAGAACCAGTGGCATCTACATCTGCAGAACATGATGAACCAGTGACATCTACATCTACAGAACGTGAAGAACCAGTGGCATCAACATCTGCAGAACGTGAAGAACCAGTGACATCTACATCTGCTGAACGTGAAGAACCAGTGGCATCTACATCTGCAGAACATGATGAACCAGTGACATCTACATCTGCAGAACGTGAAGAATCAGTGGCATCTACATCTATAGAATGTGAAGAACCAGTGGAATTTACATCTGTAGAACGTGAAGAACCAATGGCATCTACATCTGCAGAATGTGAAGAACCAGTGGCATCTACATCTGCAGAACATGAACCAGTGGCATCTACATCTACAGAACATGAAGAACCAGTGGCATCTACATCTGCAGAATGTGAAGAACCAGTGGCATCTATAGCTGCACAACATGAAGAACCAGTGGCATCTACATCTGCAGAATGTGAAGAACCAGTGGCATCTACATCTGTATAACGTGAAGAACCAGTGGCATCTACATCTGCAGAACATGAAGAACCAGTGGCATCTACAGAACGTGAAGAACCAGTGGCATCTACATCTGCAGAACATGAAGAACCAGTGGTATCTACATCTACAGAACGTGAAGAACCAGTGGCTTCTACATCTACAGAACATGAAGAACCAGTGGCATCTACATCTGCAGAACATGAAGAACCAGTGGTATCTACATCTGCAGAACGTGAAGAACCAGTGGCATCTACATCTGCAGAACGTGAAGAACCAGTGACATCTACATCTACAGAACGTGAAGAACCAGTGGCATCAACATCTGCAGAACGTGAAGAACCAGTGCATCTACATCTGCAGACCATGATGAACCAGTGACATCTACATCTACAGAACGTGAAGAACCAGTGGCATCAACATCTGCAGAATGCGAAGAACCAGTGACATCTACATCTGCTGAACGTGAAGAACCAGTGGCATCTACATCTGCAGAACATGATGAACCAGTGACATCTACATATACAGAACGTGAAGAACCAGTGGCATCACATCTGCAGAACTTGAAGAACCAGTGACATCTACATCTGCTGAACGTGAAGAACCAGTGGCATCTACATCTGCAGAACATGATGAACCAGTGACATCTACATCTACAGAACATGAAGAACCAGTGGCATCTACATCTGCAGAATGTGAAGAACCAGTGGCATCTATAGCTGCATAACATGAAGAACCAGTGGCATCCACATCTGCAGAACATGAAGAACCAGTGGCATCTACATCTGCAGAATGTGAAGAACCAGTGGCATCTACATCTGTATAACGTGAAGAACCAGTGGCATCTACATCTGCAGAACATGAAGAACCAGTGGCATCTACAGAACGTGAAGAACCAGTGGCATCTACATCTGCAGAACATGAAGAACCAGTGGTATCTACATCTACAGAACGTGAAGAACCAGTGGCTTCTACATCTACAGAACATGAAGAACCAGTGGCATCTACATCTGCAGAACATGAAGAACCAGTGGTATCTATATCTGCAGAACGTGAAGAACCAGTGGCATCTACATCTGCAGAACGTGAAGAACCAGTGACATCTACATCTACAGAACGTGAAGAACCAGTGGCATCTACATCTACAGAACGTGAAGAACCAGTGGCATCAACATCTGCTGAACGTGAAGAACCAGTGACATCTACATCTGCTGAACGTGAAGAACCAGTGGCATCTACATCTGCAGAACATGATGAACCAGTGACATCTACATCTACAGAACGTGAAGAACCAGTGGCATCAACATCTGCAGAACGTGAAGAACCAGTGACATCTACATCTGCTAAACGTGAAGAACCAGTGGCATCTACATCTGCAGAACATGATGAACCAGTGACATCTACATCTACAGAACGTGAAGAACCAGTGGCATCAACATCTGCAGAACGTGAAGAACCAGTGACATCTACATCTGCTGAACGTGAAGAACCAGTGGCATCTACATCTGCAGAACATGATGAACCAGTGACATCTACATCTGCTGAACGTGAAGAACCAGTGGCATCTACATCTGCTGAACGTGAAGAACCAGTGGCATCTACATCTGCAGAACATGATGAACCAGTGACATCTACATCTGTAGAACATGATGAACCAGTGGCATCTACATCTACAGGAGATTATACAACGTGTAAAGCCACTCCCCGTGTTTAGTGTACACGCCGTACGACATGTTTGTAATTGACGGGAGTAAAGTTGGACGTACGAACAAATGGAGGCAGCAGAGGGCAGTGCTGTAAGTACACTGCTGCTGCTGATGTGATGGTGAAATGACGCAGCTGAGAGGGTGTTTGGCCTACTCTGCCATGTTGGCCAGTAGACTTTAGAAGGGATGGAGTGCCCACACTTTCCCCCACTACCACGTGCAACCTGCCCAATCGACGACTTTGCTGATACGGATCGTACTGAACGCTCCATCTTCATGTGGGTCGAACGGAGGAGATTGGTAGACGTGGATCGTACTGAACGCTCCGTCTCCGCGTGTGCCGTACCAGGCTTGCGCTCCCGGTCTGCTTGCTCTTCACGAAGCAATTGATGTCTTCCTGGACGTCGCTCTTCTCCAGCGACAGCCGCACTTCTTCGTACGCCTACAACCACAACAACAACAACAATCACCACAACCACCCCAACAACAACTACCATAACAATCACCACAACCACCCCAACAACAACCAGCACAACTACAACAACCACAACAACCATGACCACAACAAAAACAACCACCATGATCACAACAACCACCAAAACCACACCAACAACCACCACAACCAAAACCCACCACCACAACAACCACCATGACCATAGCAACAACATCACAACCACAACCACAACTACCACAACAACCGCAACAACCACCATGACCACCACAACCACAACAAACACCACAACCACGATGACCACAACAACAACCACCATGACCTCAACAACCGTATCCACAATGACCACAACAAACACATCACTTGCATAAACAACAACCACCCCCAATACGAAGACAACCACAGTCACAGCTACATCAGCCACGACCATGGGTGAGCGTGGGTGAGCGTGGTGATGGAGGGTGAGCGTGGTGAGGCAGGGTGAGCGTGGTGAGGGAGGGTGAGCGTGGTGAGGGAGGGTGAGCGTGATGAGGGTGAGCGTGGTGAGGGTGGGTGAGCGTGGTGAGGGAGGGTGAGCGTGGTGAGGGAGGGTGAGCGTGGTGAGGGTGGGTGAGCGTGGTGAGGGTGG
Organism: Lethenteron camtschaticum; assembly: GCA_018977245.1. Taxonomy (NCBI): domain Eukaryota; kingdom Metazoa; phylum Chordata; class Hyperoartia; order Petromyzontiformes; family Petromyzontidae; genus Lethenteron; species Lethenteron camtschaticum. Next base: position 923,857 of record MU249615.1, read on the forward strand.
GTGAGCGTGGTGAGGGTGAGGGTGGTGAGGGTGGGTGAGCGTGGTGAGGGTGGGTGAGCGTGGTGAGGGTGGGTGAGCGTGGTGAGGGTGAGGGTGGTGAGGGAGGGTGAGCGTGGTGAGGGAGGGTGAGCGTGTGAGGGTGGGTGAGCGTGGTGAGGGTGGGTGAGGGTGGTGAGGGAGGGGGAGCGTGGTGAGGGAGGGTGAGCGTGGTGAGGCAGGGTGAGCGTGGTGATGGTGGGTGAGCGTGGTGAGGGAGGGTGAGCGTGGTGAGGCAGGGTGAGCGTGGTGATGGTGGGTGAGCGTGGTGAGGGTGGGTGAGCGTGGTGAGGGTGGGTGAGCGTGGTGAGGGTGGGTGAGCGTGGTGAGGGTGGGTGAGGGTGGTGAGGGAGGGTGAGGGTGGTGAGGGTGGGTGAGCGTGGTGAGGGAGGGTGAGCGTGGTGAGGGTGGGTGAGCGTGGTGAGGGTGGGTGAGCGTGGTGAGGGTGGGTGAGCGTGGGTGAGCGTGGTGAGGGTGGGTGAGCGTGGTGAGGGTGGTGAGGGTGGTGAGGGAGGGTGAGCGTGGTGAGGGAGGGTGAGCGTGGTGAGGCAGGGTGAGCGTGGTGATGGTGGGTGAGCGTGGTGAGGGAGGGTGAGCGTGGTGAGGCAGGGTGAGCGTGGTGATGGTGGGTGAGCGTGGTGAGGAAGGGTGAGCGTGGTGAGGGAGGGTGAGCGTGGTGAGGGTGGGTGAGCGTGGTGAGGGTGGGTGAGCGTGGTGAGGGTGGGTGAGCGTGGTGAGGGAGGGTGAGCGTGGTGAGGGTGGGTGAGCGTGGTGAGGGTGGGTGAGCGTGGTGAGCGAGGGTGAGCGTGGTGAGGGTGGGTGAGCGTGGTGAGCGTGGTGAGGGTGGGTGAGCGTGGTGAGGGTAGGTGACCGTGGTGAGGGTGGGTGAGCGTGGTGAGGGTCGGCGAGCGTGGTGAGCGAGGGTGAGCGTGGTGAGGGTGGGTGAGCGTGGTGAGGGTGGGTGAGCGTGGTGAGCGTGATGAGGGTGGGTGAGCGTGGTGAGGGAGGGTGAGCGTGGTGAGGGTGGGTGAGCGTGGTGAGCGTGGTGAGGGTGGGTGAGCGTGGTGAGCGAGGGTGAGCGTGGTGAGCGAGGGTGAGCGTGGTGAGGGTGGGTGAGCGTGGTGAGCGTGGTGAGGGTGGTGAGGGTGGGTGAGCGTGGTGAGCGAGGGTGAGCGTGGTGAGGGTGGGCGAGCGTGGTGAGGGTGGGCGAGCGTGGTGAGGGTGGGCGAGGGTGGTGAGGGTGGGTGAGCGTGGTGAGCGAGGGTGAGCGTGGTGAGGGTGGGCGAGCGTGGTGAGGGTGGGCGAGCGTGGTGAGGGTGGGCGAGCGTGGTGAGCGAGGGTGAGCGTGGTGAGGGTGGGTGAGCGTGGTGAGCGTGGTGAGGGTGGGTGAGCGTGGTGAGGGAGGGTGAGCGTGGTGAGGGTGGGCGAGCGTGGTGAGGGTGGGCGAGCGTGGTGAGCGAGGGTGAGCGTGGTGAGGGTGGGTGAGCGTGGTGAGCGTGGTGAGGGAGGGTGAGCGTGGTGAGCGTGGTGAGGGTGGGTGAGGGTGGCGAGCGTGGTGAGCGTGGTGAGGGTGGTGAGGGAGGGTGAGCGTGGTGAGGGTGGGTGAGCGTGGTGAGGGTGGGTGAGCGTGGTGAGGGTGGGTGAGCGTGGTGAGGGTGGGTGAGCGTGGTGAGGGTGGGTGAGGGTGGTGAGGGTGGGTGGGCGTGGTGAGGGTGGGTGAGCGTGGTGAGGGAGGGTGAGCGTGGTGAGGTGGGTGAGCGTGGTGAGGGTGGGTGAGCGTGGTGAGGGTGGGTGAGCGTGGTGAGGGTGGGTGAGCGTGGTGAGGGAGGGTGAGCGTGGTGAGGGTGGGTGAGCGTGGTGAGCGAGGGTGAGGGTGGGTGAGCGTGGTGAGGGTGGGTGAGCGTGGGGGTGGTGAGGGTGGGTGAGCGTGGTGAGGGTGGGTGAGCGTGATGAGCATGGTGAGGGTGGGTGAAGGTGGATGAGCGTGGTGAGGGAGGGTGAGCGTGGTTAGGGTGGGTGAGCGTGGTGAGGGAGGGTGAGCGTGGTGAGGGTGGGTGAGCGTGGTGAGCGAGGGTGAGGGTGGGTGAGCGTGGTGAGGGTGGGTGAGCGTGGTGAGGGAGGGTGAGCGTGGTGAGGGTGGGTGAGCGTGGTGAGGGTGGGTGAGCGTGGTGAGGGTGGGTGAGCGTGGTGAGGGAGGGTGAGGGTGGTGAGGGTGGGTGAGCGTGGTGAGGGTGGGTGAGCGTGGTGAGGGTGGGTGAGGGTGGGTGAGCGTGGTGAGGGTGGGTGAGCGTGGTGAGGGAGGGTGAGCGTTGGGAGGGTGGGTGAGCGTGGTGAGGGTGGGTGAGCGTGGTGAGGGGGGTGAGCGTGGTGAGGGTGGGTGAGCGTGGTGAGGGTGGGTGAGCGTGGTGAGGGTGGGTGAGCGTGGTGAGGGTGGGTGAGCGTGGTGAGGGAGGGTGAGGGTGGTGAGGGTGGGTGAGCGTGGTGAGGGTGGGTGAGCGTGGTGAGGGTGGGTGAGCGTGGTGAGGGAGGGTGAGCGTTGGGAGGGTGGGTGAGCGTGGTGAGGGTGGGTGAGCGTGGTGAGGGAGGGTGAGGGTGGTGAGGGTGGGTGAGCGTGGTGAGGGTGGGTGAGCGTGGTGAGGGAGGGTGAGCGTGGTGAGGGTGGGTGAGCGTGGTGAGGGTGGGTGAGCGTGGTGAGGGTGGGTGAGCGTGGTGAGGGAGGGTGAGGGTGGTGAGGGTGGGTGAGCGTGGTGAGGGAGGGTGAGCGTGGTGAGGGTGGGTGAGCGTGGTGAGGGTGGGTGAGCGTGGTGAGGGTGGGTGAGCGTGGTGAGGGAGGGTGAGCGTGGTGAGGGTGGGTGAGCGTGGTGAGGGTGGGTGAGCGTGGTGAGCGAGGGTGAGGGTGGGTGAGCGTGGTGAGGGTGGGTGAGCGTGGTGAGGGTGAGTGAGGGTGGTGAGGGAGGGGAGCGTGGTGAGGGAGGGTGAGCGTGGTGAGGCAGGGTGAGCGTGGTGATGGTGGGTGAGCGTGGTGAGGGAGGGTGAGCGTGGTGAGGGTGGGTGAGCGTGGTGAGGGTGGGTGAGGGTGGTGAGGGAGGGTGAGGGTGGTGAGGGAGGGTGAGGGTGGTGAGGGTGGGTGAGCGTGGTGAGGGAGGGTGAGCGTGGTGAGGGTGGGTGAGCGTGGTGAGCGAGGGTGAGGGTGGGTGAGCGTGGTGAGGGTGGGTGAGCGTGGTGAGGGTGGGTGAGGGTGGTGAGGGAGGGTGAGCGTGGTGAGGGAGGGTGAGCGTGGTGAGGCAGGGTGAGCGTGGTGATGGTGGGTGAGCGTGGTGAGGGAGGGTGAGCGTGGTGAGGCAGGGTGAGCGTGGTGATGGTGGGTGAGCGTGGTGAGGGAGGGTGAGCGTGGTGAGGGAGGGTGAGCGTGGTGAGGGTGGGTGAGCGTGGTGAGGGAGGGTGAGCGTGGTGAGGGTGGGTGAGCGTGGTGAGGGTGGGTGAGCGTGGTGAGGGTGGGTGAGCGTGGTGAGGGTGGGTGAGCGTGGTGAGGGTAGGTGACCGTGGTGAGGGTGGGTGAGCGTGGTGAGGGTGGGCGAGCGTGGTGAGCGAGGGTGAGCGTGGTGAGGGTGGGTGAGCGTGGTGAGGGTGGGTGAGCGTGGTGAGCGTGGTGAGGGTGGGTGAGCGTGGTGAGCGAGGGTGAGCGTGGTGAGCGAGGGTGAGCGTGGTGAGGATGGGTGAGCGTGGTGAGCGTGGTGAGCGTGGTGAGGGGGGTGAGGGTGGTGAGCGTGGTGAGCGTGGTGGTGAGGGGGGTGAGCGTGGTGAGGGAGGGTGAGCGTGGTGAGGGTGGTGAGGGTGGGTGAGCGTGGTGAGGGAGGGTGAGCGTGGTGAGGGTGGGCGAGCGTGGTGGGGAGGGTGAGCGTGGTGAGGGTGGGTGAGCGTGGTGAGGGTGGGTGAGCGTGGTGAGCATGGTGAGGGTGGGTGAGGGTGGGTGAGTGTGAGGGTGGGTGAGCGTGTGAGGGAGGGTGAGCGTGGTGAGGGTGGGCGAGCGTGGTGGGGGAGGGTGCGTGTGAGGGTGGGCGAGCGTNGTGGGGGAGGGTACGTGGTGAGGGTGGGTGAGCGTGGTGAGGGAGGGTGAGCGTGGTGAGGGTGGGTGAGCGTGTGGGGGAGGGTGAGCGTGTGAGGGTGGGTGAGCGTGGGCCCCAGGTCCGACGCAGCTGAGACACTGGTTGCTGTGCACCCACATGGCGTTGCGTCGAATTCGGGTCCACTCCAGGCTCGTAGCGCCGCGCGCATCCGCGTCGTCAGCACGGCCACCGCACCCACCCGCGCAAAAGTCGCTCCGACGTTGGCCTTCAAACCCCTGCCAACGTTGGGCCCGTCGAGCGTTGCCCGTAGACAACTGCCGACGAAGGGGCGACGTCGTGGGGATAGAGCGTTCCCCCTNGCACGCACTCATGAGCCTTCTCCCCGGGCTCCAGTTTCCTCCCGNAAGTGACTCCTCATTGGGCCGACAACGCCTCGATATTGAGGGCGTCCAACAAAGATAGTGGGCGCGAATCGTCGCGCGGCCCTTTCAGACGCCTGCTCTGCGGCCGTCTGGAACGCTCTTCCCTGCCGGTATAGGAAGCTACTGGGAGCTGCGGCACTTTAAAATCGTCATCCAGGTTGACAAACTCATTGCTGATTTAATCTGTTTGTTTGATGTCCCCCCCATTCCACCGCGCCTCCATTATCGCGTTCACTACGCACGGTGAGCGACAAAATTCTCGCGCGCACAGGACCAGGATCGGCACCGTGCCGCTGTCTCATCGGCGCTGCGTTGACACCCTGTGGCGGACGCAACGACAGCTCCCGCAGCTTGGCCTAGGGGCCCACCCCAGTTCTAGAAACGTAGTGTTTATGTCACCACTGTGGAGATCATGGTGATGTGATCTCTCCCCCACGCCGCGGGAGGGGGGGAGGGGGCGGGAGGCGGTATTTGACCAACTTCACCACGCCGGTCAGTGCGGATGGAATTTGACTAACTGTTTTATTTATTTGACCAGGTATGGCCCCACTGATCTGTGTAGTTCTTTGTCAGAAGCTGCCTGATCACAAGGATATCTCTACGCAGTGGGCCTCATCATCATCACCACCATCACGTGGACATTGATTGTGAATATGGAGGGAAAACCGGAGGAGACTGGGAAAAATCCACGCGACCGCGAGGAGAGAGCAGGCGTCAGGGTCGGGATGGAACTCACGACCTCCTGTGTACCAGGCGAGGTAGTTAACATCTCCTAGCCACCGTGATGATGATGATGATGATATAGAGAGAGAGACACCCAAACTCTAAATATAGAGCAGGCGTCATGGTCGGGATGGAATCCACGACCTCCTGTGCACCAGGCGAGGTAGTTAACATCTCCTAGCCACCGTGATGATGATGATGATGATAGAGAGAGAGAGACACGCAAACTCCAAATATACAACAGGCGTCAGGGTCGGGATGGAACCCACGACCTCCTGTATACCAGGCGAGGTAGTTAACATCTCCTCGCCACCGCGTTTCCCAGCGGTGAGCACGAACATTCAGCGCACCCGCTCGAGGCCGGCGGAGCGAGCCCCAGGAGGGCGACATAGAAGTGCGGTACAACGATGACAGCGGGCGATGGGGGGGGGGGGCATGGGGCTGACCACGGTGGCTCGCTCGTGGACCATCTCCCACTCGACCCGCGTCCTCTCAATGAGCTCCACGTTCTGCTTGTAGGCCACGTCTGTGGGGGGGGGGGCACAGGGGGGGACACAGGGGGGGGGCACAGGGGGGGGACACAGGGGGGGGGCACGGGAGGGGCACGGGGGGGGGGGTCAAGGGGGCACGGGGGGCACGGGGGGCACGGGGGGGGGCACGGGGGGGGGGCACGGGGGATAGAGGAGTGAATCTCAAAAGTCAGAATCAGAATCGGAATTTTTCCGGCAGGAGGACTCCGATGAGCTTTCAAGCTCTTTCTTCCTACAGACGTCCAGTGGTAGAAGGTCAGGACAACAAACACAACAACAACACAACACAACAACAAACACGACAACAAACAACAACAAACACGACAACAAAACACAACAACAAACACGTCACTAAGCCATCCCTATCCCACCAGAATGCAGAGCCTACGGAGGCAATTGTGATGCTGCCGCCACGAAGCCGCTCGGCGGGCGCCCCATCTACGACCTCGCCACCACCAAGCGACGGAGCCAACCCCGCTTCCCCCTCACCGCCCCCCACATAAACACACCCGCACGCATTTCCCCCCCCCCCATAGAGCTCCGAGGGGAGGTCACCCGGCTGACCGGTTTTCACCGAGAAGCCCTTACCGGAATAATCTTCACGGTTTCCTGCGGCCAGGGAATTGGACGACCTCCCCCGATGCTAATTCGCACCGCGGCGCTGTGACCGGCATTAAGATTGCATGGTCGCGGCGAGGGGCCACTCGGCCACCGCGGTTGAAACGCACCCCACACACACACGTATTGACGAGGCAGGCAGAGGAGGAGCGAGACGGCTAATTGGCATGACAAAGGCGCCGTGCACCGGCGCGGTCAAGCCGACCACCCATTATTATGGAGGGGCATGAGAATGGGACTAATTAGAATACGCGCCGCGCATAAGCATTGTTATGGAGGAGCATAATTTGAATAGCGCCACGCATAAACATTGTTATGGAGGAGGATAATTAGAATGCGCGCCACGCATAAGGGCGCGGGCGGGGGGGGGAGATAGCATAAAAAGCGGATGTAGCGAGGTAGAGGCTCTCTTGCTCCGGAGTCAGGCCACGAGACGCTCTCCAGCCCAGCGACTCGGATGTCCGTGCGACGCATCGAGGTACACAGTGAGGACGGGATCAGCGGAACGCCATGGGCACCTAATCGTGAGTAAGTGGAAAGGGGGTATTGGGAAAGAGACTAGAGAGTTCAGAGCCGCCTAGAACATATCCCTCCGATAGATCGGGTAAAGACCCAGGGACGATAACGTAGGCCTGCCACGCCAATCGATACTGACCCAACAATAAAGCGCAGTCGCCGAGAATGAACCATTAATAACCCAGCGCAGCCTCGAGTGGTCTTACGAGTGAGTGAAAGCGCGTGGTGCTGTGTGCAGGTGTGTGTGCTCGTAGCATGGGGGGAGTCGGTGCGTCCGCAGGTACCCACTCCGTCTATCGCCGCAGGGACTCACGCGGTGTGAGGACAGTGTCGTTCGCCCTCCGAACCCTGACCCCGTTTAGAGCATGTGCTTGGCAGAGAGACAACGCAGCGTTTACAGGTGAACGAGAGCGGACGACGAGCTATGCCTCTCACACAAGCTCGCGGAGGGGCGGACCAGGGAAGGGAGCCGTCGGGTGATGAGCCCAGCGACGGCAGCAGCTGGTCGCAGACCAGCGAGGGGTCGGCAAACGACGGAACCCCTGCCGTCGGCGAGCATCAAGGAGGGACCGCGGGGGCCAGCGGCCCCAACAACATGGTGTCAGAAGTCGTACAAACCCTCACATCTTCACGGGAAGGTGGCGCGCTACTCCACGCAAAGGTAAGGCATGTGTTCACCGGCCAGGGGACCCCTACATGGAAAGCATTTTCCCGCAATATCATAGGGGCTAAAGAGCTTAATTGCTGGTCGGACGCGCAGGCGTTATGACAACTTACGTTGAACCTGGATGGGCGGGCAGCCGACTTTGTAGAGGCATTACCCGAAAGCGCGCAAACCCAACTAGAGGAACTAATGCGTAGATTAGACCTGTGTTTCGGCACGCGCAACGCGATATGGGCAAAGATGGCCTTAGAGGCGTGCCGACGCCAACCCAGCGAGGACTTCCGAGACTACGCCGAGGACGTGCGATCACTAACCCGGATCGCCCGTCCAGAGTTCGCGAAGGAGGTCATTGAAGCGCTAGCTGCAGATAAGCTGCTCAGGTACCTAGCTCGCACCGCGTGGTGGCAACCCAAAAGGGGTAGTGCAGGCCTCCCCTTCGATACCCTGGTCGAGCGTGCACTTGAGTGTGAGGAGCTCTCCAGCGAATGCGCGCAGCTCCGGGGGTCGGGAGTGCACCGTGGCGAGCCTGATCCCAGATGAGGAGGAGGACGAGGAGGAGCCCGCCAGCCCAATAAGGAGACGGGCAAGAGAGCCCCAGAGACCCCACAAGACAACCCCGGGGTGGGTTGCCGGGTTACAGACCGGCATAGGAGACATTGCTGGCCAATAAACCAAATGGACGATAAGGTAACCCAAGTACGGGCGGGTATGACCAAGCTGCAGTCCTCCTTTGAGACCATCCAGTCCGAGGTGGGGGAGTTAACTGGAAGGGTAGCCCGACTAAAAGCAGGGTCTGGGCAGCGACGTACTGGGGGAGAGGAATGGGCAAGGGGCCCACTATGGAGCCGCCACCCTTCCCCGGGCATGTTATATGTGCGACCGTTGAGGGCACCTCATGAGAAATTTCCCTGAGCTTGCCCGTTCTAGACATGCGTGGACCAACTAGGGGTGCAACCGACGCGGTCCCGACACAAATAGACGATAATGAGAATAACGGCGAGCGAGTGATCTCCACACAGATTCCAGCGGCAACTCCCGGCGACTGGCTGCGGGAACTGGTGGCTGGAATTACGGGGGCTACATCGCTGGTGGAGGGGCAGGTCAATGGACGGCGTACCCAGATCCTACTGGACACGGGGGCGGTAGCCTCACTCGTGAGTGCGGCGCACTGCAGCATGATCGGGGTCGATGTGAGCCGACTGCAGGCCCCGGACGGCGCACTGCACATGGCGAGCGGAGCCGGGATGGGGCTACTGGGGAGGGCCACCCTAGAGGTCCGCATAGGCAGCCAGGTGTGCACCCAGGAGTTCTACGTGTCGAGTGTGCTGTGCCACGAGTGTATTGTGGGTACCGACCTCCTAGAAAAGCTGGGGCTCAACGTGCAGCCCCGCCAGCGGTGCGCCACCATGGAGAGCAGCGGGGAGCGGATACCCTTCCTGGGACGAGAGCTGAGTCGACCCCTCTTCGCACCCGTGGCCGCTACCCTGGTGACGACCGTCACCATCGGACCGCTCGCCGAGATGCTGGTACCGGTGACAACGCTCTCCACCAACCCCGCGCACCGACCATCGGGTGAGGTAATGCTAACCCCCCACCCGGAGTTGGCGAAACGGTGTGGGTGGTGGGTTCAGCCACGTTGGTAAACGCAGATGGGGGCCGATTGTTTATGCGGATTTTTAACCCTCACAGTACCCCGGCGATACTGCGACGGCGCACCCCGATAGCCACCGTACACCCCCTGCACGCATGCCACTCTGAAGACTCGGTATTCGCACTCTGGGCTGATGACCCCGATCGCTCCGAGGGCGACCAGGACCTGGCCTGGCGAGTCGGCCCGACTCCCCGAGCCGAGGTCGTTCCCCTGCCCGACGCGTTAAACGTACCTTGGGCAGATTTACCTAAGGGGGAAGCCGATCAGCTGCGCGAGTTACTGCGGGAGTATGCCGACGTGTTCAGCGAGCACGACTCGGACGTGGGTCGGACAAACCTTGTTAAGCACCAAATTGACACCGGCGCAGCCCGACCCATCAAACTCCCCGCGTACCAAGTAGGCGCACCCGAACGGGCCCAGATCAAGGAGGCGGTCAGGGACATGCTCCGTGATAACATAATCCAGCCCTCGGCGAGCCCCTGGTCAGCCCCGGTGGTACTAGTAACGAAAAATGATGGGCCAACCCGGTTTTGCATCGATTACTGCAAACTGAACGCGGTCACCCTCGGCGACGCCTTCCCCATACCCCGCATCGACGACATCTTTGACAGCCTCGCCGGAGCGCGGTATTTTTCCACCCTCAATCTCGCGTCCGGGTACTGGCAGGTGGAGATGGCGGCCGAGGATCGACCGAAAACCGCCTTCACCACCCCGATGGGACTATTCGAGTTTCGAGTACTCCCGTTCGGACTCACCAACGCACCCGCGACGTTCCAGCGGCTGATGGAGCTGGTGATGCGGGCTTGCAGTGGGAACAGTGCCTGATTTACCTGGATGACGTGATAGTGTTCAGTCGATCTCTGTCTGAGCACTGGTCCAGGTTACGGGAGGTGTTCCAGCGACTGCGAGCAGCCCATCTCAAACTCAAGCCGCGTAAGTGTTTCCTTGCACAGCACGAGGTGGGGTACCTCGGGCACCGCGTGAGCGAGGCAGGGGTGCGCACCGATCCGGAGAAGGTACGCGCCGTTGTGGATTGGCCACGGGCCAAGGAACCTGACGGAGATCAGATCATTCTTGGGGCTCGCCACCTATTATCGTCGATTTGTAAAGGGATTCAGCGAGATTGCACGCCCCCTCACCCAACTCACTTCCCCTAAGAACCCCTATCAGTGGACGGGGGCCTGCCAGACGGCCTTCACCACCCTCAAAGACCACCTCACCCACACCCCCATACTGGCTTTCCCAGATTTCACCACTGATTTTATTTTGGACACCGATGCCTGCAGCAGTGCGCTGGGCGCAGTGTTGTCACAGGTACAGGATGGAACGGAGCGGGTCATCGCGTACGCCAGCCGGACCCTGAGCGGGGCCGAGCTGAACTACTGTGTGACCCGCCAAGAATTGTACGCGGTGATTTTCGCGTGTAAGCAATTCCGGCCGTATTTGTATGGCAGGAAATGTCGCGTACGCACTGACCATTATGCTCTGCAGTTCCTTCTTACATTCAAGGAGCCGCGGGGCCAGATGGCCCGGGGGCTAGCGCAGTTGCGGAGTACAACCTGCAGATCGAGTACGGGCTGGTCGGACGCACGCAAACGCGGACGCCGCAGGAGCTACAGAGGACGGAGCCACCTGCCCCAAGACCAGCCCGAGGTCCGGACGGATCCCCGGACCCCGCAGCGTTCCTCATGGGTGCGGCCCAAGCAAGGTGCTCCAGTCAACCCAAGACGGGGACCGGCACCTCGGGGGCTATGTGATGCCGCCGCCACGAAGCGCTCAGCAGCGCCCCATCTACGACCTCGCCACCACCAAGCGACGGAGCCAACCCCGCTTCCCCCTCACCTCACCTCACATAAACACACCCCACGCATTTCCCCCTCCCATAGAGCTCCGTCACCCTGGCTGACCGTTTTTCACCGAGAAGCCCTTACCGGGATAATCTTCACGGTTTCCTGCGGCCAGGGAATTGGACGACGGATGAAGCGACCCGAGCAGCGGACCGGCATCGAGATTCGCGGCGGGGACTCGGCCACCGAGAAACGACCCCCCGCCACGATCGACGGGATGCAAGAGGACGATCCGGCTTTGGCAGAAAGCGCGTGCCTGGCGCTAAGACGAACATAACGAGCAGAGCGGACTTCAGATCCGCGGCGTGGAGGCGTGTTAGGACCAAGAATGCGACCGCCGCTAGATGGGCTGGTGGGACGTTGATGCGGCCGTAAAGGCGACAGAGAGCGAAGAGGCAGCGCGGGACCCGTGCAGGTAATCGCCTAGACGATGACGGAAGCTGCTGCCGGACCGGGTTGCCGACCACTGTGTGGCAGAACGCAGTGCGGGTCGGGAACCTAACAGAAGGAGGGATTGGAAGGCTGGAGTTCAAGGCGACATCCCTGCGATGATGGGTACGACCCAGGGACATACGGGGCCGCACCACGAAGACCCACGTCGCAGTCTCGGCCCAAATGACCCAGCGTGGCCGATGGTACAGGGTTGCCGCGCCTGGTCAGTTCAGTGCGGGCCGAAAACCGTGCGTTCCGGTACCCGCCCGTGCCGCAGGGACTCACGCGGTGTGAGGACAGCGTCGTTCGCCCTCCGACCCCTGACCCCGTTCAGAGCGTGTGCTTGGCGGAGAGACAACACAGCGTTTACAGGTGAACGAGAGCGGGCGACGAGCTATCCCTCTCACGCGAGCTCGCGGAGGGGCGGACCAGGGAAGGGAGCCGTCGGGCGATGAGCCCAGCGACGGCAGCAGCTGGTCGCAGACCAGCGAGGGGTCGGCAAACGACGGAACCCCTGCCGTCGGCGAGCAGCAAGAGGGACCGCGGGGGCCAGCGGCCCCAACACAGTCACTGATTTGTGGGAAGCGACGCGGCCCCCAGGGTGGGACCCCCAGGGTGGGACCTCCTAGCGAGCGTTGTTTTCCGATTTGCCGCGGAGGTTCGCGGTTCGGCTCCGGCCGGCCGCCCTGGTGAACGCTGCCGCTGTTGCTGCTGCGGCTGCGGCTGTGGTGGGTGTGGTGTATTCACCGTGATGGGAGCGGTGGGCCAGCGGTTAGCGCTACGGACCCGGCGGACCGAGTTCGATGCTGCTCACGGCCAACACCGGTGACGATTATCTGAACCGGTCTTGGGCCTCTCCTAGGTCGACTCAGCCTCAAATGAATACCTGATGCGGTGTGTCAACTTCGCCACTAGGGGGAGACAAAGGCGGCCGGGCGTGGGGCTGGCCACCCACCCAAATGTGTGCCGTGCCGGCCTTCATAGATGCTCGCTAACAAATGCCCCAACAGTTTGTTGAGGCTACACCAACAACACCACTACCAGCACCACCAATCACCAGCATCACCCTCGCCACAGCACCACCAGCACCACCACCATCAGTACCACTACCAGCACCACCAGCACCACCACCATTAGCACCACTATCACCACCAGCACCACCATCACCACCAGCACCACCACCATCAGCACCACTATCACCACCAGCACTACTACCAGCACCACCATCACCATCACCACCAGCACCACCAGCACCAGCACCACCATCACCACCAGCACCACCACCATCAGCACCACCACACCACCACCACCAGCACCACCAGCACCACCATCACCACCACTACCAGCACCACCAGCACCACCATCACCACCAGCACCACCACCATCAGCACCACCACCACAGCACCACCACCAGCACCACCACCACACCACCACCACTACCACAGAAAACGACAACAACACGAATGATGAGAGGAGATATCATCACGACGACGACGACAATATTCACGATCTGTGGCCCACTTCCCTCTCGCCGCCCCGTGACTCCGACCGCGAAGGGTCACTGCCACGTGCATTTCCAGCCGCGCCGGCGGAAGTTCCCGGCTCGTTATGAACTCGCGCTCTGACTGTGGAGCCAGCAGGCACGGCAAGTCCCCTCTCCCCCCCCCCCCTCCCCCCCCCCNTCTCCCCCTCCCCCCCCTCCCTCTCCCCCCCCCTCCCTCTCTCTCCCCCCTCCCTCTCTCCCCCCCTCCCTCTCTCCCCCCCTCCCTCTCTCCCCCCCCTCCCCTCTCCTCCCCCCCTCCTCTCCCCCCCCCCCCCTCCCTCTCTCCCCCTCCTCTCTAGCCCCCTCCCTCCTCCCCCCCCTCCCTCTCTCCCCCCTCTCTCCCCCCCCTCTCTACCCCCTCCCTCTCTCCCCCCCTCCCTCTCTCCCCCCTTCTCCCCCCCCCCCCTCCTACCCCCCTCCCTCTCTCCCCCCCCTCCCTCTCTCCCCCTCTCTCCCCCCCCCCCTCTCCCCCCCCCTCTCTCCCCCCCCCCCTCTCCCCCCCCCTCCCTCTCTCCCCCCCCCTCTCTCCCCCTCCCTCTCTCCCCCTCTTCCCCTCTCTCCCCCTCCCCCTCCCCCCCCCCNCCCCCCCCCCNCNCCCCCCCCCNCTCCCCCCCCCCTCCCNCTCCCCCCCCTCCCTCTCTCCCCCCTCCCTCTCTCCCCCCCCTCCCTCTCTCCCCCCTCCCTCTCTCCCCCCCTCCCTCTCTCCCCCCCTCCCTCTCCCCCCCCTCCCTCTCTCCCCCCTCCTCTCTAGCCCCCCTCCTCTCTCCCCCCCTCCCTCTCTCCCCCTCTCTCCCCCCCCCTCTCTCCCCCTCCCTCTCTCCCCCCCTCCCTCTCTCCCCCTCTCTCCCCCCCCCTCTCTAGCCCCCCTCCCTCTCTCCCCCCCTCCCTCTCTCCCCCCTCTCCCCCCCCCCCCTCTCTCCCCACTCTCTCCCCTCTCTCTCCCCCCTCCCTCTCCCCCCCTCCCTCTCTCCCCCCCCTTCCCTCCCTCTCTCCCCCCTCCCTCTCTCCCCCCTCCCTCTCTCCCCCCCCCCTCTCTCCCCCCTCCCTCTCCCCCCCCTCTCTCTCCCCCCCCCCTCTCTCCCCCCCCCCCCCCCCCCCCCTCCCCCCCCCTCTCTAGCCCCCCTTCTCCCCCCCCCTTCTTTTTTATTTAATGCTTTGCTTTACGTAACCCCCCCCCCCTTTTTAAATGAAAGATTTAACAAAAGATTTCTCGCTCTGCTCTCCTTACCCCTTCCCCCTCTCTCTACCCCCTCTCTGCCCCCCCCCTCTCTCTCTGCCCCCCTCTCTGCCCCCCCCCTCTCTCTCTCTCTACCCCCTTCTCTGCCCCCCCTCTCTCTGTGCCCCTTCTCTCCCTACTCCATGTCGCTCGCTCTTTTTTTTAACTACGACAAGTGCTGCATCTGCACCCAGCCCTTCTCGCAGTCCAACGGCCTCTGACGGGTAGCGCATAACTCCACGCAGAGCTCTCCGTCATCTGCCACCGAGCACACGGCCTCCTCCAGCGCCCACTGCTCCTTGAAGGCCGGCACGGCGTGGGTCAGCTGCGCATGGCGGAACTCCAGCCACACACCCTGGCTCCCCCCTCTCTCTCTCCCCCCTCTCGCTCGCTCGCTCGCGGCGAGAAATTCGTTGCGAAATAAAAAATAATAAAACCGCAAAAAGGAAAAAAAAATTACATCCCCTTCCGCTCCCGCCCCGGTGGCTAGGAGATGTTGACTGCCTCGCCTGGTATGCAGGAGGTCGTGGGTTCAACCCCGACCCTGACGCCTGCTGCTGCTGTGTATTTGGACTTTCCGTGTCTCTCTCCTCGTGGCCGCGTGGATTTTTCTCCGGGTCCTCCGGTTTTTCCCTCCAAATTTAGAATCAACGTCGCGCGTTTATAGTATTTGGCTGCTGCTATACAGTGAGGGAAAAAATACTTGATCCCCTGCTGATTTTGTACGTTTGCCCACTGACAAAGAAATTATCAGTCTATAATTTTAATGGTAGGTTTATTTGAACAGTGAGAGACAGAATAACAACAACAAAATCCAGAAAAACGCATGTTAAAAATGTTATAAATTGATTTGCATTTTAATGAGGGAAATAAGTATTTGATCCCCTCTCAATCAGAAAGATTTCTGGCTCCCAGGTGTCTTTTATACAGGTAACGAGCTGAGATTAGGAGCACACTCTTAAAGGGAGTGCTCCTAATCTCAGCTTGTTACCTGTATAAAAGACACCTGTTCACAGAAGAAATCAATCAATCAGATTCCAAACTCTCCACCATGGCCAAGACCAAAGAGCTCTCCAAGGATGTCAGGGACAAATTGTAGACCTACACAAGGCTGGAATGGCTACAAGACCATCGCCAAGCAGCTTGGTGAGAAGGTGACAACATATTCTTAGGTTTTTTCGGTTAAGTCACAAAAAAAACCTAAGAATAGAATCTTTGCAGTCACGAAAGCTTCAAATCTAGAAAGGTGACAACAGTTGGTGCGATTATTCCAAATTGAAGAAACACAAAAGATCTGTCAATCTCCCTCGGCCTGGGGGCTCCATGCAAGATCTCACCTCGTGGAGTTGCAATGATCATGAGAACGGTGAGGAATCAGCCCAGAACTACACGGGAGGATATTGTCAATGATCTCAAGGCAGCTGGGACCATAGTCACCAAGAACACAGTTGGTAACACACTACACCATGAAGGACTGAAATCCTGCAGTGCCCGCAAGGTCCCCCTACTCAAGAAAGCACATATACATGCCCGTCTGAAGTTTTCCAATGAACATTTGAATGAGTCAGAGGACAACTGGGTGAAAGTGTTGTGGTCAGATGAGACCAAAATGGAGCTCTTTGGCATAAACTCAACTCGCCATGTTGGAGGAGGAAGAATGCTGCCTATGACCCAAGAACACCATCCCCACCGTCAAACATGGAGGTGGAAACATTATGCTTTGGGGGTGTTTTTTCTGCTAAGGGACAGGACAACTTCACCGCATCAAAGGGACGATGGACGGGGCCATGCACCGTCAAATCTTGGGTGAGAACCTCCTCCCTCAGCCAGGGCATTGAAAATGGGTCGTGGATGGGTATTCCAGCATGACAATGACCCAAAACACACAGCCAAGGCAACAAAGGAGTGGCTCAAGAAGAAGCACATTAAGGTCCTGGAGTGGCCTAGCCAGTCTCCAGACCTTAATCCCATAGAAAATCTGTGGAGGGAGCTGAAGGTTCGAGTTGCCAAACGTCAGCCTCGAAACCTTAATGACTTGGAGAAGATCTGCAAAGAGGAGTGGGACAAAATCCCTCCTGAGATGTGTGCAAACCTGGCCAACTACAAGAAACGTCTGACCTCTGTGATTGCCAACAAGGGGTTTGCCACTAAGTACTAAGTCATGTTTTGCAGAGGGGTCAAATACGTATTTCCCTCATTAAAATGTAAATCAATTTATACAAATTTTGACATGCGGTTTTCTGGATTTTGTTGTTGTTATTCTGTCTCTCACTGTTCAAATAAATCTACCATTAAAATTATAGACTGATCATTTCTTTGTCAGTGGGCAAACGTACAAAATCAGCAGGGGATCAAATACTTTTTCCTTCACTGTATGTGCACGTGAACGCCAAGTGAAGTGTCGAACTCCCGCTGGCAGGAGGTCACGGGACAGACATAGGTACCATCGGTCGACTGAATGAGATGGCTGGCTGATGCACCACCTGTGCACCCTATGTTCACACAAACACACTAACACACACAAAAACACACACACGTTCACACACACACACACGTTCACACACACGTTCACACACACTAACACACACAAACACACACACAAACACACTAACACACACACTAACACACACTAACACACACACGTTCACACAAACAAACATACACTCACAAACACTCACGACAACAATGCAGTGGCCAGAGTGCACGGGCGACTCTTACCAGCGTCCATCATCGCCTGGTAGCAATTGTCCACCCTCTGCTTGCTCTGCGGGCAAGGCGGAACACAGTCACAGGTGGAACAGTCACAAGTGGAACACAGTCACATGTGGAACACAGTCACAGGTGGAACACAGTCACAAGTGGAACAGTCACAGGTGGAACAGTCACAAGTGGAACACAGTCACAGGTGGAACACAGTCACAGGTGGAACACAGTCACAGGTGGAACACAGTCACATGTGGAACAGTCACAGGTGGAACACAGTCACAGGTGAAACACAGTCACAGGTGGAACACAGTCACAAGTGGAACAGTTACAGGTGGAACACAGTCACAGGTGGAACACAGTCACAGGTGAAACACAGTCACAAGTGGAACACAGTCACAAGTGGAACACAGTCACAGGTGAAACACAGTCACAAGTGGAACACAGTCACAAGTGGAACACAGTCACAGGTGGAACACAGTCACAAGTGGAACACAGTCACAGGTGGAACACAGTCACAAGTGGAACAGTCACAGGTGGAACACAGTCACAGGTGGGAACACAGTCACAGGTGGAACACAGTCACAAGTGGAACAGTCACAGGTGGAACACAGTCACAGGTGGAACAGTCACAGGTGGAACACAGTCACAAGTGGAACAGTCACAGGTGGAACACAGTCACAAGTGGAACACAGTCACAGGTGGAACCAGTCACAGGTGGAACAGTCACAGGTGGAAACACAGTCACAGGTGGAACACAGTCACAGGGTGGAAACAGTCACAGGTGGAACACAGTCACAGGTGGAACACAGTCACAAGTGGAACAGTCACAGGTGGAACACAGTCACAGGTGGAACACAGTCACAGGTGGATCACAGTCACAAGTGGAACAGTCACAGGTGGAACACAGTCACAGGTGGAACACAGTCACAAGTGGAACAGTCACAGGTGGAACACAGTCACAGGTGGAACACAGTCACAGGTGGAACACAGTCACAAGTGGAACAGTCACAGGTGGAACACAGTCACAAGTGGAACAGTCACAGGTGGAACACAGTCACAGGTGGAACACAGTCACAAGTGGAACCAGTCACAGGTGGAACACAGTCACAGGTGGAACACAGTCACAAGTGGAACACAGTCACAGGTGGAAAACACCAGTCACAGGTGGAACACAGTCACAAGTGGAACAGTCACAAGTGAACAGTCACAGGTGGAACACAGTCACAGGTGGAACACAGTCACAAGTGGAACAGTCACAGGTGGAACACAGTCACAGGTGGAACACAGTCACAGGTGGACACAGTCACAGTGGACACAGTCACAGGTGGAACAGTCACAGGTGGAACACAGTCACAGGTGGAACACAGTCACAGGTGGAACACAGTCACAAGTGGAACACAGTCACAGGTGGAACACAGTCACAGTGGAACAGTCACAGGTGGAACACAGTCACAGGGGAACACAGTCACAAGTGGAACAGTCACAGGTGGAACACAGTCACAGGTGGAACACAGTCACAAGTGGAACAGTCACAGGTGGAACACAGTCACAGGTGGAACACAGTCACAGGTGGAACACAGTCACAAGTGGAACAGTCATAGGTGGAACCAGTCACAGGTGGAACACAGTCACAAGTGGAACAGTCACAGGTGGAACACAGTCACAGGTGGAACACAGTCACAGGTGGAACAGTCACAAGTGGAACACAGTCACAGGTGGAACACAGTCACAGGTGGAACACAGTCACAAGTGGAACAGTCACAGGTGGAACACAGTCACAGGTGGAACACAGTCACAAGTGGAACAGTCACAGGTGGAACACAGTCACAGGTGGAACACAGTCACAGGTAAACACAGTCACAAGTGGAACACAGTCACAGTGAAACACAGTCACAGGTGGAACACAGTCACAGTGGAACACAGTCACAGGTGGAACACAGTCACAGGTGGAACAAGTCACAGGTGGAACACAGTCACAAGTGGAACACAGTCACAAGTGGAACACAGTCACAGGTGGAACACAGTCACAGGTGGAACAGTCACATGTGGAACAGTCACAGGTGGAACACAGTCACAGGTGGAACACAGTCACAAGTGGAACAGTCACAGGTGGAACACAGTCAAATGTGGAACACAGCACAAGTGGAACACAGTCACAGGTGGAACACAGTCACAAGTGGAACACAGTCACAAGTGGAACACAGTCACAGTGAACACAGCCACAAGTGGAACACAGTCACATGTGGAACACAGTCACAGGTGGAACACAGTCACAGGTGGAACACAGTCACAGGTGGAACACAGTCAAATGTGGAACACAGTCAAATGTGGAACACAGTCACAGGTGGAACACAGTCACAGGTGGAACACAGTCACAGGTGGAACACAGTCACAAGTGGAACACAGTCACAAGTGGAACACAGTCACAGTGGAACACAGTCACAGGTGGAACACAGTCACAGGTGGAACACAGTCACAAGTGGAACACAGTCACAGGTGGAACACAGTCACAAGTGGAACACAGTCACATGTGGAACACAGTCACAGGTGGAACACAGTCACAAGTGGAACACAGTCACAGGTGGAACACAGTCACAAGTGGAACACAGTCACATGTGGGAACACAGTCACAAGTGGAACACAGTCACATGTGGAACACAGTCACAGTGGAACACAGTCACAGTGGAACACAGTCACAAGGGAACACAGTCACATGTGGAACACAGTCACAGGTGGAACACAGTCACAAGTGGAACACAGTCACAAGTGGAACACAGTCACAAGTGGAACACAGTCACAGGTGGAACACAGTCACAAGTGGAACACAGTCACAGGTGGAAACACGAGTCACAGGGAACACGAGTCACAGGTGGAACACAGTCACATGTGGAACAGTCACAGGTGGAACAGTCACGGGTGGAACAGTTACAGTGAACGAGTCACAGTGGAACAGAGTTACAGGTGGAACAGTCACAGGTGGAACACAGTCACAGGTGGAACAGTCGCAGGGGAACACAGTCACAAGTGGAACAGTCACAGGTGGAACACAGTCACAGGTGGAACACATCACAGTGGAACACAGTCACAAGTGGAACAGTCACAGGTGGAACACAGTCACAGGTGGAACACAGTCACAAGTGGAACAGTCACAGGTGGAACACTGTCACAGGTGTAACACAGTCACAGGTGGAACACAGTCACAGGTGGAACACAGTCACAGGTGGAACACAGTCCAG
Source organism: Lethenteron camtschaticum (assembly GCA_018977245.1). Classification (NCBI taxonomy): domain Eukaryota; kingdom Metazoa; phylum Chordata; class Hyperoartia; order Petromyzontiformes; family Petromyzontidae; genus Lethenteron; species Lethenteron camtschaticum. Next base: position 944,064 of record MU249615.1, read on the forward strand.
TGGAACACGAGTCACAGGTGGAACACAGATCACAGGTGGAACACAGTCACATGTGGAACAGTCACAGGTGGAACAGTCACGGTGGAACAGTTACAAGTGGAACACGAGTCACAGGTGGAACAGAGTTACAGGTGGAACAGTCACAGGTGGAACACAGTCACAGGTGGAACAGTCGCAGGTGGAACACAGTCACAGATGGAATGACCGACTGACTGAGCGACTGACTGAGTGACTGAGCGACTGACTGACTGACTGAGTGACTGAGCGACTGACTGACTGACTGAGTGACTGACTGAGTGACTGCTGAGTGACTGACTGACGACTGACTGAGCAACTGACTGAGCGACTGACTGAGTGACTGACTGACCGACTGACTGAGCGAGACTGACGACCTGACTGAGTGACTGACTGAGCGACTGACTGAGCGACTGAATGAGCAACTGACTGACTGACTGAGCGACTGACTGAGTGACTGACTGAGTGACTGACTGAGTGACTGACTGAACGACCGACTGACTGAGCGACTGACTGAGTGACTGACTGAGCGACTGACTGAGCGATTGACTGACTGAGCGACTGACTGACTGAGCGACTGACTGAATGAGCGACTGACTGACTGAGCGACTGACTGAGCGAGCGACTGACTGAGCGACTGACTGAGCGAATGACTGAGCGACTGAGCGAGCGACTGAGCGAGCGAGCGACCTTTTCGACGAGCTTGGCGTTGAGGCTGTTGGCCGAGCGGTCGCGGTTGCACTCCGCCTCCAGCAGGTCGCGGCACTTGGCCTCGTGCGACCTCTTGGACTGGAAGAGAAGGCCGAGGCCAACTGGTAAAAGGTTGCAGTGGTTCAGGTGAATCATGGTGGTGACGGTCGTGGTGATGATGGTGGTGGTGACATTGGTGACGATGGTGAGTCTATGGGTCGCTGTTGAGTCTATGGGTCGCTGTGTGAGTCTATGGGTCTCTGTGTGAGTCTATGGGTCGCTGTGTGAGTCTATGGGGCTCTGTGTGAGTCTATGGGTCGATGTGTGAGTGTATGGGTCTCTGTGTGAGTCTATGGGTCGCTGTGTGAGTCTATGGGTCGCTGTGTGAGTCTATGGGTCGCTGTGTGAGTCTATGGGTCTCTGTGTGAGTCTATGGGTCGCTGTGTGAGTCTATGGGTCGCTGTGTGAGTCTATGGGTCGCTGTGTGAGTCTATGGGTCGCTGTGTGAGCCTATGGGTCACTGTGTGAGTCTATGGGTCACTGTGTGAGTCTATGGGTCGATGTGTGAGTTGTATGGGTCTCTGTGTGAGTCTATGGGTCGCTGTGTGAGTCTATGGGTCGCTGTGTGAGTCTATGGGTCGCTGTGTGAGCCTATGGGTCACTGTGTGAGTTTATTGGTCACTATGTAAGTCTATGGGTCTCTATGTGAATCTATGGGTCTTTGTATGAGTCTATGGGTCTCTGTGTGAGTCTATTGGTTGATGTGTGAGTATATGGTCTCTATGTGAGTCTATGGGTCTCTGTGTGAGTCTATGGGTCTCTATGTGAGCCTATGGGACTCTGTGTGAGTCTATGGGTCGCTGTGTGAGTCTATGGGTCGCTGTGTGAGTCTATGTGTCTCTATGTTAGTGTATGGGTCTCTGTGTGAGTCCTATGGGTCTCTATGTGAGTCTATGGTATTTGTATGAGCCTATGGGTCTCTGTGTGAGTCTATTGGTCGATGTGTGAGTATATGGGTCTCTATGTGAGTCTATGGGTCTCTGTGTGAGTCTATGGTCTCTATGTGAGCCTATGGGACTCTGTGTGAGTCTATGGGTCTCTGTGTGAGTCTATGGGTCTCTGTGTGAGTCTATGGGTTTCTGTGTGAGTCTATGGGTCTCTGTGTGAGTCTATGGGTCTCTGTGTGAGTCTGTGTGTCTCTGTGTGAGTCTATGGGTCTCTGTGTGAGTCTATGCGTCTCTGTGTGAGTCTATGGTCTCTGTGTGAGTCTATGGGTTCTGTGTGAGTTATGGTCTCTGTGTGAGTCTATGGGTCTCTGTGTGAGTCTATGGGTCTCTGTGTGAGTCTATGGGTCTCTGCGTGAGTATATGGGTCTCTGTGGGTCATGAACCCGGAGTAAAACCCCGGATTGTCAAACCCGGTTTAGTGAAAACCCGGACCGGAGCAATCGGATCGTGGCGTGACAGGAGGGGCAAGACTCACATCGGTGAGTTTCTTCCACAGGGCTTGCTTCTGCTTGTGCAGGCTGCTCATCTGATTGTCCACCTGCGAAGGTCAAATCGAGGTCAGGAGGGCCGTTCGTTCTGCCAGCGCTGCTGTCTCGTAGATCACCCATCCACTCACTCATTCACTCATTCATTCACTCATTCATTCACTCATCCACCCATGCACTCACTCATCCACTCACTCATTCATTCACCCATCCACCCATGCACTCACTCATTCACTCAATCATCCACTCATTCATTCACTCATACACTCACTCACTCATTCACTCACTCATCTACTCACTCATTCATTCACTCATCCACCCATTCACTCACTCATCCACTCACTCATTAATTCACTCATCCATCCATGCACTCACTCATCCACTCACTCATTCAATCATCCACTCATCCACCCATTCACTCACTCACTCAACCATCCACTCACTCATCCACTCACTCATTCATTCACTCACTCATCCACCTATGCACTCACTCATCCACTCACTCATTCAGTCATCCACTCACTCATTCACTCATCCACTCACTCATTTACTCATACACTCACTCATTCACTCATCCACTCACTCATCCACTCACTCATTTACTCATACACTCACTCATTCACTCATCCACTCACTCAACCACCCATGCACTCACTCATTCACTCATCCACTCACTCCACCACCCATGCACTCAACCACCCATGCACTCACTCATTGACTCATTTATCCACTCACTCATTCACTCATCCACTCACTCATTTACTCATCCACTCACTCAACCACCATCTACTCACTTATTCACTCATCCACTCACTCAACCACCCATGCACTCACTCATTCATTCACTCATCAACTCACTCATTCACTCATCCACTCACTCAACCACTCACTCATTCACTCAACCACTCACTCATTCACTCATCCACTCACTCATTCACTCACTCATTAATTCATCCACTCACTCGCTCATCCACTCACCCATTTACCCAACCACCCATGAACTCATGCATCCACTCACTCAATCGCTCACTCATCCACACACTCACCAACCCACCTGATCACTCACTCAACCACCCATGCACTCATGCATCCACTTACTTAATCGCTCATCCACTCGCTCACCAACCCACTTGATCACTCAATCAATCAATCATCCACTCACTCAACCGCTCACCCATCCACTCAGCAACCCACCTGATTGCTCATGCATTCAATCGCAGACTCGTCCGCTTACTCACCAACTAGCTCGCCAACCCAACATAAAAAAACCCCTCTAAGTTCCAGGTCACGCTGACCTCAATAGCCCAGATCACTCGATGTACGCATGCCGAACTCTTTTGTGCAACGTACGTAGCCAAGCGTGCTACTCGGAGGGTTGCCCCCAACAATTCAGACCGCGAATCACAATTGGCCTCCATTGGCCTCCATTGGCCGAGGTCGCCTTGCCCTTGAGAGCTCCGGTCACCTTGGTGAAGCGATCCTTCTGCTTCACGCGGAAGTCCTCCATCTTCTTGTACTCCTTGGTGAGCTCCAGGGCCGACTGGATGTGCTCCTGGCCCAGAATTTCCAGCTCTTGAGACAAAAACCGAACGTCGAGGAAGCGTTAATTGTTAACACATTCCTCCTGCGGAGGGAGCTGGTAGGAACGTTGGGTTGCTCGGTCAATGGCCTGCAGGGTCAACGGCGGCGTGGTGTATTCCGCAAATATGCCCGACTGTGAGGGCGGGCACAAGCCGGCGTGAGTAGGTTAAACGTTGAGTTTTATAAGGGCACCACGGGGTGACCAGGCCCCTCCCCTCCCCACCCAGCCCCTCCCACCCCCCACCCAGCCCACCCTCCCCACCCAGGCCCTCCCCACCCTCCCCACCCAGCCCTCCCCACCGTCCCCTCCCCACCCAGTCCACCCTCCCCACCCAGCCCCGCCCCACCCTCCCCGCCCCTCCCTCCCCACCCAGCCCCTCCCTGCACGAGGACGGACACAATAATCCCCTGTGGGCTGGTGGTACCAGGAGGTTCCTACCAGTATCATTACTCTTACCTTGCTGCTCCACCAAACCTCCACTGACCCCGCCCACCCACAATGACCCCGCCCACCACTCCTGACCCTACCCACCACCCCCCTTTCACAACCCCCACTAGCCCCCTCATGGGCGAACAGAGTAAAACTAAGACGCAGTGAGTGAGGGGTCGGGGTCAGGGTCACGGTCCAGGTTGGGGTCCGGATTGGGGTCGGGGTCATGGTCGGGTCAGGGTTGGCGTTGGGATCATGGTCGGTTCAGGGTTAGGGTCAGGTCAGGGTCCAGGTCGGGGTTGGGTCAGGATTGGGGTCAGGATCGAGGTCAGAGTCGGGGTCCAGGTTAGGATCAGGGTCAGGGTCAAAGTTGGGTCAGGTCAGGGTCAGGTCAGGGTCAGTGGCGGAGTCGGGGTCGCCTCGGGGTCGCGCAAACTCACGCTGCTTGAGCACCATGAAGCAGCAGCGGATCGTGCTGTGGGGAGAGCAGCGGGGCGGGGGGGGCAGGGGGTCACGTCAACATCGTCACACACACACACCCTACACCACACACACCACACACACACCAACACACCACACACCACACACACCACATACACACACACACCACCACACACACACCACACACACACACACCACACACACCACAACTCACACACACACACCACACACACACACCACACACACACCACACACACCACACACACACACCACCACACACCACACACACCACCACACCACACACACACCCCCACCACACACACACACACCACACACACCACACACACACACACACACACACACACACCACACACACACACACCCACAACACACACACACACCCACACACACACACACACACCACACACACCACACACACACACCACACACACACACACCACACACACACCACACACACACCACCACACACACACCACACACACCACACACACCCGTACCACACCACACACCACACACACACACCCACACCACACCACACACACACCACACACCACACACACCACACACACACACACACACACCACACACACACACACACCACACACCACACACACACCACACACACACACACACACCACACACACCCACACACACCACACCCACCACACACCACACACACCACACACACCACACACACACCACACACACACCACACACCACACACCACACACACACCACACACCACACCACACACACACCACACACACACCACACCACACACCACACACACCACACACCACACACACACTACACACACCACACACACACCACACACCACACACGCCACACACACACCACACAGACACCACACACACCACACACATACCACACACACACCACACACACCACACACACACATCACCACACACACACCACACACACACCACACACACCACACACCACACACACACACCACACCACACACCACCACACACCACACACACACACACACACCACACACACACACCACACACACACACCACCACCACACACACACACACACCACACACACACCACACACACCACACACACCACACACCCACACACGCCACACACACACCACACACACACACCGCACACGCCACACACACACCACACACACCACACACACACCACACATACACCACACACACACCACACACACCACACACACCACACACACACCCACACACACACCACACACACCACACACACACCACACACACACCACACACACACCCACACACCACACACACACCACACACACACTACACACACACACACCACACACACACCACACACACACCACCCACACACACCACACACCCACACACACCACACACACCACACACACACCACACACCACACACGCCACACACACACCACACAGACACCACACACCCACACACACACACACACACCACACACACCACACACACACATACACCACACACACCACACACACCACACACACACACACACACACCACACACCACACACACACACACACACACACACACCCAAACACCACACACACACACACACACACCACACACACCACACACCCCACACACGCCACACACACACCACACACACACACCGCACACCCCACACACACACACACACACCACACAACACACACACACACANCACACACACANCACACACANACCACACACACACACACACCACACACACACACACACACCACACACACCACACACACACCCCACCACACACACCACACACACACCACACACACACCACACACCACACACACACACACACCGCACACACACACCACACACACCACACACACCACACACACGCCACACACACACCACACACACACACCGCACACGCCACACACACACACACACACCACACACACCACACACACACACACAAACCACACACACACACACACCACACACACACACACACACACACACACACCACACACCACACACACACCACACACACACACCACACACACACACCACCCACACACCACACACACACACACACACCACACACACACCACACACCACACCACACACACACACACACACCGCCACCACACACACACACACCACACACCCACACACACCACACACCCCACACACGCCACACACACACCACACACACACACCGCACACGCCACACACACACCACACACACCACACACACACACCACACACACCACACACACACACCACACACACCACACACACCACACACACACACACCCACACACACCACACCACCCACACACACCCACACACACACCACACACACACACACACCACACACACACCACACACACACACACCGCACACACCACACACACACCACACACACCACACACACCACACACCCACACACGCCACACACACACCACACACACACACCGCACACGCCACACACACACCACACACACCACACACACACACCCCACATACACACCACACACACACACCACACACACCACACACACCACACACAAACCACACACACACACCACACACCACGCCGCGTTTGAAACTCATGTCTTCAGAGCTGCTTGTTGTTGTAGTGTTCACTTTGCTGTCCCCTCGCACCACCGATTAGCGCTGTTGGCTACGTACGGTGCGAAAGAAGTTCGACATGAAACATTATTTATTTATTTTACCAGGTCAGGGCCCCTGAGCTGTATGACTCTTTTTCAGAAGCGACCTGGCTGCCAAAATAACAGTTCAACGAAGTGGCTTATCATCATCATCATCATGTGTAGCATCCGAATGCTCTAAACGCGTGATGTCGATTCTAAATCTAGAGGAGAAAACCAGAGGACCCGGAGAAAAATACACGTGGCCACGAGGAGAGAGAGACACGCAGATTCCAAATATACAGCAGGCGTCAGGGTCGGGGTCGAACCCACGACCTCCTGCATACCAGGCGAGGTAGTCGACATCTCCTCGCCACCGTGGCGCCCATACGCACGCCACAGACACGCGCGGTGCCACTCGCCACCCCTTACTGCCAGCGAGCCGCCTCGCACCACGCAGGGGCAGCTGCCACTAGGGTGCCCTTCCTCTAATGCGCTGGGACGAGACGCCGATGCGAGTCGCCAGTCAGGCGCCGTGAGACGCCACGGGCGCAGTGGGGGGCGACTCATCACCAGCGGACAGACAGTGGGACCAGCGGATAGTCGAGCGGACAGATGGACACTCAGACAGACAGTGGGACCAGCGGATAGTCGAGCGGACAGATGGACACTCAGACAGACAGTGGGACCAGCGGATAGTTGAGCGGACAGATGGACACTCAGACAGACAGTGGGACCAGCAGATAGTCGAGCGGACAGATGGACACTCAGACAGACAGTGGGACCAGCGGATAGTGAGCGGATAGATGGACACTCAGACAGACAGTGGGACCAGCGGATAGTCGAGCGGACAGATGGACACTCAGACAGACAGTGGGACCAGCGGATAGTCGAGCGGACAGATGGACACTCAGACAGACAGTGGGACCAGCGGATAGTCGAGCGGACAGATGGACACTCAGACAGACAGTGGGACCAGCAGATAGTCGAGCGGATAGATGGACACTCAGACAGACAGAAGGACCAGCAGATAGTCGAGCGACAGATGGACACTCAGACAGACAGAAGGACCAGCGGATAATTGAGCAGATAGATGGACACTCAGACAGACAGAAGGACCAGCGGATAGTTGAGCGGATAGATGGACACTCAGACAGACAGAAGGACCAGCGGATAGTCGAGCGGACAGATGGACACTCAGACAGACAAAGAACCAGCAGATAGTCGAGCGGACAGATGGACACTCAGACAGACAGAAGGACCAGCGGATAGTTGAGCGGATAGATGGACACTCAGACAGACAGTGGGACCAGCAGATAGAAGCGGGTGGGACAGATGGACACTCACTTGAGCTCCGTTTGACCTCCGGACTTCTTGGCGAGCATCAGGAGACCTTCCCGTAGGCCTCCTCTAGGCATGCTCTGCACAAAGACAAAAAATCCCCGTGTAGCCTCAACAGACGGTAGGGGCAAGTGCTGTTAGCGAGTAGCACCTCTGGAGGCCGCACGGAACACGAGGGGGTGGGTGGCCAACACCACGGCCGACCACCTTTGTCTCCCAAGCGGTGATGTTTACACACTGCACCAGGTACTCATTTGAGGCTGAATCGACCTAAGGCAGGCCTATGACCGGTTCAGAATAATCGTCACTGGGTGTGGCCGTGAGCGAGAATCTAACTCGGGTCAACGGGTTCGTAGCGCAGCGTAGCGCTAACCGAACCCCCACCGCTCTCCACACACAAACACGCAGACGCCACGTGACTGATGAGAGGCTCGAACTGAGTTGGCGATACGGTGAGGAGAAGGTGGAGGAGGTGCAGGAGGAGGTGGAGGTGGAGGAGGAGGAGGTGGAGGAGGTGGAGGAGGAAGAGGCGGTGGAGGAGGAAGAGGCGGCGGAGGTGGAGGAGGAGGTGGAGGTGGAGGAGGAGTGGAGGAGGTGGAGGAGGAGGTGGAGGAGGAGGTGGAGGAGGTGGAGGAGGTGGAGGAGGAGAGGTGGAGGAGGAGGTGGATGAGGTGGAGGAGGAGGAAGTGGTGGTTGAGGAGGTGGCGGAGGTGGAGGAGGAGGTGGAGGAGGTGGAGGAGGAGGTGGAGGAGGTGGAGGAGGTGGAGGAGGAGGTGGAGGAGGTGGAGGAGGAGGTNGGAGGANNTGGAGGAGGGGAGGGGAGGNGGAGGAAGGNGGAGGAGGTGGGGAGGAGGTGGAGGAGGAGGTCGGAGGAGGTGGGAGGTGGAGGAGGAGGTGGAGGAGGAGGTGGAGGAGGTGGAGGAGGAGGTGGAGGAGGTGGAGGAGGAGGTGAGAGGTGGAGGAGGAGGAGGTGGAGGAGGAGGAGTTGGAGGAGGAGGTGGAGGAGGGGTGGAGGAGGTCTCTCTACCTCTGCTTGAGCATCTCCTCGAAGCTCTTGCACACCTTGCGCCCGTCCCTGAGCCTGTCCAGCATGGCGGTGTAGCCGGCGTTGTTGGTGAAGTCCGAGTTCTGTGTGGGTCGACAAACAGCCACGTGGCACAACGACAGCCTTCAACACGAGTCTCACAACACTGACTCTGCGGGGACCACCAACTGGGGCGATTACGCGTGAGATGGTGGGCGAGTGAGCGACTTGGTTGTCTCAGGGGGTTGTTAGTGAGCGAATGTGTGTGTAGGTGGGTGAGTGAGCGAGCAGGTGAGTGCTCGTGTAGGTGGGGTGGGTGAGTGTGTAGGTGGGTGAGTGTGTAGGTGGGTGAGTGTGTAGGTGGGTGAGTGTGTAGGTGGGTGAGTGTGTAGGTGGGTGAGTGTGTAGGTGGGTGAGTATGTGGGTGAGTGTGTAGGTGGGTGATTGAACGGATGAGTAGGTGAGTGGACGTGCAGGTGAGTGAATGAACATGTAGGTGGGTGAGTGCGTGAGCGAGTGAGTAAGCGAATAGGTGAGTGAACATGTAGGTGGGTGGGTGTGTAGGTGGGTGAGTGTGTAGGTGGGTGAGTAGGTGGGTGAGTGTGTAGGTGGGTGATTGAACGGATGAGTAGGTGAGTGGACGTGCAGGTGAGTGAATGAACATGTAGGTGGGTGAGTGCGTGAGCGAGTGAGTAAGCGAATAGGTGAGTGAACATGTAGGTGGGTGGGTGAGTAGGTGGGTGAGTGTGTAGGTGGGTGAGTGTGTAAGTGGGTTAGTGTGTAGGTGAGTGAGTGTGTAGGTGGGTGAGTGTGTAGGTGGGTGAGTGTGTAGGTGGGTCAGTGTGTAGGTGGGTGAGTGTGTAGGTGGATGAGTGTGTAGGTGGGTGAGTGTGTAGGTGGGTGAGTGTGTAAGTGGGTTAGGGTGTAGGTGGGTGGGTGTGTAGGTGGGTGAGTGTGTAGGTGGGTGAGTGTGTAGGTGGGTCAGTGTGCAGGTGGGTGAGTGTGTAGGTGGATGAGTGTGTAGGTGGGTGAGTGTGTAGGTGGGTGAGTGTGTAGGTGGGTGAGTAGGTGGGTGAGTGTGTAGGTGGGTGAGTGTGTAGGTGGGTGAGTAGGTGGGTCAGTGTGTAGGTGGGTGAGTGTGTAGGTGGGTGAGTAGGTGAGTGTGTAGGTGAGTGTGTAGGTGGGTGAGTGTGTAGGTGGGTGAGTGTGTAGGTGGGTGAGTGTGTAGGTGGTGAGTAGGTGGGTGAGTGTGTAGGTGGGTGAGTGGGTAGGTGGGTTAGTGTGTAGGTGGGTGAGTAGGTGGGTGAGTGGGTAGGTGGGTTAGTGTGTAGGTGGGTGAGTGTGTAGGTGGGTGAGTAGGTGGGTGAGTGTGTGGGTGGATGAGTGTGTAGGTGGGTGAGTGTGTGGGTGGGTGAGTGTGTAGGTGGGTGAGTGTGTAGGTGGGTGAGTGTGTGGGTGGATGAGTGTGTAGGTGGGTGAGTGTGTAGGTGGGTGAGTGTGTATGTGGGTGAGTGAACGGATGAGATCCCCGTGTAGCCTGTAACAGGCTGTTGGGGCAAGTGCTGCTAGCGAGCAGCACCTATGAAGGCCAGAACGGTACACGAGGGGGTGGGTGGCCAGGAGCACGCCCGGCCGCCACACACACACTACACATACACTACATACACAACACACACACATACTACACAGACACCCACACTACACACACACACACACACTACACACACACTGCACAGACAGCCACACTACACACATATACTACAAACACCACACACACTGCACAGACACACACACTACACACACATGCACAACACAAACACCCACACTACACACCACAGACACACACACTACACAGACACACACACTCACACACACTACACACACTACAACAACCGCCATTCGCCACTAAGTGGCGGTGACGTCACCACGACGCTTGTGCCAGGCCATGTGCACGTTGAGGCCACGTGAAGTGTCGAACGCCCGCTGGCAGGAGGTCACGGGGCAGACCCAGGTGCCACAGGTCGACTGACTGAGATGACCGAGATGACTACACACACTACAGACACCCACACTACACACACACCACAGGCACACACGACACACGACACTACACGCCACACTACACACACATTACACAGACACCCACACTACACACACATTACACAGACACCCACACTACACACACTACAGACCCACACTACACACACGACAGACACACACACCACACACGGCAGACACACACTACACAGACACCCACACTACACACACACTGCACAGACACCCACACTACACACACACTGCACAGACACCCACACTACAGACACCCACACTACACACACTACACATACACACGCACTTCACACACTACACACACACTACACATACACACTACACACACTACACACACACTACACACACTACACACACACCACACACACACATTACACACACTACACATACACACGCACTTCACACACTACACACACACACTACACATACACACTACACATACACACTACCCACACACTACACACTCTACACACACACATTACACACACTACACATACACACGCACTACAGACACCCACACTACAGACACCCACACTACACACACACGACACACACTACACACACACATTACACACACTACACATACACACGCACTACACACACTACAGACCAGTGGCGGCTCCTGCAAAATCTCTCAGGGGGGCAAATGTCTGGATGATTGATAAGGATAAGGTCCACCCATGCAATGGATAAATTAACAGCTTAAGCATGTAAAGGCAACTTCACTTATTTAATATTAATGAAAATAAAGTGACTCTTACAATACATCTTGTTTGTTTCTATACTCACTATTAAAACAAACCACTCAAGTTTATTTTATTAAAGATTCCACTAGGTGGCCACAAATTATATTGTTGGATGAAACGTGCTTACGTATGATGACGTAAGCACGTATGATGACGTAAGCACGTATGATGACGTAAGCACGTTAGGGCGAGCCCTCCCGGAAGCCATAGAGAATGCATTGCAGCGCCCCCGTTCGAAAAAAACATCTTTGAATGTAAGTCTATGGGGCCACTCGGGGCGATTCTCAGCTGGAGGGAAATCGCCCAAAAAGAGGCGGTACTCCACAGAACGTGACATGACGCTGATTGGACTATATCCAGAGGCTGCAGTGACGGCGAGCGTGACTCTGTGGTTTAATGACATTGGTGGTGCGTCGCCCAATCGCCCTAATGAAGAAACCGCCCCTGCTACAGACACCCACACTACACACACACTACACACACTACATACACACTACACATACACTACAGACACACACACACAGACAACCAACACAATACACACACACAACACACACACTACACACACCACACTACACACCAGAGGTGTGGACTCGAGTCATGTGACTTGGACTCGAGTCAGACTCGAGTCATGAATTTGATGACTTCAGACTCGACTTGGACTTGCATAACAATGACTTTGTCCCACCTCTGAGGTGTGGACTCGAGTCATGTGACTTGGACTCGAGTCAGACTCGAGTCATGAATTTGATGACTTCAGACTCGACTTGGACTTGCATAACAATGACTTTGTCCCACCTCTGCTACACACCCACTACAGACACACACACCAACAACAACAACCACCATTCGCCACTAAGTGGCGTGACGTCACCAAGACGCTTGTGCCAGGCTAGGTGCACGTTGAGGCCACGTGAAGCGTCGAACGCCCGCTGGCAGGTCACGGGGCAGATCCAGCAGGTGCCACGGGTCGACTGGCCGAGATGACTGAGATGAGTGGCCCATGCACCACCTGTGCCCCCTACCGTGCAAACTCGCTGTGCTTTAGCCACCCGGCGCTCCGCTCGTTGTTGTGAGCGTCGCTCCTCCGCCCTCCGTTGTTGCTGGAGGGCGACTGCCTCCAACTGCCCAGTAGCAGCGTCCTTCACGAGCCTCCTCCTCCACAGAGGCCACCACAGCCGCCAAAGGGGGCTCTGGACGGGTGCGAGGGGCTGGTAACCCCTCCAATTTCAATTAATTACCACTAAACCACGAAATACGCCACACTACATACCCACTACAGACACTCACACTACACACACACTACACTACACACACTACACACACACGCTACACACGCCCACTACAGATACCCACACTACACACACACTACACACGCACACTACACGACACTACAGACACACTACACTACACTGCACACGCAGACACTGCAACTCAACACGGGCGGACGAACTCACCCAAAACGAGTCTGAGAATCTGAGCTTCATGATCGCGTCTCTCTCTCGCCTCTCCCTCCTCGCGTCTCTCCCCAGACTCTGACTGATCGCCGCTCTCACGGGTCGCTCCCTCCCTCTCTCCCTCGCTCTCTCCTCCTCGTGTCCCTCTCTCCCCTCGCTCTCTCCTCCTCCTGTCCCTCTCTCTCTCGCCCTCCTCGTGCCGTCACGATTCTCATAAGGAAGTTCAAGGTTCGGCAGCCTTTGGCCCCATCCATTTCATTCATTATTTACCACCAAACCGTGAGCTCGGCGTGAGCGCGCATGTGTTCCGCGTCGTGCGGCTTGCGAGACGCGATGGGCGAGGGAGGTTAATAATAATAGTACAATTTGTAACGCGCGCAAATTTGCAGACGTAGTGGCCGCAACTCAGAGGCGCGGAGCCAAGCTCAGAGTCGCTCAACAGCATGATTGTAGAGGTGAGTTTTTAAGTGTCTCTTGAAGGAGGCGATTGAGGTGATGCTGCGAATGTGCAGAGGGATATCGTTCCAGACTGTTGGGGCTGCCACCGGTTGGCAGCAACATGACGGTGTTGCAGCAGCTACTTTGAGTGGATGTCGGCAGCACAAGACAGAGGAAGGTGGAGATACCTCGCGAGATGTTGCAGTGGACACCACCTGCTGCGGCCTCTCTGCCCACGCATGGATCGTGATGATGATATGAGTGTATCTGCGGGACCGCTTTGGCAGTATATCAAAATAAAAGTCTCGTCGTTTAGTTCCCCTGCTCCTCGGATTAAGTCTTATCTGTGGGATATGTTTTTGGCAGTCTATCACAACACATTCCTGCTGCGGAGGGAGCTGGTAGGAACACGTTGGGTTGCTCGGTCAATGGGCAGGGTCAACGGCGGCGTGGTGTATTCCGCAAATGTGGCCGACTGTGAGGGCGGGCACAAGCCGGCGTGAGTTGGTTAAACGTTGAGTTTTATAAGGGCACCACGGGTGACCAGCCCCTCCCCACCCAGCCCCTCCCACCCCCCACCCAGCCCACCCTCCCACCCAGCCCCCCGTCACCCTCCCCACCCAGCCCCTCCCCTCCCACCCCCACCCAGCCCACCCTCCCCACCCAGCCCCTCGCCACCCTCCCCCCAGCCCACCTCCCCACCCAGCCCCTCCCCTCCCACCCCCACCCAGCCCCTTCCCTCCCACCCCCCACCCAGCCCACCCAGCCCCTCGCCACCCTCCCCACCCAGCCCATCCCTGCACGACGGACACAATCCCTGTGGGCTGGTGTAACCAGGAGGTTCCTACCAGTATAAAAGTCTCGTCGGTTGAGCTCCACTGCACCTCCGACTAACACGGTTGGCAACGTGCGGTGCGAAAGAAGTTCTACAAACCTCCACCACCCACCTACATGTAGTAGATACTAGTAGATACTACATGTGTAGTAGCTACTACACATGTAGTAGATACTAGTAGCTACTACATGTGTAGTAGCTACGGCCTCCGCACTTTCAAGGGCCCGCGCTAAATGCTTTCAAGCTATCAATTCCGGTTCAGTGATTCTGCACTTGCTCTATTACTATAGTACTATACCGCCTTCAACTTTGATGAACGACTGGGTGTTTAAGGTTAGCGATTTGTCGTAATATCTGGCTGTATAACAAATAAAAATACATTTATTTTCCGGTGCAAGTTAAAAATTCGTGTTTTAATATTTATGTGTTTTTTGTTTTATATTTAGGGCCCTTAATGGCATAAGTTACAGGCCCGCACTAGCTTAGTCCGGCTCTGGACGTGACGACGTCTGTTGACATCGTGAGCCTGTGGACTCGTAACGAACAGATGAACAACCCGCCAGCATTGTCCGGTTGATAACGTTACTCAAGAAACGAGTGGAATTTTCCACGAACTTTCACATTCGAACGACCCGAATGTTAAAGGTGGATGGAGAGGCAGTGGTTGACCGCACTTCTGTTTCCACCCTCCCCCCACCGCGGCCCAACTCGTGAGTGACATTTCCGTGCAAGAAAGAGCTTTACAGCTCATCGGATTCTTCCAGGATAAATTGATTCCGATGAGTGGCGAGTGAGTTCTGGATTCACGCCACCTGCTCCTCCTCCTCCGAGTGGGATTCTCCACTCATCGTGGTGAAGTATGGTCAAACGACCCCCATGAGCGGCCACACGGCATGGGAGTGGGAGGGGGGGAGAGGCCTTCACATCCAGCAGTGGAGTTGACGGAGGCCTGCCCTGTAAGGAGGGTGTTTTATGGACATGCGCACGCATTTCAATCGCGGGGCGAGACGCACCGACCTGTGCAGTAGCAAGCGAAACGCAATCGGCTTTCGCGATGTGTCCGGTGCAAATCTGACAGGAAAAGGGTCGATAAGGCGTCAAGATTTGGCGTCAAACTGGAAGCCGCCTCCTACTTGCACCGTACGATGGGCAGCTCGCCAGCACTGATTCAAGCAAAGCGCGATTCTGTTGTTGATGAGACGCTGTGAGTCGAAACCGGCCCTGGCGTGTAACATCGGCAGCTCACCAGCATTGAGTGAATGATCCAGTGGGTTGGTGAGTGGTTGAGTGAGTGATTCAGTGGGTTGGTGAGTGGATGAGTGAACGGATGGGTGGTTGTGTGAGTGAAGAGTGCATGAGTGATCAGGCGGTTGGTGAGTGGATGAGTGAGTGATGAGAGTGGGGGAGTGAGTGGATGAGCGAGTGAGTGATCAGGTGGGTTGGTGAGTGGATGAGTGAGTGGATGAGGTGGTGGAGTGAGTGGATGAGTGAGTGGATGAGCGAGTGAGTGATCAGGTGGGTTGGTGAGTGGATGAGTGAGTGATTAAAGTGGTTTAGTGAGTGGGTGAGTGAGTGATCACACGGGTTGGTGAGTGGATGAGTGAGTGATGAGAGTGGGGGAGTGAGTGGTTGAGCGAGTGAGTGATCAGGTGGGTTGGTGAGTGGGTGAGTGAGTGATGAGAGTGGTTGTGTGAGTGAAAGAGTGCATGAGTGATCAGGCAGGTTGGTGAGTGGGTGAGTGAGTGGATGAGTGAGTGAGTGATCACACGGGTTGGTGAGTGGGTGATGAGGGTGGTGGAGTGAGTGGGTGAGTGACTCTACACCTCTGTAACAACGACACCACCCGTACCATACGGACTAAGTATTAATACTTTCATCTGCACATCTCAGAAAATAAACCTACTCGCTGTTCTGTACACATTTAAGGTCTGCGGGTAATCAAGTTGTTGCAGATTTTGTTTGTTTCATCTCTCGTTATATTGAATGAAATTATGTTTTTATTTGTATTTTTATCGTTTTAATTAACTTTATTTTTATTAAAAATTTCTATCTACGCGACTCTACCGAAAGAACCAAATAATATGAATTCCTGCAGTCACGAAAGTTTTAAGTCAAATTTAATCCATACGGGACAAACATTGTAGGCGTGCCACTCGCTGCCTGCATGCAGACAACTCGTAAGTTCCCTCTGCTTCTTCATCTTCTTGTTCCATGTTCGTTTCCATCTTCGTGTTCTCCTTCTGCTTCTTGTTGCCGTGCCGCTGCTGATGTCGATGTGGAGCAACAGCGACTGCCGGTCCACACATTCAGGCGCTCACGCCGGCAGACGCCGCGTCAGGGACTCGCCGTGCCGCGGGTCGCGAGTGCGGAGTCGGCCGTTGCCATCCCCGTGGTGGCAGAGCCATCGCCGCGACATGTGACGCCGCATTCCTCGGTCTTAAAAGGTGGAGGAGCACATATTGTCCATAATTGAGGGTGTATTGTTCTTGGGTTAGATCGCCTAAATATAAACGCGTGTCGTCGTTAAACCCGCCGCCACACGACACGCAGCCGATTAGCAAGGGCGTGTCACGTAACAAACAACAACAACACAACAACAACAAGGACGTGCCAATTCGTTACGGTTGAGCACTCAGCCGCTCGTGCTGTCGGGGGTAACGCCACTACGACATTCACACTTGGAGGAGCTGGTGACGTTTCGCCGGTAATTACAACAACAAAACAACAACAAAAACCAACGCCAACAACAACAACCACCACCACCAGCATCATCAGGCGACAGCCAAGAAGCCTGACGCGCTAAAACAAAGATATCGCGAAGCATTCCGATAAGCGGTGTGCGGCAAACCGGTAACCATTGATTCGCCATTGTTACGGTTATGCAACCCACCGACCCCAACGCCAGATGTTGTCTCTATCTCGCTCGCGCTCACGTGGCATCAATAAAGGCGAGCACATTCCATACGGGACGAGGGGGAGGGGTGGGGGCGGGGGAGCGAGGGGAGGGGGGTCGAGGGAGGGGCAAGGTGGGAGTGGGGAGGGGGGAGCGGGGGAGGGGGCAAGGGGGGTCGAGGGGAGGGGGTTGGCGAGACACGAATTGTAAACGTCGCTGGGTTTACTCTCCAGCACACCGCGTGTGCTGGAGCCGCACACATTGGCCTCGTTGTTGTCTTCGTGACAATCCTTACGGGTTGGAAGCGCGTCAGGTGGTGGCGGGTTTAAGGACACACGTTCATATTTACGGCGATCTAGCACAACACAACAACAAAACCCCTCTACAGTAAAGTTCAGTTTCGTGTATTAGGTGTAGCCTGTGAGCCGTGCGGCTCTTGATCGGGTGCAACCCAACAAACAAAAACACGAAAAGCAACATCTTAAGGTGACTACACGCAACAGAAAATACAGGACAAGACAGCAAAGTTTCCAGAGAAGACACCGCATTGACTACCCTGGTCACGATACACTACGACGCGTGGAACTGGCATCGGACAACGCCGCGGACTGCGGCTGACCCCGAGTCCTGGGGTCGCTCGCCTGGTGGGGCGAGGCGCGTGGACTTCAGTCGACAGCAGTGGCCCCCCTTGACCTTGACCTTGCACCCACGTGGTTTCATCGTTACGACTTGTGTCGTGTCAATGAGCCACGTGGGGGTTTGATGAAGCAAAGTTGTGACTCCGCGTGCCCGTGGCTCAATTTGTTTTCGATCATTTAGCTTAAAAAAATCTGGAGTTGTCGCGCACCCCAAGTTAAACAAGCTGGCAGGCCTCGCTTGTTTTCGTGAACGCACAATAACCATGAGCAACTGCGTGGAGACAATATGGAATCCACCTCGACGGGATGGACCACGTGCCTCCTTCCCCAATGTGTCTCGAGATGTGTTTTTACACATTCCCATCAGCCACACACAAGGCCTTCTGTTGGGAGTACATGACTGCAGCTGCATGGATCATTGGTGGAGGATCTGCCCAATGTTTATAGTTAAGGATTGGTTCGACATGCAGCGTCTCATCAGCAGAGCGAGGCTTGCTTGAATCAATGCCGGTGGCACTGCCAGACGTTCATAGCCAATGACCGCCCCCACCGCCCCCTCTGTAAGATACACATCCCGGTTCTACGCAAAGCTTCACAAGACGCAACGCAACGTCCCACAAGCCGCTCCCCGTTTTGCCTTCGCTCCTTGTGGGAGTGCGAACAGCGAAAGGGGAGCGAGCGCCGTTGGGAGACATTTGCCTGCGAACTCCGACAACTTCAACTTCACGGCAGTGCTCCAAGCTGAAGTGCAGCCCCTGCAGCGGCTCACCCCACGGCCCTGCTGATGCTGCTGGCGGCCGAGGGAAGGGCTTCCTCCACTCGAGGGGCCTGCACACGGCGCCCTCTCGATGGGAGGGTGCTTGGCCTACTCTTCCACGCTCGCCACACAGAATCATAGAGCCATAGAATCACACACAAAAAAAAACCCTAAACTATTTTTTATTTTACCAGGATTTATCCACAATTCTGGATCATGATGATAGTTGTAATAACCGGCAAAACGTCGCCTTCGAATTGTGTTGTGGGTTTACTCTCCACACGCCGGTGTGCTGAACTAGTAACTGATTGGCACGCGATGTGTTCATGACAAACCTTACTAATGGCTGTCGGGTGGTGGCGGTGTTTACGACACATTCATTTTTACACAATCTTACCCAAACAACCTCCATTATGGATATTGATCGCAAAAGCCCACGTGCTAAACTGTATACTGTATAGAGTTTGTGGAGANCCCCCCCCCCGTCCCGTGGTGTGGGATTGTCTCCGGGTCCTCGGCTTTCCCCTCCGAATTTAGCATCGACGTCACGCGTTCAAGAGGATCTGGCGACTGCTCTGAACGTGACGACGACGATGATGATGACGACGATGACGACGATTACGATGATGACGATGATCACGTGATGACAATGATGACGACGATGATGATGACGATCATGATGATGACGATCATGAGCCCACTTCGTTGAGCTTCATTTGTGGCAGCCGGGTAGCTTCTGGTGAAAGTAGTCAACAGCTAATTGGACTTTACCTGGTGAAATAATGATTAAGCTTCAGTGATTTGTTTACCTCCCCTGTACTTTGCACCCTCATCGCGTGTTGGTTTTGTTTGTTCTTTTAGCGTTCTGACCACGTGGCCCTAACTGGACACGTGACAAAAGAGCTTCACAGCTCATCGGATTCCTCCTTCAGAGAGAATTCAGATTTCAGATTCAGATTCCAAATCCCTCTCACCAGCGGTGTCCGGCTTACGAGCGCTCTCTGGGGGTTGCCCGAACCGTCGGGCAAGGTAGGTGACGGAGAGGTAGGGGAGGGAGGCCCTTTGCAGGGCACGCCGTGGCAACCTGCCCGAGCGTAAACAAAAACAACAAACACGCGAGGCAGAGGGTCGTCGTAAAAGATACACTTTAATAGTTATTAGTCGACTGCAATAAGTTAGCGGGGTTTAAAACGTCAAAATCGAAATTGCGAGGGGGGGGAATTCGATCGCCAAACCCTCCCCGGGAGACGCTACGGGAACAACGGGAACGTCCCGGAGGGGTCTGCGCCACGCGACGGCCGCCACCACCGGCCACCACCACCACCACACCGCCACCACACCACGCCGCCACCACCACCACCACCACCGCCGCCACCACCACCACCGCCGCCGCCGCACCACCACCCGCCGCCGCCACCACACCGCCGCACCGCCACCACCGCCGGCCACCACCGCCACCACACACGCCACCACACCACCCCCACGCCACCACCACCACCACCGCCACCACACTACACCACGACCGCCACCGCCGCCCACCGCATCCTCCTCCTCTTACATTCACGACGACCAAGTCACAGCGGTCGCCGCGGGGCCGAGCTCGCGACGGGCCAGTGCGGCAGCTGGACGCCGCCGCAGCCGCCGCCGCCGTGTACAAGCCAGAACTCTCTGGCCGAATGTGACGGGTGGATATTCCGTATCCTGCGTCGTATCACGAGGGCGTTGTTTTTTTTGGGGGGGGGCGGGGAAGGACGTGGGGGGAGTCTCCTTAAAATGTAAAATGAGGACCACCACCCCCACTCCCCCCAAAAAAAAAGTAAATCTCCACTCCCAACGCTGAAGCGTTTTGAACAGCGCGCAGGGTGCTGCTGCTGCTGTGCCGCTGCTCTGTTCTTGCGCACGACGGTGGCGGCAGCAGCAGCGGCAGCAGCAGTAGCAGCAGCAGCAGCAGCAGTAGCGGCAGCAGCAGCGGCAGCAGCGACAGCAGCAGCAGCAACGGCGGCAGCGGCAGCAGCGGTAGCAGCAGCGGCAGCAGCGCATGCGTCCAGCTCGATGCCCGTCGTGGCGTTCCACTGCTGCTCACCGAGAGGGCTGCGGAGTTCGTGTCATGATGCTGTTCGTGTGCCGTTCGTGTCACTGTTCGTGTCACTGTTCGTGTTGCTGTTTGTGTCGTGCCGCCGTTCGTGTTGCATGTCACGTGGCTGCCCTTACTCCTCCTTGTTTCAAGGAGCACAGACCGCAGCGGGTTTCCTGTAGGCCAACAGTTTGGCTTGCATGACCACAATCGCACGGCACTGCGGTTGTGTCTTTAATTTTCCATTCATGAAGGAGATGTGGTGCAGCGTCGGCCTGCTGTATGCACAGTCTCTGTTCTCCTCTCTCAAGTTGTTTTCACAACGTGAATTGGATAGAACGCCACGAATGTGTTCGGGAACACTTTGTTTACAACGCGGATTGCGAACGGAACTACATCGCAGCGCGAGTAGGAATGAGCGGTTGTACGGCCAGTGTCGGATCATCCCAGTAGCACAAGTAGCTACTGATGATATGGGCCCCCCACTTTTAAGGGCCCCGCGCTAAATGCTTTCAAGCTATCAATTCCGGTTCAGTGATTCTGCACTTGCTCTATTACTATAGTACTATACCGCCTTCAACTTTGATGAACGACTGGCTGTTTAAGGTTAGCGATGTCATATTATCTGGCCATAGAGCAAATGAAAAAATACAATTACTTTACTATGTATGTAAAAATATTGTTTAATATTTGAGTTTTTTATTTATTTAGGGCCCCTTAATAACATGTTACAGGCCTGCACCAGTAGTCCGGCACTGTGTACGGCTGTCCCGGCATAGAGTCAATGCGTCAGGATGCTGCTGGATGCTTCTAGACGCCAACGGTGCCAAGCGGTTGATGGTTTTGTAGGGGTGTCGGGAAGGATTCCCACCAATAGGAGGTTAGTGGGAGGGGTAATCGAGGAGATATAGGGGAGAACGGGCGGGAAGAGGGGGCTTTTGGTGGGAACGAGATTGGGATGGCTGGGGACAGGTGTGGATGGGAGAAAAGGATTTAAAGACGAACCCTGCAGCAATCTTGGTCAGCTCTCTTACATCTGGTGGCAGCGGTGGGATTACAATGGCTACGAAGAAGAATCAAGCGGAAAAGAGCCAAGGGAAGAGGAAGCAGGGGCCGGGGATCCTTCCCATCCCGGGCAACACGGGGGCCTGCTACCAGAAGCAGCAGCAGGGGGCCCGGAGCGCCTGGAGGACCGCATGGAGGACCGCATGGCCGCGTGGAGAGGGCACTCCAGGAGCTACTGCAGAGGCTCCCTATGGGGGCCCGCCGGCACCGGGACCCCCACCCCCACGTACCACGGGAGGAGAGGCCACGGGACCCGGAGGCCGACCAGCCGGCCGGGCGGGAGCCGCAACCAACCTCGTCATGCCAGCGCCGCTCCCAAAACCCCCAGGGCTAACCACCCAACAGGGAGAGCAGGTGGCCGGACGGCCGCGTCGGCTGGGGCCCGTCGACAAGTTCGTGGCCGAGGAAGAAGATTGGGAGGCGTTTGTCCGCCGATTCGAGGCTGCTTTCCACGCTCTCGAGTGGACAGTCGAAGAGGCACTACGAGCTTTGCCATCCGTTCTGGGCGACGAGGCGCTCTCCTCTTACACCTCCCTTCCTCGCACAGCAAGACCGTGCTACAGGCGGCCTACGAGGCTTTGGGGGAGATCTACTGCCCAGCAGGAGCCTTTAAACGGTTCCAGGACCGCCAGCGAGGGGCTAGAGAATCCCCTTTAGCCTACAGGGGTGCGCTGCTCGTGTTGGCGAGGAGGATTTCCCTCGCCTGGCTGAAGAAGCGCTCGAGGACCTCGTGGTCGAGCACCTCATCGCCCGTGGTGACGCCAGGGGAGTGCACCTCGCTGTGGGCTGCCCGGACCATCCAAGCCCACGAGCAGGTCATGGGCCGGGCGCCACCCGTGGGCCGGGTGGCTGGCGCGGCGGGGGGAGCAGCCGAGCCGTTGCCGCGGCGCTACTGGGTCACCAACCGCCGAACCTGCACCGTCGCCGCAGGCTGCCTGTGGAGCAGCTGGGAACGGACCCTCGACATCTGAGCCGGAGCCATCGCTGCGGGAGGTGTACGCGGCGATCCGGGGGCTGGCGGAGCAGAGGGACCAGGGGCGCGACCAACCGCCGCGTCGCTGGCAGCCGCCTCTACAACACCGCGCCGAGCCACCCCGACGGAACGCCCCGTGGGTCTGCCACCGTTGTGGTCGAGAGGGGCATGTGGTGAGGGGGTGCCGCACGGAGCCGGAGGCCGCCAACGCCACCTGGAACCCGCCGGGGCCGAACGCCGACAGGATCCAGGCGAGTGACGCCGTCCCGCCCGGCCTCTCGATCGGTCTGGAAAATTACACCCCCGACGCCGCGACCTTACTGGGAGCCTCCTCGGGGTGGGCGCTGTCGTGTCGGGCCCCGGGCCCCACTGTCCTGGTCGGGGGAAGAGGATCGCACCGGGGACAGCGCCGGGGATCGCACCGAGGCCGGAAGGGACGTCGCGACCGGACGTGACGTCACTAGTTACCTGCGACGCCGGCGAGTTGCCAGGGGCAACGGCCCCTGGGTTGAGGCAGCACACAAAATTGACGTTGCGCCCTGGAGCAGTGTTCACCGCCAACATCATCTTCATCATCCCTACCCAGGCCAACGTTGCCGACCACCACGCGCCGACCAGGGGGTTCGGTGCCGTGTTCCCTTGTCACCTACAGCGCCCCATGTGAGGCCTGACGGGGCGGCGGCACGAGCGGGGGCCGCGGGGGCCGGAGAGACAGCGCGCCAGGCAAGGCGACACCGGCGCCACCGAACCGGGGACCGCGACGAGAGGGCCTTCGAAGGAGGGGCCACCACGGTCATCTGCTGCCTGTGGATGTGGGCTGTTACGGGACGCTGGCTGGAGACCCGGGCAGGCCGCGCAATTGATTTTGTTGTGTTATATTGCATTGTATGGTTATGGGGGGTTAAGGGCTGTCGTCACTGTCAGTGGGGGGAGGCATGGGGAGACTTAAATGGTCCATAAGGATTCCCACCAATAGGAGGGTTAGTGGGAGGGGTAATCGAGGAGATATAAGGGGAGAACGGGCGGGAAGAGGGGCTTTTGGCGGGAACGAGATTGGGATGGCTGGGGACAGGTGTGAAGAAGAGGAAAGGATTAAAAGACGAACCCCCCTGCAACCTTGTGTCGGCTCTCCTTTACAGTTTCAACGGTGTCTTCGAGCAGGAGGAGGAGGGGGACGCCTTGCGGTCTGTTAGCTGCACAGACTGCACGCGAGTGCAGTTCAACTCCGTACCGCACGGCAACTACTGCTGGATCGCTGTTCGCATCTCCACCCACGCCATCTCTCTCGTAAAATACTACTGTGGAAATCAGAATACAGGTAGTCCCCGAGTTACGATGGTCCGACTTACGATATTTCAATCTTACGACGATAGCGATACGACAAAATTGTAAAAGATTTTACTTTTCGCGCGGCAGGCAAACGCAGCAGCGTACGAGGTACGATGCTGTACGTTGGGACGCTGCCGGGATGCACGCATCTCCCGCCTTGTGTGATGCAGATAGGATTGTTTCCTGAAAAAACTTTCTATTATATTGCAGTTCATATCGGTAGGCTAAGAATTGACCTTTTTTACTTAAAAATTTACTGTACAATACAGTATTCTAATTAATAAATACATACAGTATATAGTTTATACAGTACGGTACTGTAAATTGCTCTGTTTTGCTAAATTATCACCACTCTTTAAGACTCCTGGGTAAGCTAGGCCATCTTCGACTTACGATGGGTCGTCGTAACGCATCTCCTTAATTAAAGCATGTTTTAGTTTACAGTTTTTTTACTTTATTATCTTGATTATTGCTTGCTTATTTTGTTAATCTAAGTTTAAGAATCTCAAACTATTTGAGATTAATTATAACTTGTTTCTTGTGTGAGCCATGTGGAGGCACCTGTTGCTATTTATTCAATAAATACATTTATTTAGTTTATTTTTTATTTCTATTGTTATTTTTAAACGAGGATTATTAATTGATCCTCCGTTGACACTCTCTCGAGGGGAGCTCTGCCTAAAAGCGCAACACCACAGGCAGGCAGCGTTTGAGGGGAGGAGCAAAATGGCCTCCTTCGCACAGGCTGCTGTGAAAAAGAGCTGCATAGCTCATCGGATTCCTCCAGGATAAATATTCTGATTCCGTGTAATCCACGTTTATAGATCGAACCTCTTTGTCATAGTTGCCCGTAGTAAATGCATTGCAGGTGACAACTGCCAGCGACAGTTGCTATGAAGTTGCCCTTGAATATTATGGCGTTCATCACCCTAACACCACACTCACTGTGCTCTCCACATGTCAACACCCACCCACGGAATCCTGGAAAGTCGGATGGTTTTCCTCTGGCGCTCCTGTGAGGCGAGACTGCACCCACTTGGTCATCAGCATCCACTGAATTAGATTGGCCAACATCAGCAGGTCGGCGATTCCGTCGCGGCCTGCTTGTATTGTACCCGCAGCGCCGCTCGCTCCCACGTGCACAACACGGCAAGGAAGGGTTCGACTCCCGTCGCGGCCCTCGCGCGCGCCAGTGAGACCCACGGTCACGGCGCGAGGTCACTACCGCGCTCAGCCTCGTCCTGGGCCCCGAACTCAACCGGGGGACGGCGGGCGGCGACGTTCGACCCTTTCGTTGCCGGAAGTCGGTGGTCTCGGAAGGGCCGAGAGAATCGCGCGCGCGCTCCGAGTACGCTCGCTCGGAAACGACAGAAGGGGTCTCTCTCTCTCTCCTTCTCACTCCGAGCGCCCCCAAGGACAACACGCAACGGCACGCACGGCGGTGGGGCAGGGGCGGGGCATGGCAGTGGTCTGTGTCAGGAAACACCCCTCCCAGACAGAAATGGACCGTTCCAACCAACAACAAAAAATTAACACAGAGCTCTGGTGTCCTGCATGGAATTGGTTACACACAGAGCGGGCTGCCCCCACGGCCCAGCAATACGTCGCCAGGGTTGATACTTGTCGTACGGGCGGGGGACTTGCGGCACGTGGGTACGCACCACTGACTGTCTCAGCTTTTGACTTGGCCACTTTTGCGTGGAATTGAACAAGTGCTTGGTGACGGGAGAGTACTCGTCCCCCCGCACGACAGGAATGTGGAAGTTCCACCCCAACGGTTCGGGGCTGTGAGCGGGCAAATGAGCACCAATGCCTGATGCTCATGAGAGCAGCAGCTCCCTCTCCCGTGATGTTCACCACTTTCAGAATGTACAGAGTTACACCAACCCGACCACTCTCACGCTTCTTTTTGACGTAACGTCTCGGGGTGGCAGGGTGACGCTGGGGTGACACTCGCGCCTCACAGCAAGCAGGGCCTGGGCTCCATTCCTGACTCGGGAGCCTTTCCGCTTGTTGTTTATGTGTTCCCCCCCTGTCCTATAGAGTGATTGAGAGTGGAGTGTGTATGTTCTCCCCTGTTCTACAGAGTGTGGAGTGAGTGTAGTTTGTATGATCTCCCCCTGTCCTACAGAATGAGTGAGTGTAGTTTCTATGATCTCCCCCTGTTCTACAGAGTGAGTGTAGTTTGTATGATCTCCCCCTATTCTACAGAGTGAGTGGAGTTTGTATGATCTCCCCCTGTCCTACAGAATGAGTGGAGTTTGTATTTACTTCCCCTGTTCTACAGAGTGTGGAGTGAGTGAGTGGAGTTTGTATGGTCTCCCCCTGTTCTACAGAGTGAGTGGTGTTTGTGTGATCCCCCTGTTCTACAAAGTGTGGAGTGAGTGAGTGGAGTTTGTATAATCTCCCCCGTCCTCCAGAATGAATGAGTGGAATTTGTGATCTCCCCCTGTTCTACAGAGTGTGGAGTGAGTGGAGTTTGTATGATCCCCCTGTCCTAGAGAATGATTGAGTGGAGTTTGTGTGACTCCCCCTGTTCTACAGAGTGTGGAGTGAGTGAGTGGAGTTTGTATGATCTCCCCAGTTCTACAGAGTGAGTGAGTGGAGTTTGTATGATCTCCCCCTGTTCTACAGAGTGAGTGAGTGGAGTTTGTATGATCTCCCCTGTTCTACAGAGTGAGTGAGTGGAGTTTGTATGATCTCCCCCAGTTCTACAGAGTGAGTGAGTGGAGTTTGTATGATCTCCCCCTGTTCTACAGAGTGAGTGAGTGGAGTTTGTATGATGTCCCCCTGTTCTACAGAGTGAGTGGAGTTTGTATGTTCTACCCCTGTACTACAGTGTGAGTGCTGAGTGTGTAGAGCAGTAGTGTAGTGGTTAGCGCACTGCACAACGAACCCAGCGACCCGAGTCTGATTCCCGCACACGATCAATAACATTGACAAATATCTGAACTGATCCTCAACTTCCCCTTGGGGGGCTCGGTCTTAAATGAGTACCTGCGCGGTGTGTAAACATCAACACGGGGAGACAAAGGTGGCCGGGCGTGGTGTTGGCCAAACACCCCTCGTGTACCCTTCCAGCCTTCATAGGTGCTCGCTAGCAGCACTTGCCCCGACAGTCTGTGAAGGCTATAACGGGGAGATCTTTTGTCTTAGGAGTGTGTACACTCTCCCCCTCTTCTACACGGGTTGCCAGCCGGATTCACCGATTTCGCCTCCCTCAGCTAAAAATACACACGACATGACCATTGGTGTTGGCCAAATATCTAAATGCAGGAACCCCTCCTGAAAGCGAGTAGACGGCATCCGTGTGCCTTACCTAGGGTCGGTTAAACAAAATCAAACGCTTCTCCCTGTTCAACCTGCGGACGGTTGGCGCACACGGCTGGAACGCGTCACGGGACCGGAGACTCGGGAAGGCGGGCGGAGGGGCGGCGTGACGGTGGGCGGGCGGTGGCGACGATGCGGGCACGGTCACAGCTCCTCGTGGTGAGCGTACTGCTCCCCGAGCTGCCGCCCATAGTCCGTGACCTCGCTGGTGAGGAAGAGCTCCTTGTTCTGCACCACCTCGTCGTGCGACAGCTGCCCGTCGCCGTCTGTGTCCATGTGCTCCAGGAGGTGCTCCGTCTGGGGGCGAGACGCCACGCCCCGCCGACCTCTCAGCGCCCCCCTCCCGTCGCCAAGACGCGTCGCCGAGTTACGGCAAAAACCCTTCCGATCTGTCGCCGAGCGTGTGTGCGTCGCTGAGCGAGCGTGTCGCCGAGCGTGCGTGTCACTGAGAATGTGCGTGTCGCTGAGAATGCGTGAGTCACTGAGCGAGCGTGTCACCGAGCGTGCGTGTCACTGAGAATGCGCGTGTCGCTGAGAATGCGTGAGTCACTGAGCGAGCGTGTCACTGAGAATGTGCGTGTCGCTGAGAATGGTGAGTCACTGAGCGAGCGTGTCGCGAGCGAGCGTGTCACTGAGAATGCGCGTGTCGCTGAGAATGCGTGAGTCACTGAGCGAGCGTGTCACTGAGAATGTGCGTGTCGCTGAGAATGCGTGAGTCACTGAGCGAGCGTGTCACCGAGCGTGCGTGTCACTGAGAATGCGCGTGTCGCTGAGAATGCGTGAGTCACTGAGCGAGCGTGTCACTGAGAATGTGCGTGTCGCTGAGAATGCGTGAGTCACTGAGCGAGCGTGTCGCCGAGCGAGCGTGTCACTGAGAATGCGCGTGTCGCTGAGAATGCGTGAGTCACTGAGCGAGCGTGTCACTGAGAATGTGCGTGTTGCTGAGAATGCGTGAGTCACTGAGCGAGCGTGTCACCGAGCGTGCGTGTCACTGAGAATGCGCGTGTCGCTGAGAATGCGTGAGTCACTGAGCGAGCGTGTCGCCGAGCGAGCGTGTCACTGAGAATGCGCGTTGCGTCGCTGAGTGTGCGTGCGGCCCTCCGAGAGGAAGCTGTCATCGCGGGCACGGCCCCCCTCCCACTCTCACCTCGTCCTCGGCCACCTCCAGGTTGTTGGGCATGAGCCAGGAGAGCAGCTCGCTCGGGTTGAGCTTCCCGTCGTGGTCGATGTCGAACTCGCTGGTGAATTTGTCCGTCTCGGTGATCACCCACTCGGGGTCGCTCTCTGCCGCTGTGAGCGCGGTCGGCGGCCCAGAGAGAGAGGGGGGGGGTGGGGAGAGGGGGGTGGGGAGAGGGGGGGGGGGCGCAAAGCGGCATGGGAGGTGCAGAGTTTAAGCCACAGCCAAGGCAGCCGAGAGTCTGGGTTCCAATCCGGGTGCCGGACGCCTGCAGTTAAAATGGCGGCAGGGCGGCGGCGGTGGTGACACTCGGTTCGATTCCCCACGCGGCACTTTTCTGCGAGCGGTTTGCATCGTCTCTCCACCTGCTGCGGACGCGCTCGCTGGGGCAAACGATGGCCGATTGCCGGGACGTACGTACGGTGAACTTCTTTTGCACCGTACGTAGCCAATCGTGCTTATCGGAGGCGCGGGGACAGGCAGTGGAGGGGTCTCAACGAACCCAGCGGCCAAGGGGAAGAGAAGACCAAGGGCCAAATGGTGTGATACTGTCGGGCAGCGTTTCTCAAACTCGTTTGGGCCCCATGGAGCACCTAGCCCCTCGCTCAACCCTGGTGACACAACGCAATCAATCACTTCTCTCTCTAAATACCAGAAACACTAAATGATTCATATAAACGGAACATAAAAATACAGTTT
>MU249615.1:974305-976805 GCA_018977245.1 Lethenteron camtschaticum
GAGCGAGCGAGGAGCCAGAGGGAGGGAGACATTCCTCGGTCTCAGGACGCCGCATTACTGCCCAGCTCAGGGCNGTCCCCTTCTCGCCCTGGCGGCCTCGAGGGTCAGGGGAGGAGGGGAGGAGGGGGAGAGGAGGAGAAGAGGGGGGAGGGGGGGTGTNGGGCCCCCCCGTTGGCATCCCTGTCAGNAATCACATTGTGNTGGTCTCACTGTGAGCCGCACAGCGAGAAGGCGCGCCGGTTCTATTCCCAACACGGGCGCCGTGCTGTTGTGCGGGGGTTGTGTGGGTGTTGGTGTGTGTGTGTGTGTGGGGTTGTGTGTGGGTGTGGTTGTGTGTGTGTGGGTTGTGTGTGGGTTGGTGGTTGTGTGGGTTGTGTGTGGGTTGTGGTGTGTGTGGGTTGTGTTGTGGGTTGTGTGTGTGTGGGTTGTGTGTGTGTGGGTTGGTGTTGTGTGGGTTGTGTGTGGGTGTTGGTGTGTGTGTGGGTGTGTGTGTGTGGGTGTGTGTGTGTGTGTGTGTGTGGGTTGTGTGTGTGTGGGGTTGTGTGTGTGGTTGTGTGTGTGGTTGTGGGTGTGTTGGTGTGTGTGGTTGTGTGTGTGTGGGTTGTGTGTGTGTTTGTGTGTGGGTTGTGGTGTGTGTGTGGTTGTGTGTGTGTGGGTTGTGTGGTGTGTGTGTGGTTGTGTGTGTGGGTTGTGTGTGTGTGGTTGTGTGTGTGGTTGTGTGTGGTGTTGTGGTTGTGTGTGTGTGGTTGTGTGTGGTGTGGTGTGTGTGTGGGTGTGTGTGTGTGTGGTGTTGTGTGTGTGTGTGGTGTTCGGTGTGGGTTGTGTGTGTGGGTTGTGTGTGTGTGGGTTGTGTGTGTGGTTGTGTGTGTGGTGTGTGTGTGTGTGGGTTGTGTGTGTGTGTGGGTTGTGTGTGTGTGGGTTGTGTGTGGTTGTGTGGGTGTTGGTGTGTGTGTGGTTGTGTGGTTGTGTGTGTGGTTGTGTGTGTGTGNGTTGTGTGTGTGTGGGGTGTGTGTGTGGTTGTGTGTGGGTTGTGTGTGTGGTGTGTGGGTTTGTGTGTGTGGTTGTGTGGGTTGTGGGTTTGTGTGTGGGNTGTGTGTGTGGTTGTGTGTGTGGTTTGTGTGTTGGTGTGTGTGGGTTGTGGTGTGGTTGTGTGTTGTGTTGTGGGTGTTGTTGTGTGTGTGGTTGTGTGTGTGTGTGGTTGTGTGTGGTTGTGTGTGTGTTGTGTGTGTGGTTGTGTGTGGTTGTGTGTGGTTGTTGTGTGTGTTGTGTGTGTGTGTGTGTGGTTGTGTGTTGGTTGTGTGTGGGTTGTGTGTGTGTTGTGTGTTGGTTGTGTGTGTGGTTGTGGTGTTGTGTGTTTGTGTGTGGGTGTGTGTGTGGGTTGTGTGTGGGTTGTGTGTGTGGTTGTGTGTGGTTGTGGTGTGTGGGTTGTGTGTGGGTTGTGTGTGTGTGGCTCCCCCTGAAGTGCAGTGCGAGTCTGTGTGGATGTTGAACTTCTTTCGCACCATACGAAGCCACGGCGACCCGAGTTCGATTTTCGCTTACGGACAGCAGCCAGTGAGGATTATCTGGATCGGTACTGGGCCTCCCCTAGGTCGACTCAGTCTCAAATAAGTACCTGGTGCGGTGCGCAAACATCGCCTTTAGGGGAGACGAAGGCGGCCGGGCGTGGTGCTGGCCACCCACCCCCTCGTGTGCCGGCCTTCACAGGTGCTCGCTCACAGCACTTGCCCCTACAGTCTGTTCGGGCCTTTAACCGACTGTTGGGGCAAGTGCTGCTTGCGAGTAGCACTCGTAAGGGGGTGGTGTGGCCAGGACCACGCCCGGCCGCCTTTGTCTTCCCAGTGCTGATGTTTTATACACAGGTAATACGTTAAGGCTGAGTCGACCTAGAGGAGGCCCAGGACCGGTTCAGATATTCGTCACCGATGTGGGCAGTGAGTGAGGATTCCAACTCGGGTGGCCGGGTTCCTCGCTTCTGCGGCCGTCTGGAACGCTCTGCCTTCCGGTGTTAGGAAGCCACTGGTAGTTGTGCACTTTTAACATCGATTTTGACAAACTCATTTCTTTAAAGATGCCTTTGCGTTGAGTTCGTTGTACTTCCCCGGACTTCCAATGAACGCGGTTGGCCAGCGTGCGGTGCGAGCGGGGTTCCACGTACACACACAGCGCTGCGCGCTAACCACTGCGCCACCGTTCCCCACGGGAACAACTCACAATCTCGCCGCTGCAGAGGAGTTTGAAGTCATCACGAATACGCTGTACTCAACCAAGCGAACTTGGGTGGGGAGAGGGGTGGTTTAACTCAACACGTTTGTCAATAGCACCAATGGGCGACGTTTCGAGCAATGGCCCATATTCAAGATGCCCTTCTCTCCACAGCCGATGTGCCTGGGAAGGAGGGCCATTGCCTGAAACGTCGTGCATCGCACATTGTTGTTGGCGATATGCGCTGAGCGTGATGGGTTGTTGTTTTTTTTCTTCATCAAATAGTCATTATCGC
>MU249615.1:981805-1034305 GCA_018977245.1 Lethenteron camtschaticum
GATGGTCATGGTGGCGATGGAGGTGGAGAAGGTGGTGGTGAAGGTGGTGGTGAAGGTGGTGGTGATGGTCATGGTGGTGATGGTGGTGGTGAAGGTGGTGGTGATGGTCATGGTGGTGATGGTGGTGGCGAAGGTGGTGGTGATGGTTATGGTGGTGATGGTGGTGGTGAAGGTCATGGTGGTGATGGTGGTGGTGAAGGTGGTGGTGATGGTCATGGTGGTAATGGCAGTGGTGATAGTGATGATTGGTGGTGATGGTGGTGTTGAAGGTGGTGGTAATGATGGTGGTGATGAGAGAAGGGGTTGCAGGGGGTGAGGCGACCTGCAGTGTGGTGAGTGATAGCAACGCCACCACCAACACAACACCAACCACAACACCACTACCACCACCACCACCAACCACAAAAACCACCACCACAACTTCCACAGCAACACCACCACCACCAACCACAACACCACTACCACCACCAACAACCACAAAAACCACCACCACAACTTCCACACCAACAACACCACCACCACCCAAAACAATTCCAACCACGACAGCCACAAAAACCACCACCACAACTTCCACACCACCACCACCAACCACACCCAAAACAATTCCAACACGACAGCCACAAAAACCACCACCACAGCTTCCACACCACCACCACCAACCACACCCAAAACAATTCCAACACGACAGCCACAAAAACCACCACCACAACTTCCACACCACCACCACCAACCACACCCAAAACAATTCCAACACGACAGCCGCCCAGACGCGGCTCCGCCTCGAGGCGGAGCCGCGTCTGGGCGGCTGTCGCCCAGCATGGCCGTCGCCTCGCGCCGCGTGCCACGTGACACGTGACGCCCTCAATCGGCGCTCGCCAACAGCAGCGCCGACCTCGCCACCTGCCGCCGGCTTTGGGGTCCCTGACCCGGACGCACGGGGTCCCTGATCCAGGGGTCACGGGGCCATTCTCGAGGAACACATTTTGTAGCAAAGACAAAGGTCTCCCCCCTCCCCAACCCTATAGCCTCAGAGATTGTTGGGGGCAAGTGCTGTTCGCGAGTGGCACCTATGAAGATGCCACGGCACACCCAGGGGATGTGTGGCCAGCAGCACGCAACATGTCAGGCAGACAAAGACACACACGCAACATGCACACACAACAGACACACATGCAACATGCACACACTAATAACACACATGCAACAGACACACACGCAACATGCACACACCAACAACAGACACACACACACAACAGACACACACACCACAGACACACACGCAACATGCACTCACACGCAACACATCAGATTAAGAAAGACACAACAAAATACACAATAGACAGACACGCAAAATGTACACACACAGATACGTAACAGCCTGAGTGGAATCGTCCCTAGACTGCAATGCAATTAAGCGGACAATGTTTGTGTTTGCATGTACGTTGAACTTCTTTCACGCCGTATGTAGTCAACCGTGATAATCGGAAGTGCAGGGAAGGTCGTCAAGTTACAGACAGATAATGATTTAAACAGCAACAGCCCCAATCAATGAAGTCTTCATTTCTAAAGCAATATTTCGTGCAAAGGATGCCATTCAAAGTGCTGTACAGATGTAGTGTAGCACAAGTCGGAGACGAAGTAGTTGCAGGAGGCACCTTCTTTATTAATACTCTTGAGGTTCAACAGGTTCGCCTCCGTCCTTCTCGATGTCGTACGGCCCGGCCCAGACACGACCCCGTCCGTGTTGCACCGGCGGCGTCGACCGAGACAGCCAACGACTGTCCGGCCGCGCGACGATCGCGTGAAGGCGGCAGCGACGACGAGACGAGTCCACTCCCAGAGCCGGCAGCCCGGAGCTCCTCGCTCTCCGCTGCTTTTATCCTACTCGTCGTGGCCTGGCTCCGCCCAGGCTCCGCCCTAGCCACGCCTCCCTTCTCGAACCCACGAGCGGGTTCCAGGCAGAGGTCGCAATCGGGTATCCGATACCCGTACCCTACCCGATACCCAGTACGGGTACGGGTACCCATTTGTGACCCTGGTGCGGCTGGGTACGGGTACGGGTAGGCCGTGAGTCACTGGTGAGTAACCGTTTGTCACTCATTTCCCAACTTCTTGACTCTTCTCACAATTAAAATTCCTAGAATCAACCCACCCACGCCTGCAACATGGCTTCATCCCAGAGGTTGCAATCGGGTACCTGATACCCGTACCCTACCCGTACCCGGCCGGGTATCGGGTGGGGTACGGGTAACCCGTACCCGTTTGCGACCCTGGTGCGGCCGGGTACGGGTACGGGTAAGGAATCAAAACCCGTTTGCGACCTCTGGTTCCAGGGGCCTCCCTTTGAGGTCTTCCGTGACCCTTGCCCCAGTTCCTCTGCCCTGCCGGCACACAGCCGTGCATGTGGTCGACGGCGTGTGCGCTGTCCACCGCATTTCCGCTGCTGGACAGCAGTCGGCGCTGTGTCACTACACAGATATACAAATTACATTATTAAAAGACTAAATCGCAGCAAGAATACAAGCAATTTCAAAACAAAATTAATAACAAAACTAAAACAAAGCTCCTGTGGCTTAACTGATACCGGAAGGGAAGAGCGTTCCAGACGGCCGCAGAAGCAGCGCGGCGGCGACCGCCGTCTTCGTGCGATGGGCAGCAGCCAAAAGTCGCCGCCGCTGCTGCCGCTGCTGAGCAGAGTTGGCGTGATGACGATGGTTCGTGCTGCCTGACGACACCAGCGAGGGCACTTGGTGTGTGCGCTTCGTTTGTGGCGAGCGCTTTGTGTGCGGCGAGCTCGACCTCACTAGGAACGCATTCGTTAGGAGAGACAACGTCTCCTTGCCATGTTTGTCTCGCCAACAAAATACATAAAAAACACAAAATAGTTGTACACACGCGCCGTCGTGTTGTGTACACGTGCCAACGTGTTGTGTACACATGTCATCGGCGGCTAGGAGATGTTAACTACCTCGCCTGGTATACAGGAGGTCGTGGTGGGTTCGATCCCGACCCTGACGCCTGCCGTATATTTGGAGTTTGCGTGTCGCGTGAGTTGTTCTGCGGGTCCTCCGGTTTTCCCCTCCACATCTAGAATGAGCGTCCACGTGTCTAGAGAGGATGTGGCTGCTGCTGCCGCTGTACATTCCCACGCGGCGATGACGGCGACGATGACGATGATGACGATGATGATGGGCCGCCACGTCGTTGGAGCGATCGTTTGTCAAAGCCAGGGTCGCTTCTGGAACAGCAAAGAGCTGCGTAGCAACTCAAGTGGGGCGCTTAGCTGGTAAACACAAAATCAATAGTGTGGGTGGGGGTGGTGGTGGCGGTGGTGGTGGGGGTGACGGTGGTGGAGGTGGTGGAGGTGGTGTGGGTGGTGGTGTGGGTNGGGGTGGTGGTGGGGTGGGGTGGTGAGGGTGGTGGTGGTGGTGGTGGTGGGGTGACGGTGGTGGAGGTGGTGGAGGTGGTGGGGGTGGTGGTGTGGGTGGGGGTGGTGCTGGTGGTGGGGGTGACGGTGGTGGAGGTGGTGGAGGTGGTGTGGGTGGTGGTGGGGGTTGTGGTGTGGGTGGTGGTGGGGTGGTGCTGGCGGTAGGGGTGGCGATGGTGGTGGCGGTGGTGGTGAGGGTGGTGGTGGTGGGGGTGATTGTGGTGGGGGTGGAGGTGGTGTGGGTGGAGGTAGTGTGGGTGGGGTGGCGGTGGTGGGGTGGTGGGGTGATGGTGGTGGGGGTGAGGGTGGTGGTGGTGAGGGTGGTGGTGGTGGGGTGATGGTGGTGGGGGTGGTGGGGGTGATGGTGGTGGGGGTGAGAGTGGTGGTGGGGTGGGGGTGGTGGGGTGGTGGGGTGATGGTGGTGGGGTGAGGGTGGTGGCGGTGGTGGCGGTGGTGGGGTGGTGGTGGTGGGGTGATGGTGGTGGGGGTGGAGGTAGTGTGGTTGGAGGTAGTGTGGATGGGGGTGGCGGTGGTGGGGGTGGTGGGGGTGATGGTGGTGGTGGAGGTGGTGTGGGTGGAGGTAGTGTGGGTAGGGTGGAGGTAGTGTGGGTGGGGTGGCGGGGTGGGGTGGAGGTGGTGTTGGTGGAGGTAGTGTGGGTGGGGTGGAGGTTGGAAACATTTAGGCTGGCCTGCCTACGATCCATCCTGGGTTTAACCAGGCTGGATTGTGTGTGGAGCTCACAAGTCCTTGAAAGATCTGGGC
This sequence comes from Lethenteron camtschaticum, assembly GCA_018977245.1. Taxonomy (NCBI): domain Eukaryota; kingdom Metazoa; phylum Chordata; class Hyperoartia; order Petromyzontiformes; family Petromyzontidae; genus Lethenteron; species Lethenteron camtschaticum. The sequence goes on from MU249615.1 coordinate 985,996, forward strand.
AAAGTCCCATCGGTGAGCTCCTCCGGCAGGCAATGCTGCGTTGGCTGGGTCATGTAGCCCGCATGCCCAGCCACCGCATGCCCAAACAGCTTTTGTTCGGCCGGATCGAGGGGCTAAACGGGCGCGGCACGGGCTAGAGAAGAGATGGAGTGATGTGGTACAGGAGGACGTGGAGCTGAGTGGACTTGCCGGTGACTGGTACCAGCGGTGTCAAGATCGGCCTCAGTGGAGGAGGCTCGTGAAGGACGCTACTGGGCAGTTGGAGCAGTCGCCCTCCAACAACAACGGAGGGCGGAGGATCGACGCAAACAACAACGAGCGGAGCGCCGGTGGCTAAAGCACAGCAAGTTGGTATAGTAGGGGCACAGGTGGTGCATCAGCCCGTCATCTCGGTCATCTCGGTCAGTCGACCCGTGGCACCTGGGTCTGCCCCGTGACCTCCTGCCAGCGGGCGTTCGACACTTCACGTGGCCTCAAGGTGCACTTGCCTGGCACAAGCGTCGTGGTGACGTCACCGCCACTTAGTGGCGAATGGCGGTTGTTGTTGTTGTTGTGTGGCTAGTGTGGGTGTGGGTGGAGGTGGTGTGGTGGAGTAGTGTGGGTGGGGGTGGAGGTGGTGTGGGTGGAGGTAGTGTGGGGTGGCGGTGGTGGTGGTGGTGTNGGGGTGAGGGTGGTGGTGGAGGTGGTGGGGTGAGGGTGGTGGTGTGGAGGTAGTGTGGGTGGAGGTAGTGTGGGTGGAGGTAGTGTGGGTGGGGGTGGCGGTGGTGGTGGTNGGGGTGAGGGTGGTGGTGTGGAGGTGGTGTGGGTGGAGGTAGTGTGGGTGGGGTGGCGGGTGGGTGTTTAGTAAACTCTGCGGGGAGAGGAGCTACTGAGAGAGGGGGGGGCTCCGGATGTGAGAGTTTATCGGTAAACACGGATCCGTTGAGACCTCTCTCTCTCTGCCTCTCTCTGCCCCCCCCCCTTTTCTCTAGCCCCTCTCTTTCTTTTTCATGAAGTTTAAAGTTTAATTTCTATTTCTGTAAGAATAAACAATGATTAAGAGATTTTTAATAGATCCATAGTTCAGAATCTTGAGGGTGAAGCCATCAACTTTATTTACGAGTTATTTATTTTAATCCCTAGAGAGGCCAGGGAATTAACTGATGACATCCGGGAACATGCAGGTATCACTTGATGGTACGGCTTCTCTGCCTTCGCATCTTCTGGGACAAAGTGAATAAAAACAACTTCCAGGCGCCGTAAAGTCCTGGACCACGCAGGGCACATTGTATCACATTACACCACGTGGTGTGCTAAGATCATCATGGCTGCAAACAGGATTCCACACGAATATAAGATGTGACCATCATATCACACAGTGCAAGCCAATTGTCATAATGTTCTTATTTTTTAAGAAATTATCCACAACATTCTCGTCAGACAATCGCAGAAAATAGACATTCCATCATATTAAAAAACACATTAGAAAAAAACTTAAATGTGAGTGGTGTGTCATGATGCTGGCAAAGGTTATCATTTCCTGAATCCACCTAGCCTGGCACAGCAGTCATCTCATGGCACCTGCGGGTCTGTGCCGTGACCTCTTCGTGCACCTAGCCTGGCACAGCAGTCAACCCATGGCACCTGGGTCAGTCCCGTGACCTCTTGCCAGCGGCCTTCGACAGTTCACGTGGCCTCGAAGTGCACATTGCCTGGCACAAGCGCCGTGGTGACGTCACCGTCACTGAAGGGCGCGCTTTCAGATGCGCTTTTGCAGATGTAGATGCCGCTGGTTCTTCACATTCTACAGATGTAGATGCCACTGGTTCTTCACGTTCTGTAGATGTAGATGCCGCTGGTTCTTCACATTCTACAGATGTAGATGCCACTGGTTCTTCACGTTCTGTAGATGTAGATGCCGCTGGTTCTTCACGTTCTACAGATGTAGATGCCACTGGTTCTTCACGTTCTGCAGATGTAGATGCCACTGGTTCTTCACATTCTGCAGATGTAGATGCCACTGGTTCTTCACGTTCTGTAGATGTAGATGCCGCTGGTTCTTCACGTTCTGTAGATGCCACTGGTTCTTCACGTTCTGCAGATGTAGATGCCACTGGTTCTTTACGTTCTGTAGATGTAGATGCCACTGGTTCTTCACGTTCTGCAGATGTAAATGCCACTGGTTCTTCACATTCTACAGATGTAGATGCCACTGGTTCTTCACGTTCTGCAGATGTAGATGCCACTGGTTCTTCACGTTCTGCAGATGTAGATGCCACTGGTTCTTCATGTTCTGCAAATATAGTTGCCACTGGTTCTTCACATTCTACAGATGTAGATGCCACTGGTTCTTCACGTTCTGTAGATGTAGATGCCACTGGTTCTTCACGTTCTGCAGATGTAGATGCCACTGGTTCTTCACGTTCTGCAGATGTAAATGCCACTGGGTCTTCACGTTTTGCAGATGTAGATGCCACTGGTTCTTCACGTTCTGCAGATGTAGATGCCACTGGTTCTTCACATTCTGTAGATGTAGATGCCGCTGGTTCTTCACGTTCTACAGATGTAGATGCCACTGGTTCTTCACGTTCTGCAGATGTAGATGCCACTGGTTCTTCACATTCTGCAGATGTAGATGCCACTGGTTCTTCACGTTCTGTAGATGTAGATGCCGCTGGTTCTTCACGTTCTGTAGATGCCACTGGTTCTTCACGTTCTGCAGATGTAGATGCCACTGGTTCTTTACGTTCTGTAGATGTAGATGCCACTGGTTCTTCACGTTCTGCAGATGTAAATGCCACTGGTTCTTCACATTCTACAGATGTAGATGCCACTGGTTCTTCACGTTCTGCAGATGTAGATGCCACTGGTTCTTCACGTTCTGCAGATGTAGATGCCACTGGTTCTTCATGTTCTGCAAATATAGTTGCCACTGGTTCTTCACATTCTACAGATGTAGATGCCACTGGTTCTTCACGTTCTGTAGATGTAGATGCCACTGGTTCTTCACGTTCTGCAGATGTAGATGCCACTGGTTCTTCACGTTCTGCAGATGTAAATGCCACTGGTTCTTCACGTTTTGCAGATGTAGATGCCACTGGTTCTTCACGTTCTGCAGATGTAGATGCCACTGGTTCTTCATGTTCTGCAAATATAGTTGCCACTGGTTCTTCACATTCTACAGATGTAGATGTCACTGGTTCTTCACGTTCTGTAGATGTAGATGCCGCTGGTTCTTCACGTTCTACAGATGTAGATGCCACTGGTTCTTCACGTTCTACAGATGTAGATGCCACTGGTTCTTCACGTTCTACAGATGTAGATGCCACTGGTTCTTCACGTTCTGCAGATGTAGATGCCACTGGTTCTTTACGTTCTGCAGATGTAGATGCCACTGGTTCTTCACGTTCTACAGATGTAGATGCCACTGGTTTTCACGTTCTGCAGATGTAGATGCCACTGGTTCTTCACGTTCTGCAGATGTAGATGCCACTGGTTCTTTACGTTCTGCAGATGTAGATGCCACTGGTTCTTCACGTTCTACAGATGTAGATGCCACTGGTTTTCACGTTCTGCAGATGTAGATGCCACTGGTTCTTTACGTTCTGCAGATGTAGATGCCACTGGTTCTTCACGTTCTGCAGATGTAGATGCCACTGGTTCTTTACGTTCTGCAGATGTAGATGCCACTGGTTCTTTACGTTCTGCAGATGTAGATGCCACTGGTTCTTCACGTTCTGCAGATGTAGATGCCACTGGTTCTTTACGTTCTGCAGATGTAGATGCCACTGGTTCTTCACGTTCTGCAGATGTAGATGCCACTGGTTCTTCACGTTCTACAGATGTAGATGCCACTGGTTCTTCACGTTCTGCAGATGTAGATGCCACTGGTTCTTTACGTTCTGCAGATGTAGATGCCACTGGTTCTTCACGTTCTACAGATGTAGATGCCACTGGTTCTTCACGTTCTACAGATGTAGATGCCACTGGTTCTTTACGTTCTGTAAATGTAGATGCCACTGGTTCTTCACGTTCTGTAGATGTAGATGNCACTGGTTCTTCATGTTCTGTAGATGTAGATGCCACCACCGCCATCTATTGCGCGGTGGTTGAACTTACGACTCTCGATCCGAACAGGCGACTTGGACATACGCACAGGTTTGTTCGTATCTCTCAAAGTTCGTAAGTCGAATGTTCGTAAGTAGAGGAGTCCCTGTACTTAGTGGTGGACGGCGGCTGTACATTTGTTATATTAATCTCGTGGCTTTCACAGCCTGTACCACAATTCTGGCAACGTCCTGATGATGCTGATAATGCTGCTGATGATGCGGCTGATGATGCTGATGTTAATGATGCTGATGCTGATGATAATGCTGCTGCTGATGATGCTCATGCTCATGATGCTAATGATGATGCTGCTGATGATAATGCTGCTGCTGATGGTGGTGATGATGATGTTGATGCTGTTGATGAGGATGCTGCTGACGCTGGGTTGTTGCTGGTTGCCCGCGACACGTGCGATCCCGTTGTCGGCACGCGCCGTGGAGCGCTCTCCAGCATCGCAGCGGCGGTGCTGCTCGGAGCACGGAGGGCGGCGCGGGAACGTCGCTCACGTTGACAGCTTCATTAGAAACTAAACCTTAAACATTTTTATTTTATTTTACCAAGGAAGCCCCACTTTTTCGGAAGCGACCTTGCTATCACAAATGACAGCTCAACCAAGTGGGCCGATCATCATCATCATCATGTGGACATTTATAGCAGTAGGCAAACACTCAAGCAAGTTCATTTAAAATGTGGAGGAGAAAAAATCGGAGGACCGGAAGAAAAATCCACTCCACCACGGGAGAACACGCAAACTAAAATATACAGCAGCAGGCGTCAAGGTCGGGATCGAACCACGACCTCCTGTGTACCAGGCGAGGTAGTTAACATCTCCTAGCCATCGTGATGATGATGATAGAGAGAGACACGCAAACTCTAAATATACAGCAGGCGTCAGGGTCGGGATCAAACCCACGACCTCCTGTGTACCAGGCGAGGTAGTCAACATCTCCTAGCCACTGTGATGGTGTGGAACCCACGACCTCCTGTACACCAGGCGAGGTAGTCAACATCTCCTAGCCACTGTGATGGCGGTGGTGGTGGAACCCACGACCTCCTGTACACCAGGCGAGGTAGTCAACATCTCCTCGCCACTGCGGCGCCCAATCACCGTGTCGGGTGGAGGAGGGTGCACAGCACACCATTTCACTTCCACAGCGATCTGAGCCAAAACATTTATTACAAATCTCTCCTACTCCGTTACGATGACTCCATGATGATGATGATGGGATTCTCTCGTCATGTACAGGTGTGATTGTTGTTGGCATGGGCCAGGCCGACGGGTCCTCTTCACGGCGTGAGCGTGGAGACTCCGCCTGCCACGGCTCGCCAGAGGCAGACTCTGCGGCGTGTGGGCATCGGTCAACAGTTGTCCATCACTGCTGCTGGGTCACGTTTGCTTAAATGTGTTGTGATGGTGGGTTCAGACAAGTGGGGTCACACGTGCAGCTGTACAGGAACTGCTGGGGTTCTATAACACAAAGCGCAGTGGCCGTGTGAGTCTTACAATCACCAGCCCACGCGCGACCTCACCTCCTCCTTAGTTCACTCACCTATTCACCTGTGCAATCACTCACCGACTCACTCACACACTCACCTTCTCGTGCGTTCATTCACCTATTCACCTGCGCCATCACTTACCTACTCGCTGACTCGCACACTCACTCGCTTACTCACTCACACACTCATTCACACACTCACTCGCTCACTCACGCACTCAGTCGCTCATTCACTCACACTCACTCACACGCTCATTCACTCACACTCACTCGCCCGCTTACTCACTCACTCGCTCACTCACTCACTCACTCGCCAACTCACTCACTCGCTCACTCACTCACACACTCACTCGCTCACTCACTCACACACACAACCACTCACACACTCACCTCCTCGTTCGTTCACTCACCTATTCACCTACGCAATCACTCACCGACTCGCTCACTCACACTCACTCACCCCCCTAATCGCTCCCTCAATCACTCACCTACTCGCTCACTAACTTGCTCACTCACCTACCCACTTACTCGCCTACTCATTCCCATACTCACTCACTTACTAGCTCACTCACTCACCCACTAACTCACATACTTGCTCACTCACACACTCACTCACCCACCTACTCACTCATACACCCAGTCACTCACTCACTCACCCGCTCGCGCACTCATTCGCTCACCCCCTCGCTCACTCAGCCCGCTCACTCATCTGCCCGTGACCCCTGGCCGATCTTCTGTGATTCACTGACCCGTGACCACGTGGCCTCGAGGGGGGCGAACTGAAGAATCCGGGATTAGCGATGAAGGGTGGGGAGGGGTGCGGGATGGAGGGTGGGGGAGGGTGGGTCTGGGGGAGTTTGTGGTGGAGGGTGGGGGGATGGAGGGTGGGGGAGGGCGGGTCTGGGGGACGGGTGGAGGATGCGGGGGGGGCATTAGGGAGGGATGTTCAGTTCTCACTCGACAGTAGGCTGGCTGGAAGTCAGACATTTCGGCATAAGGCACTAACTACCATTAGAGTACAAGGCACGCCTTTATCCTTCATTATTGTACCTTACATCAAAGAGAAAAATCCACGCGACCACGGGGAGAGAGAGAGAGACACCGCAAACTCCAAATATACAGGCGTCAGGGTCGGGATCGAACCCACGACCTTCTGTATACCAGGCAAGGTAGTTAACATCTCCTAGCCACCGTGATGATGATGATGAGAGAGAGACACCCCAAACTCCAAATATACAGCAGGCGTCAGGGTCGGGATTGAACCCATGACCTCCTGTATACCAGGCGACGTAGTTAACATCTCCTAGCCACCGTGATGATGATGATGAGAGACACCGCAAACTCCAAATATACAACAGGCATCGTCAGAGTCGGGATCGAACCCACGACCTCCTGTGCACCAGGCGAGGTCGTCAACATTTCCTCGCCACTGCAGCGCCCCCAGCACCAGCTGCTGGGTGGACAGAGGCGGTGTGGGAATGTCGCCGCCCGTGGTTGCAATCTCCGCGCCGGGAACTAGAGTCGAACCGCGTCCCCCACGTGGAGCGCAAGCCCCGCCGTGCTGTCCACCACTCCACCCCCGTGCTGTCCACCACTCCACCCCGTGCTGTCCACCACTCCACCCCCGTGCTGTCCACCACTCCACCCCCGTGCTGTCCACACTCCACCCCGTGCTGTCCACCACTCCACCCCCGTGCTGTCCACAACTCCACCCCCGTGCTGTCCACGACTCCACCCCGTGCGGTCCACAACTCCACCCCCGTGCGGTCCACAACTCCACCCCGTGCTGTCCACGACTCCACCCCCGTGCTGTCCACGACTCCACCCCGTGCGGTCCACTACTCCACCCCCGTGCGGTCCACGACTCCACCCGTGTGGTCCACGACTCCACCCCCGTGCTGTCCACGACTCCACCCCCGTGCGGTCCACTACTCCACCCCCGTGCTGTCCACGACTCCACCCCGTGTGGTCCACGACTCCACCCCCGTGCTGTCCACGACTCCACCTCCGTGCGGTCCACAACTCCACCCCCGTGCTGTCCACGACTCCACCCCCGTGCTGTCCACAACTCCACCCCGTGCTGTCCACGACTCCACCCCCGTGCTGTCCACAACTCCACCCCGTGCTGTCCACGACTCCACCTCCGTGCTGTCCACACTCCACCCCCGTGCTGTCCACGACTCCACCCCGTGCTGTCCACAACTCCACCCCGTGCTGTCCACGACTCCACCCCGTGCTGTCCACCACTCCACCCCCGTGCTGTCCACGACTCCACCCCCGTGCTGTCCACCACTCCACCGCCGTCGTTCAGCCAGCTCCCTTTCACTGTCTCAGTTTCAACGATCACACACACGAGGAGTTGTTGCGAGTGCTGCAATAGATCATTGTAAATCATCGCCACGATGGCTAGGAGATGTTAACTCTCTCGGCTGGTGTACAGGAGGTCCTGGGATCGATCCCCACCCTGACCCCTGCTGTATAATTGGAATTTGCGTGTCTCTCTGTCTCTCCTCGTGGTCGCGTGGATTTTTCTCCGGGTCCTCCTATTTTCCCCTCCACATTGAGAATCAACATCACGGCGTTTAGAGTTCTTTGGCTACTGCTATACATTTCCACACGACGACGATGATGATGATACGCCCACTTCGTTTGAGCTTCCATTCAGTAGCAGCCAGGTCGCTTCTGAACGAGAGCGACGAGCAGCTCAGTGGGGCCTCACCCGGTAAACTAAATTTGTATTTTATATATATATACGTGTGGCGTGAACCGTTAACCGGTTTTTTTCCATTCGGTTACCGGTAACGCAAGAAGACCCACACGGACGCGAGCGAGCCGGGCTACTCGTGCGCGTCGCTGTTGGAGTGCGGCCTGCGGAGTTTATTTGGGAGTCGAGTGGAGGAGTTTATTTGAGACTCCGTCACCCGTGATGTTTGGGGTCAAAACTCAGGGAGGGACGGAGGGCGGTGGGGGGGAACGGGGGGGGTCTCCCACCATCACCCCTCCCCTGCATCTCGCTTCCCTCTCCACTCCGCTTGCCTCTTCTCACTCCCCCCCGTCTCTCCCCCCTGCCCCTCTCTCCCCCTCTGTCTCCCGTGTTATGTGCTGGATGTTTTTTGTTGTGTTAAATATTGGAGGGCGCCGCGGTAGCTAGGAGATGTCAGCTACCTCGCCTGGTACACAGGAGGTCGTGGGTTCGATCCCGACCCTGACGCCTGCTGCTGCGTATTTGGATGTTGTGTGTCTCTCTCTCTTCCCGTAGGCGCGTGGATTTTTCTCGGGGTCCTCTCACTGCCCCTCTCCCCACCCCACGTGCGCTCTCTCTCCCCACGTGCGCCCTCTACTCGTCTCGCAGTGTCTGTGTCGGGATCCGAGTCGGCACCCTCCTGCTCCTCCTGACCTCTCCACCATCCGCCTGCGAATCCGATCACTCCTCCTCCACCTCCTCCTCCACCTCCTCCTCCACCTCCTCCTCCACCTCCTCCTCCACCTCCTCCTCCACCTCCTCTTCCANCTCCTCCTCCACCTCCTCCTTCCCACCTCCTCCACCTCCTCCTCTACCTCCTCCTCTACCTCCTCCTCCACCTCCTCCACCTCCTCCTCCACCACCTCCTCCTCTACCTCCTCCACCTCCTCCTCCACCTCCTCCTCCACCTCCTCCTCTACCTCCTCCACCTCCACCACCTCCTCCTCCTCCACCAGCATCACCACGCGGGAGAAACCCAACACCGTCGTGAATGTTAACTGTTTTATTATTGTTATAAATCATTGCATTTCGTTATCTTGTGTTTTTCATACTCCTGAACGTACATGTTCGTTTAGCCCCACAACGACTTCTGTAACCCATAATAGAGAGTTTTTTTGGGTGAGATCGCGTAAATGTGTCGTTAAACCCCCACCACCCGACACAGCCAACGAGTAAGGGTTGTCACGTAAACAGAACGTGGCCAATTCGTCACTAGTACAGCACACCGGTGTGCCGGAGAGCCAAGCCACAACACTGACGTGGCGGGTTTTAACGACACATTCATATACTGACGCGATCTAACCCAAGAAACCTCCATTATAGATGATATTGGTCGCGAAAGCCTCCTACGTGTTAAACTGACTTCTGTAACATCCCCGCGTGCCCCCCCCCCCACCGACGTCACACGTGACCCCAGAGACTGCTCCTCTGCCCTCCGCTGTTGCTGGAGGGCGACTGCCTCCCACTGCCCAGCAGCAGCGTCCTTCACTCCACCGCATTGCAAACAGCAGCAGAGGCATCATCACCCAGCCGCTATTGTCGGGGTGCTGTGCATTAACCGTATAAGAGGGGGTCATATTCAAATGTTCGATGGATTTAGGGATCGACTGCTGTACGCCACCTGCAGGCCACCTCGCAGCCCACACCGTGATCGCCCATCCCAGGACTAACCAGGCTCCTTCCAGCTTAGCTTCCGATACCCCTGCGCGGTGATTTACACAGGGGACGCACACACGCACACGCGCACACGTGGCAGTCTTGCTCTGGTGTGCCGTGGTGTGACGTGACGCGACGTGGTGTGACGTGGTGTGTGACGTGGTGTGACGTGGTGTGTGACGTGGTGTGTGACGTGGTGTGAGGTGGTGTGAGGTGGTGTGACGTGGTGTGACGTGGTGTGAGGTGGTGTGACGTGGTGTGAGGTGGTGTGAGGTGGTGTGACGTGGCGTGATGTGACGCGACGTGGTGTGACGACGTGTGACGTGGTGTGACGTGGTGTGACGTGATGTGACGTGGCCTGATGTGACGCGACGTGGCGTGATGTGACGTGGTGTGACGTGGTGTGACGCGACGTGGCGTGGTGTGACGTGGTGTGATGCCCTGTGGCGTTGTGTGCCGTGGCTCCAGCTGGCGCTACTTGGGCTTCAGGTAATCGAAGGGCACGAAGCCCTCTTGGCCGCCCAGGCTGACGAGCATCCAGCCGCCCGACGCGTCTCCCAGCGACGCCACCACATCGCCTTGAATCACCGACATCTCCGGCTCCACCTGGGGACGTCGCAGACCCCACAAACATTCCACCAGAGATCCCACTAACATTTCACCAGAGATGCCACAAATATTCCATCCTAGATTCCACAAATGTTCCATCACAGATCCCACAAACATTCTACCAAAGATCCCACAAACGTCCCTTCACAAATCCCACAAACGTTACATCACAGATCCCACAAACATTCTACCACATATCCCACTAACATTCCATCCTAGATTCCACAAACGTTCTATCACAAATCCCACAAACATTCAATCACAGATCCCACGACCTGAACGAGTTCTACTGCAGATTTGAAAGACAATTGGACTGTCCTGAACTACCCCTTCCCACCCAAGAGGCCCCTATCCCACCCCCACTACAGAGACAACTATCTCCATTCAGGAGGGAGAAGTAAAAAAACTTTTCAAGAGGCAGAACCCACACAAAGCAGCTGGGCCGGACTCTGTCTCTCCAGCCACCCTCAGGCACTGCGCGGACCAGCCGTCTCCAGTGTTCACCAACATCTTTACCACCTCCATGGAGACATGTCATGTACCAGCCTGTCTCAAGTCCTCCATCATCATTCCAGTGCCCAAAAAGCCAAGGCCAACAGGATTAAATGATTACAGACCCATCGCCCTTACCTCCGTGGTAATGAAGTCTTTTGAGCGCCTGGTCCTGGCACACCTCAAAGCCATCACAGACCCTCTACTGGACCCCCTTCAGTTTGCCTACAGAGCCAACAGGTCTGTGGATGACGCAGTTAACATGGCCCTCCACTTCACCCTACAGCATCTGGACTCCACAGCCAGGATCCTGTTTGTGGACTTTAGCTCGGCTTTTAACACCATCATTCCTAGCCTGCTTCAGGACAAGCTCTCCCTGCTGAACGTGCCAGACTCCACCTGCAGATGGATCACAGACTTCCTGTCTGACAGGAAGCAGTGTGTCAAACTGGGATCACAAGTTTCTGCCGCCAGGTCAATCAGCACCGGATCTCCTCAGGGCTGCGTCCTTTCCCCTCTGATATTCACCCTGTACACCAACAGCTGCACCTCCAGTCACCAGTCCGTCAAACTCTTGAAGTTTGCGGATGACACCACCCTCATTGGGCTCATCTCTGATGGGGATGAGTCTGACTATAGGAGGGAAGCTGACAACCTGGTGACCTGGTGTAGCCAGAACAACCTGGAGCTTAATGCTCTTAAGACCGTGGAGATGGTTGTGGACTTCAGGAAGAATACAGCCCCACTCACCCCCATCACCCTGTGCGACTCCCCAGTCACCAATGTTGAGTCCTTCCGCTTCCTGGGCACTATTCTTTCCCAGGACCTCAAGTGGGAACTGAACATCAGCTCCCTTATCAAGAGAGCTCAACAGAGAATGTACTTCCTAAGGCAGCTGAAGAATTTAATCTGCCAAAGACAATGATGGTGTGCTTATATACAGCCATCATTGAGTCCATCCTCACCTCCTCCATCACCGTCTGGTACGCTGCTGCCACTGCCAAGGACAAGAGCAGACTGCAGCGTATCATCCGCACTGCTGAGAAGGTGATTGGCTGTAATCTACCAACCCTTGAGGACCTGCACACTTTGAGGACCCCGAGGCGAGCGAGGAAGATTGCGGACGATTCCTCGCACCCTGGATACTCTCTGTTCCAGCTACTCCCCTCCGGCAGAAGGCTGCGGTCCATCAAGACCAAAACCTCACGTCATAAAAACAGTTTTTTCCCATCTGCTGTTGGCCTCCTCAACAAGGCCAAGGGCTTAAAATGATTTTTACACTTAAAATGACTGTTACACTTACTATAACATTTTATCTACATAATTACACCTTTCCATACTTACAACGTGTAATCTTATTTGTATTTTTTTATTTTAAGATTGTTTAATGCGGCTAATTAACATTTTACATTTCGCATTTTATAAGGTCTACTTATTCATAATTTTAAAGATTTTAGCCCTTTAGTATTACTTTGTAACGTTAGTATAGTTAGAGTGTATACCTTTTATATAAGTTAAGATTCCTACTTGTTCAATGTATGCACCGTCCCGTCATAGTGAATTCCTTGTTTGTGCAAACTTACACGGCGATTAAAACCGTTTCTGATTCTGATTCTGACATCACAAATCCCACAAACATTCCATCACAGACCCCACAAACATTCCACCACAGACCCCACAAACACAGATCCCACAAACGTTCCATCACAGATCCTACAAACGTTCCCGGGGGAGCAGCAACAGTTTCCCAGGCTCTCTACTGCTGCTTCTTCTCCTGTCTTGCCAATAGGGGGCGGGGGGGGCTATGAGGCTGCTACGTGGTCTCGCCGAGGGACCCCCAAGTGTCNTTCCAGCACAAGGCGAGTCCGCGGCACGTGGCCACTAGCGGGCGTCGGTCTGCCAGGAGGGGGGAGGGGGCGATGATCCCATCACCCCCCACCGAGTGGCCGTGCGGTACCGCGAGGCCGGCACATAGTGGACTACCAGCCGCCACGGTGGCGAGGAGATGTTGACTACCTCGCCTGGAGTACAGGAGGTCGTGGGTTCGATCCCACCTGACGCCTGCTGTATATTTGGAGGTTGCATCTCTCTCTCATCATCATCACGGTGGCGAGGATATGTTGACTACCTCGCCTGGTGTACAGGAGGTCGTGGGTTCGATCCCGACACTGACGCCTGCTGTATATTTGGAGGTTGCATCTCTCTCTCATCATCATCACGGTGGCGAGGAGATGTTGACTACCTCGCCTGGTGTACAGGAGTCGTGGGTTCGATCCCGACACTGACGCCTGCTGTATATTTGGAGGTTGCATCTCTCTCTCATCATCATCACGGTGGCGAGGAGATGTTGACTACTCGCCTGGTGTACAGGAGGTCGTGGGTTCGATCCCAACCCTGACGCCTGCTGTATATTTGGAGGTTGCAGCTCTCTCATCATCATCATCACAGTGGTTAGGAGATGTTAACTACCTTGCCTGGTATACATGAGGTTGTGGGTTTGATCACGAAACCTGATGCCAGTTGTATATTTGGAGTTTGCATGTCTCTCTCTCCCAGTGGTCGCGTGGGTTTTTCTCCGGGTCCTCTGGGTTTTCCCCGACACATTAAGAATCAACATCACGCCTTGAGAGTATGTGGCTGATGCTCTCAATAATCAGCCACTTCATTGGGCTGCCAATTGTGATGGCCAGGTCACTTCTGAAAAAGAGCTACAGAGCTCAAGGGCCTTACCTGGTTAAATAAAAATAGTTAATTATAATTAGTTAAAAGTTTAACACGTGGTAGGCTTTCGCGACCAATATCATCCATTACACAGGTTGTTTTTTGGGTTTGATCGAGTAAATATAAATATGTCGTTAAACCCGCCACCACCCGACACAGCCAATTATTAAGGTTTGTCACGTAAACAGAACGTGCCAATTAGTTACAAGTACAGCACCATCGTGAGAGTGGTGGGAGTGGTGGGAGCGGTGGGAGTGGTGGCAAGGTCAGGCACTGTGGGCGATGGTCGAGACCAGCGAAGGAGCGGCAGCCAAGGCAGGGAGCGCTTGGAGTGAGTTTCGGGCCGACGCCACGCGGCAAGCCGCCCGTCGCCACGCGGGGGGTGGGGGGGCAGAGCGTGGCCCTCGGAGCGTGCGGGGTGGGGGTGCCACGGCGCCGCGGTGGGCACGACGGCTGCCGCCAGTTCGGTTCCCCAATCTTCTCGCGCCACTCGTCCGTGAGCTCATCTCTGTCGCAACAAAAAATCCGCGCCCCCCGACCCGCGCAGCTTCCACGTCCACGTCCACCCCCCGCTGCTCCTGACGCGCTGAGCCGCGACTTCACCGCCTCGATGTCACATCGCGCCCGTCGCTCTGCGCCCACGTGGCACCGCTCCTGCTGCCGCCACCACTGCCTCGGCTGCGTTTCTTTTGCAGTTTTTGCTTCTGCTTTTGTGGACCGCCACTGTGGCTAGAAGATTTTGACTCACTCGCCTGGTACGCAGGCAACGGGGAGGTAACCACTCCGTCCCCCACCGTGCCCACCACTCCCACCGTGCCCACCACTCCCACCGTGCCCACCACTCCCACCGTGGCGCCTGAGCCCCATGTCCTGGCGTTCTACGATCCTGTGATGTCTTGTGACACGGGCACTAAAAACTAACTCTTAACTAACGATGCTTAGCAGCAGACACCAACAGCACCTCCACCACCACCACCAGCACCACCAACAACAACCGCCATTTGCCACGAAGTGGCGGTGACGTCACCACGACGCTTGTGCCAGGCTATGTGCACCTTGAGGCCAGGTGAAGTATTGAACGCCCGCTGGCAGGAGGTCACGGGGCAGACCCAGGTGCCACAGGTCGACTGACTGAGATGAGTGGCTGATGCACCTCCTGTGCCCCTACTGTACCAACTTGCTGTGCTTTATCCACCGGGCGCTCCGCTGGTTGTTGCGAGCATCGCTCCTCCGCCCTCCGTTGTTGTTGGAGGGCGACTGCCTCCAACTGCCCAGTAGCGTCCTTCACGAGCCTCCTCCACAGAGGCCGATCTTGACACCGCTGGTACCGGTCATCGGCAAGTCCACTCAGCTCCACGTCCTCCTGTACCACATCACTCCATCTCTTCTCTAGCCCGTGCCACGCCCATTTAGCCCCCTCGATCCGGTCAAACAAAAGCTGTTTCGGCATGCGGTGGCTGGCATGCGGGCTACATGGCCCAGCCAATGCAGTCTTGCCTGCCGGAGGTGCTCACCGATGGGACTTTGTCCAGATCTTTCGAGGATTCGTGAGCTCCTCACACAATCCAGCCTGGTTAACCCCAGGATTGATCGTAGGCAGGCCAGCCTAAATATTTCTAACCGGCGATGATGTTCAATTAGGGGGTCCACGTTTCGCAAGCGTAGAGAAGGGAGGGAATAACTGTGGCCGAGAAGACCCGAAGCTTCGTGTGGAGCGAAAGACCAGGTAGCTTCCACACAGCGTCACGCAACCGATGAAAAGATAATGCCGCTCGACTGATTCGGAGTGAGACCTCTACTGTTAAACCGGAGCCGGTCATGAGCAAACTGCCCAGGTATGGGAAACTCTCCACTCTCTCAACAACTGCCCCATCACCGATTGGAGTTGTGGGGGTGGAGTGCCCGATAGTATAAAATACCCAGGCAGGTGCTTCGTTTTGGTCGGACTGATGGTAAGTCCCCACCTCTTAGTGGCACACTCCAGTTTCAGCAGCAGCACCTCCAACTCATCTTCTGAGCTGCAATTACCAGGTCGTCAGCATACATAACGTGGTTGACCAATAGGGAGCCATCCCTTGACCGCACCCGGGCATCGATCAGCCTCCCATTGTATCTGTACCAAATGGAAATTCCTTCGGTACAGCTACTAAAGGCTTCACGAACTACGCGGTCGAAATAGATGTTAAATAATGTGGGAGCCAGAGGACATCCCTGTCGCACCCAAGGTGTACAGGAAATGGCTCTGACTCCCGGCCACGTAGTTTTACCCGGGCCTGCTCACCATCATGAAGGTCCTTAATGAGCGTCAGGGACTCTGAAAGCACGAAGAACAACCCAGAGCCCAGGCCTACTGATGGTATCATAGGCCTTGACCAGGTCAATAAAGCAGAGATGTAGGTCTTGTTGGAATTCCCTACACCTCTGCTGTAGCAGACGGACAAATAATATGGCATCTGTGCAGGACCGCCCTTTCCTCAAACTGCATTGGGGCTCCGCAAGCCTCTCGCAAGCCAGCACCACCACAACCAGCACCACCACTACCACCAGCACCACCACAACCACCAGCACCACAACCAGCACCACCACTACCACCAGCACCACCACCACCACTAGCACCAACAGCAGCACCACCACCAGCACCACCACCACCACCAGCACCACCACCACCACTAGCACCAACAGCAGCACCAGCAGCACCACCACCACCACTACCACCAGCACCACAACCACCACCAGCACCACCACCAGCACCACCACCAGCACCACTAGCACCACAGCAGCACCACCACCAGCACCACCACCAACAATCGCCACTCATTGGCATCGGCGACGACGACGCCAACGGTTGGGAAGCCGGACGTAAAGCCGGACGTCAAGCGTGACGTCCGGCTTGACGTCGCCGTGACGTCAAGCGTGACGTCGGCGTGACGTCACGTCAAGTGTGAGGTCGTGGCGTGAGGTCGTTGCGAGGTACCCGCGAGGTAAAGTCGTGCGTCACCACGTAGAGCTCGCTGGCGCAGGGGCTCTGGCGGCGCGCACGCGGCCCGGCCCGGGCGGCGCCGCGGGCGCCACGGCCACCGCCCGCTCGGGCCCCACGGTGGCGTAGAGGGCCGTGTCTGGGGGGGGGGGGCAGCGAGAGGTCGAGAGGTCGGGAGGTCGGAGCCACTGACGGGGGTGGGGCGGGGGGGGGGGGTGCTGGCGAGAGAGGGGTGGGGTCAGAGGTAGCGCCGGTAATTGTTGCCACGTTGAGCGCTCGCTAACGAGCCGCTCGAGT
Source organism: Lethenteron camtschaticum (assembly GCA_018977245.1). Lineage (NCBI taxonomy): Eukaryota > Metazoa > Chordata > Hyperoartia > Petromyzontiformes > Petromyzontidae > Lethenteron > Lethenteron camtschaticum. The sequence continues at coordinate 1,003,073 of MU249615.1, forward strand.
CGCCGCGCCGAATCAACGTCAACCTCAGTAGCGGAGGGGGGGGATTGTATTTGTCTCCATCTTCTCTCTGTTTCTTTCTTCTTGCCAACAACAACAAACAACAACAACAACAAATCGTGCGGCCGCTCGCCCGCTGATGGGACGTGGCGGGGCGCCTCGACAGCTGTTTTGGGCTCTCGACGAAATCGCCGTGGCGGTGATGACGATGATGGCGATGATGACGGTGATGGCATCGTTATCATGATGATTACATCGTTATCATGATGATTACATCGTTACCATAATGATCGTGATGGCATCGTTATTATGATGGTGATGGCATCGTCATCATGATGACGACGTCGTTATCATAACGACGTCGTCAAAGGGTGGACAACTCCCCCTGCCTCTCCCTCCCCACCACAGATGCTGGGGCCCAACTCCTCGACGCTCGCAGCTGCAGCAGGAGGAGGAGGAGCAGCAGCAGCAGCAGCAGGAGCAGGAGGAGCAGCAGCAGGAGCAGGCGGAGCAGCAGCAGCAGCAGAAGGAGGAGCAGCAGCAGCAGCAGCAGGAGGAGCAGCAGCAGCAGCTGCAGCAGCAGGAGGAGCAGCAGCAGGAGCAGGAGGAGCAGCAGCAGGAGCAGGCGGAGCAGCAGCAGCAGCAGAAGGATGAGCAGCAGCAGCAGCAGCAGGAGGAGCAGCAGCAGCAGCTGCAGCAGCAGGAGGAGCAGCAGCAGCAGCTGCAGCAGCAGCAGCAGCTGCAGCAGCAGGAGGAGCAGCAGCAGCAGCTGCAGCAGCAGGAGGAGCAGCAGCTGCAGCAGCAGCTGCAGCAGCAGGAGGGGGAGGTGCGAGTCCCCTGCACTCCGCCACGAGGACCCAGTCGCGAGCCGCCGCCGCCGGGGAGATGGAATCGAAGGCGGCGAAGCTCGCGGGTCGCGAGTCACAGCCGTGGCGTCGTCACCACTGTGACGTCATCACAACTGTGACGTCATCACCGCTGTGACGTCATCACCACTGAGGCGTCATCACCACCGTGACGTCATCACCACCGTGACGTCATCACCACTGTGACGTCATCACCACTGTGGCGTCATCACCACTGAGGCGTCATCACCACTGAGGCGTCATCACCACTGAGGCGTCGTCATCACCACTGTGACGTCATCACCACTATGACGTCATCACCACCGTGACGTCATCACCACTGTGGCGTCATCACCGCGGCTGTTTCCATAACGTGGCGTTCTTCTGGAACGCGAGCGCTCCTCCCGCGTGAGAGCAGGGCGAGGCTGCGAGTGTGGAGCCCTCGTGCTCTACGATGTGGTGGAGCCCTTGTGCTCTACGATGTGGTGGAGCCCTCGTGCTCTACGATGTGGTGGAGCCCTCGTGATCTACGATGTGGTGGAGCCCTCATACTCTACGATGTGGTGGAGCCCTCGTGATCTACGATGTGGTGGAGCCCTCGTGCTCTACGATGTGGTGGAGCCCTCGTGCTCTACGATGTGGTGGGCCCTCGTGATCTACGATGTGGTGGAGCCCTCGTGATCTACGATCTGGTGGAGCCCTCGTGCTCTACGATGTGGTGGAGCCCTCATACTCTACGATGTGGTGGAGCCCTCGTGCTCTACGATGTGGTGGAACCCTCGTGCTCTACGATGTGGTGGAGCCCTCGTGATCTACGATGTGGTGGGGCCCTCGTGATCTACGATGTGGTGGAGCCCTCGTGATCTACGATGTGGTGGAGCCCTCGTGCTCTACTATGTGGTGGGGCCCTCGTGATCTACGATGTGGTGGAACCCTCGTGATCTACGATCTGGTGGAGCCCTCGTGCTCTACGATGTGGTGGGGCCCTCGTGATCTACGATGTGGTGGAGCCCTCGTGATCTACGATGTGGTGGAGCCCTCGTGATCTACGATGTGGTGGAGCCCTCGTGATCTACGATCTGGTGGAACCCTCGTGATCTACGATGTGGTGAAGCCCTCATACTCTACGATGTGGCCGCGGTGACGGAATTAGCTCGCGCCTCGGAGTTGTTGACCTGTCGGCCAAAGTCTCGCGCGTTATGAATGTCATGAAAGTGATTCTTGTCGTCGTCGTTGTCGTCATACAATCCGGCGAACGCAGAGCCGCGTGCCGAGGCCAACGGCGATCGGCTCGTGGTGAGTGGTGGCCACGCGAGTGGGTGAGCGGTGAGCGGTGAGCGGTGGCCACGCGAGTGGGTGAGTGGTGAGCGGTGAGCGGTGGCCACGCGAGTGGGGCAGCGGTGAGCGGTGAGCGGTGAGCGGTGGCAACGCGAGTGGGTGAGCGGTGAGCGGTGAGTGGTGGCCACGCGAGTGGGTGAGCGGTGAGCGGTGAGCGGTGGCCACGCGAGTGGGTGAGTGGTGAGCGGTGAGCGGTGGCCACGCGAGTGGGGCAGCGGTGAGCGGTGAGCGGTGAGCGGTGGCAACGCGAGTGGGCAGCGGCGATAGTCCAGCAGTGGAGAGACCACGGCACGTGCTCAGAGCCGCAAGGGTTTCTCACCGAGAGACAGAGGGGGCTCGTCCTTGGGCACGTGGTGAAGCCTGGGAAATCACAGAGAGCCATTGCCACCATCATCGTCGTCGTCGTCATCACCATTGTCATCATCGTCGTCGCCACCATCATCATCATCGTCGTCGTCGTCATCACAATCGTCGTCGTCATCAACATCGTCATCAAAATCACCAACATCGTCATCATCGTCATTCTCGCCACCATCATTATCAGCGTCAGCATCATTGTCACCATCATCATCACCATCATCATTAGCATCACCATCACTGTCACCATCATCATTACCGTCACCGTCGTCACCAAACGACTATGATGTTGATGCTGCAGCAGCAGCTATTAGGTAAGATGATGATGAAGATAACGATGATGAATATGATTTTGCTAATTATTAAAATGATAATGATATGATGACAATAATAACCAGAATGCTAACGATGTAAACGAGGATGACAATGCTTTGTTGCACAGACACAGCCTGTGGTCGTTTCAGGGTAGGGGCGATGTTCATGGCGATAGTGATGATGATGATTATGGTGACAGTGATGGCGATGGTGACAGTGATGGTGATGATGATGGTAATGGTGATGGCTATAATGATGGTGATGACGATGGTGATGACGATGGCGATGATGGTGATGATGATGGTAATGGTGATGGCTATAATGATGGTGATGATGATGGTAATGGTGATGGCTATAATGATGGTGATGATGATGGTGACGGTGATGACAGCGATGGTGATGATGGTGATGATGATGGTAATGGTGATGGCTATAATGATGGTGATCACGGTGATGACAATGGTGCTGACGATGGCAATGATGGTGATGATGATGGCGATGGTGATGGTGATGACAGTGATGGTAATGATGATGGTGATGACGATAGTGACGATGATGGCAATGGTGATCACGTTTGTAATGGTGACGGTGATCGTGATGACAACGGTGATGGTGATGATGGTGATGATGGTGATGATGGCGATGGTGACGGCGACGGCGATGATGCTGATGAGTGGCTGTTGGGGCGAGGCCTCACGGGGGCTTCCTGGCAGCGTTACTCTGCAAGCCGGCGCAGGTCGTCAGCATCAAGGTGGAGCCCTCGTACACAAACGGATCTGGGGACACATCGACATGGGGTCACGGGGGTCACAGAGGTCACGGGGGGGCACAGAGGTCACGGGGGTCACTGGGTTATAGGAGTCACGGGGCATGGGGTCATGGGGGCACGGGGGTCAAAGGGGGCACGAGGGTCATCGCCACCGAGGTGGCCGGGCAGCTCGTCGTTGCGGAGCCGCTGAGATCCTGGGCTCCACTCCGGGTTCAACCCCAACCACTGCCGCGTTCTCAGAGCCATAGACTCACCACACAGAGAGACATATACTCACACACACAGAGACCCATAGACTCACCACACAGAGACCCATAGACTCACCACACAGAGACCCATAGACTCACACAGAGACCCATAGATTCACGTAGAGATCCATAGACTCACACAGAGACCCATAGACTCACACAGAGACCCACAGACTCACACAGAGACCCACAGACTCACACAGAGACCCATAGACTCACAGAGACACACAGACTCACATAGAGACCCATAGACTCACACAGAGACTCACAGACTCACACAGAGACCCATTTGATTCACACAGAGACCCATAAACTCATCAGCTCTCGAGACGACACCATTATAGGGATCGGCTCTTGAGACGCAGGACACGTGACTCCGTGGCAGGGCGCGTGGGGAAGCGATGCCCTCTGGTGGTGGAGAGCAGAGGTCACGTGATGGAGATTGGCAGCTCCGAGGGAGTTCTGTGATATTAACTATAAACGAAGCTGGTTTAACACGTTGTAGTAGTCGTTGGACTCCTCGACTTACGAATATTCTACTTACGAACTTTCAGAGATACGAAAACCTGTGCGTATGTCCAGTTGCCTATTCGGACCGAGAGTCGTAAGTTCAACCGCCACGCAATAGATGGTGGTGGTGGCATCTACATCTGTAGAACATGAAGAACCAGTGGCATCTACATCTGTAGAACATGAAGATGAAGAACCAGTGGCATCTACATCTGTAGAACGTGAAGAACCAGTGGCATCTACATCTGTAGAACGTGAAGAACCAGTAGCATCTACATCTACAGAACCAGTGGCATCTACATCTGTAGAACGTGAAGAACCAGTGGCATCTACATCTGCAGAACGTGAAGAACCAGTGGCCTCTACATCTGCAGAATGTGAAGAACCAGTGGCATCTACATCTGCAGAACGTGAAGAAGCAGTGGCATCTACATCTGCAGAACGTGAAGAACCAGTGGCATCTACATCTGCAGAACGTGAAGAATCAGTGGCATCTACATATATAGAACGTGAAGAACCAGTGGCATCTACATCTGAAGAACGTGAATAATCAGTGACATCTACATCTGCAGAACGTGAAGAATCAGTGGCATCTACATCTATAGAATGTAAAGAACCAGTGGAATTTACATCTGTAGAACGTGAAGAACCAATGGCATCTACATCTGCAGAACATGAAGAACCAGTAGCATCTACATCTGCAGAATATGAAGAACCAGTGGCATCTACATCTACAGAACATGAAGAACCAGTGGCATCTACATCTGCAGAATGTGAAGAACCAGTGGCATCTATAGCTGCATAACATGAAGAACCAGTGGCATCCGCATCTGCAGAACATGAAGAACCAGTGGCATCTACATCTGCAGAATGTGAAGAACCAGTGGCATCTACATCTCTATAACGTGAAGAACCAGTGGCATCTACATCTGCAGAACATGAAGAACCAGTGGCATCTACAGAACGTGAAGAACCAGTGGCATCTACATCTGCAGAACATGAAGAACCAGTGGTATCTACATCTACAGAACGTGAACAACCAGTGGCTTCTACATCTACAGAACATGAAGAACCAGTGGCATCTACATCTGCAGAACATGAAGAACCAGTGGTATCTACATCTGCAGAACGTGAAGAAGCAGTGGCATCTACATCTGCAGAACGTGAAGAACCAGTGACATCTACATCTACAGAACGTGAAGAACCAGTGGCATCAACATCTGCAGAACGTGAAGAACCAGTGACATCTACATCTGCAGAACGTGAAGAACCAGTGGTATCTACATCTGCAGAACGTGAAGAACCAGTGGCATCTACATCTGCAGAACATGAAGAACCAGTGGCATCTGCAGAACATGAAGAACCAGTGGTATCTACATCTGCAGAACGTGAAGAACCAGTGGCATCTACATCTGCAGAACGTGAAGAACCAGTGACATCTACATCTACAGAACGTGAAGAACCAGTGGCATCTACATCTGCAGAACGTGAAGAACCAGTGACATCTACATCTGCTGAACGTGAAGAACCAGTGGCATCTACATCTGCAGAACGTGAAGAACCAGTGGCATCTACATCTGCAGAATGTGAAGAACCAGTGGCATCTACATCTGTATAACGTGAAGAACCAGTGGCATCTACATCTGCAGAACATGAAAAACCAGTGGCATCTACAGAACGTGAAGAACCAGTGGCATCTACATCTGCAGAACATGAAGAACCAGTGGTATCTACATCTACAGAACGTGAAGAACCAGTGGCTTCTACATCTACAGAACATGAAAACCAGTGGCATCTACATCTGCAGAACATGAAGAACCAGTGGTATCTACATCTGCAAAACGTGAAGAACCAGTGGCATCTACATCTGCAGAACGTGAAGAACCAGTGACATCTACATCTGCTGAACGTGAAGAACCAGTGGCATCTACATCTGCAGAATATGATGAACCAGTGGCATCTACATCTGCTGAACCTGAAGAACCAGTGGCATCTACATCTGCAGAACATGATGAACCAGTGACATCTACATCTGCTGAACGTGAAGAACCAGTGACATCTACATCTACAGAACATGATGAACCAGTGGCATCTACATCTGCAGAACGTGAAGAACCAGTGGCATCTACATCTGCAGAACATGAAGAACCAGTGGTATCTACATCTACAGAACGTGAAGAACCAGTGGCTTCTACATCTACAGAACATGAAAACCAGTGGCATCTACATCTGCAGAACATGAAGAACCAGTGGTATCTACATCTGCAAAACGTGAAGAACCAGTGGCATCTACATCTGCAGAACGTGAAGAACCAGTGACATCTACATCTGCTGAACGTGAAGAACCAGTGGCATCTACATCTGCAGAATATGATGAACCAGTGGCATCTACATCTGCTGAACCTGAAGAACCAGTGGCATCTACATCTGCAGAACATGATGAACCAGTGACATCTACATCTGCTGAACGTGAAGAACCAGTGACATCTACATCTACAGAACATGATGAACCAGTGGCATCTACATCTGCAGAATGTGAAGAATCAGTGGCATCTACATCTGCAGAACATGGTGAACCAGTGGCATCTACATCTGCAGAACGTGAAGAACCAGTGACATCTACATCTGCTGAAGGTGAAGAACCAGTGGCATCTACATCTGCAGAACATGATGAACCAGTGACATCTACATCTGTAGAAAATGATGAACCAGTGGCATCTACATCTACAGGAGATTATACAACGTGTAAATCCACTCCCGTGTTGAGTGTACACGCCGTACGACATGTTTGTAATTGACGGGAGTAAAGTTGGACGTACGAACAAATGGAGGCAGCAGAGGGCAGTGCTGTAAGTACACTGCTGCTGCTGATGTGATGGTGATAATGACGCAGCTGAGAGGGTGTTTGGCCTACTCTGCCATGTTGGCCATTAGACTTTAGAAGGGATGGAGTGCCCACACTTTCCCCCACTACCACGTGCAACCTGCCCAATCGACGACTTTGCTGATACGGATCGTACTGAACGCTCCGTCTTCATGTGGGTCGAACGGAGGAGATTGGTAGACGTGGATCGTACTGAACGCTCCGTCTCCGCGTGTGCCGTACCAGGCTTGCGCTCCCCGGTCTGCTTGCTCTTCACGAAGCAATTGATGTCTTCCTGGACGTCGCTCTTCTCCAGCGACAGCCGCACTTCTTCGTACGCCTACAACCACAACAACAACAACAATCACCACAACCACCCCAACAACAACTACCACAACAATCACCACAACCACCCCAACAACAACCAGCACAACTACAACAACCACAACAACCATGACCACAACAAAAACAACCACCATGATCACAACAACCACCAAAACCACACCAACAACCACCACAACCAAAACCCACCACCACAACAACCACCATGACCATAGCAACAACATCACAACCACAACAACCACAACTACCACAACAACCGTAACAACCACCATGACCACCACAACCACAACAAACACCACAACCACGATGACCACAACAACAACCACCATGACCTCAACAACCGTATCCACAATGACCACAACAAACACATCACTTGCATAAACAACAACAACCACCCCCAATACGAAGACAACCACAGTCACAGCTACATCAGCCACGACCATGGGTGAGCGTGGGTGAGCGTGGTGAGGGAGGGTGGGCGTGGTGAGGGTGGGTGAGCGTGGTGAGGGAGGGTGAGCGTGGTGAGGGAGGGTGAGCGTGGTGAGGGTGGGTGAGCGTGGTGAGGGAGGGTGAGCGTGGTGAGGGTGGGTGAGCGTGGTGAGGGAGGGTGGGCGTGGTGAGGGTGGGTGAGCGTGGTGAGGGAGGGTGAGCGTGGTGAGGGAGGGTGAGCGTGGTGAGGGTGGGTGAGCGTGGTGAGGGAGGGTGAGCGTGGTGAGGGTGGGTGAGCGTGGTGAGGGAGGGTGAGCGTGGTGAGGGTGGGTGAGCGTGGTGAGCGAGGATGAGGGTGGGTGAGCGTGGTGAGGGAGGGTGAGCGTGGTGAGGGTGGGTGAGCGTGGTGAGGGTGGGTGAAGGTGGTGAGGGAGGGTGAGCGTGGTGAGGGTGGGTGAACGTGGTGAGGGTGGGTGAGCGTGGTGAGGGTGGGTGAGGGTGGTGAGGGTGGGTGAGCGTGGTGAGGGTGGGTGAGCGTGGTGAGGGTGGGTGAGCGTGGTGAGGGAGGGTGAGCGTGGTGAGCGTGGGTGAGCGTGGTGAGGGTGGGTGAGGGTGGTGAGGGTGGGTGAGCGTGGTGAGGGTGGGTGAGCGTGGTGAGGGTGGGTGAGCGTGGTGAGGGTGGGTGAGCGTGGTGAGGGAGGGTGAACGTGGTGAGGGTGGTGAGGGAGGGTGAGCGTGGTGAGGGTGGGTGAACGTGGTGAGGGTGGGTGAGGGTGGTGAGGGTGGGTGAGCGTGGTGAGGGTGGGTGAGCGTGGTGAGGGTGGTGAGCGTGGTGAGGGTGGGTGAGCGTGGTGAGGGTGGGTGAGGGTGGTGAGGGTGGGTGAGCGTGGTGAGGGTGGGTGAGCGTGGTGAGGGTGGGTGAGCGTGGTGAGGGTGGGTGAGCGTGGTGAGGGAGGGTGAACGTGGTGAGGGTGGTGAGGGAGGGTGAGCGTGGTGAGGGTGGGTGAACGTGGTGAGGGTGGGTGAGGGTGGTGAGGGTGGGTGAGCGTGGTGAGGGTGGGTGAGCGTGGTGAGGGTGGGTGAGCGTGGTGAGGGTGGGTGAACGTGGTGAGGGTGGGTGAGCGTGGTGAGGGTGGGTGAGCGTGGTGAGGGTGGGTGAGGTGGTGAGGGAGGGTGAGCGTGGTGAGGGTGGGTGAACGTGGTGAGGGTGGGTGAGCGTGGTGAGCGAGGGTGAGCGTGGTGAGGGTGGGTGAGCGTGGTGAGGGTGGTGAGGGTGGGTGAGCGTGGTGAGCGTGGGTGAGCGTGGTGAGGGTGGGTGAGCGTGGTGAGCGTGGTGAGCGTGGTGAGGGTGGGTGAGCGTGGTGAGGGAGGGTGAGGGTGGGTGAACGTGGTGAGGGTGGGTGAACGTGGTGAGGGTGGGTGAGCGTGGTGAGGGTGGGTGAGCGTGGTGAGGGTGGGTGAACGTGGTGAGCGTGGTGAGGGTGGGTGAGGGTGGTGAGGGTGGGTGAGCGTGGTGAGGGTGGGTGAGCGTGGTGAGCGTGGTGAGGGTGGGTGAACGTGGTGAGGGTGGGTGAACGTGGTGAGCGTGGTGAGGGAGGGTGAGCGTGGTGAGGGTGGGTGAGCGTGGTGAGGGTGGGTGAGCGTGGTGAGCGTGGTGAGGGTGGGTGAACGTGGTGAGGGTGGGTGAACGTGGTGAGGGAGGGTGAGCGTGGTGAGCGTGGTGAGGTGGGTGAGCGTGGTGAGGGTGGGTGAACGTGGTGAGCGTGGTGAGGGTGGGTGAGCGTGGTGAGGGTGGGTGAACGTGGTGAGGGAGGGTGAGCGTGGTGAGGGTGGGTGAGCGTGGTGAGGGTGGGTGAACGTGGTGAGGGTGGGTGAACGTGGTGAGGGAGCGTGAGCGTGGTGAGGGTGGGTGAGCGTGGTGAGGGTGGGTGAACGTGGTGAGCGTGGTGAGGGTGGGTGAGCGTGGTGAGGGTGGGTGAACGTGGTGAGGGAGGGTGAGCGTGGTGAGGGTGGGTGAGCGTGGTGAGGGTGGGTGAACGTGGTGAGGGTGGGTGAACGTGGTGAGGGAGCGTGAGCGTGGTGAGGGTGGGTGAGCGTGGTGAGGGTGGGTGAACGTGGTGAGCGTGGTGAGGGAGGGTGAGCGTGGTGAGCGAGGGTGAGGGTGGGTGAGCGTGGTGAGGGAGGGTGAGGGTGGGTGAACGTGGTGAGCGTGGTGAGCGTGGTGAGAGTGGGTGAGCGTGGTGAGGGAGGGTGAGCGTGGTGAGGGTGGGTGAGCGTGGTGAGGGTGGGTGAGGGTGGTGAGGGAGGGTGAGCGTGGTGAGGGAGGGTGGGCGTGGTGAGGGAGGGTGAGCGTGGTGAGGGAGGGTGAGCGTGGTGAGGGTGGGTGAACGTGGTGAGGGTGGGTGAGGGTGGTGAGGGAGGGTGAGCGTGGTGAGGGAGGGTGGGCGTGGTGAGGGAGGGTGAGCGTGGTGAGGGAGGGTGAGCGTGGTGAGGGTGGGTGAGCGTGGTGAGGCAGGGTGAGCGTGGTGACGGTGGGTGAGCGTGGTGAGGGAGGGTGAGCGTGGTGAGGGTGGGTGAGCGTGGTGAGGCAGGGTGAGCGTGGTGAGGGTGGGCGTGGTGAGGGAGGGTGAGCGTGGTGAGGGAGGGTGAGCGTGGTGAGGGTGGGTGAGCGTGGTGACGGAGGGTGAGGGTGGTGAGGGAGGGTGAGCGTGGTGAGGGAGGGTGAGCGTGGTGAGGGAGGGTGAGTGTGGTGAGGGTGGGTGAGCGTGGTGAGGGTGGGTGAGCGTGGTGAGGGTGGGTGAGCGTGGTGAGCGAGGGTGAGGGTGGGTGAGCGTGGTGAGGGTGGGTGAGCGTGGTGAGGGTGGGTGAGGGTGGTGAGGGAGGGTGAGCGTGGTGAGGGTGGGTGAGCGTGGTGAGGCAGGGTGAGCGTGGTGATGGTGGGTGAGCGTGGTGAGGGAGGGTGAGCGTGGTGAGGCAGGGTGAGCGTGGTGATGGTGGGTGAGCGTGGTGAGGGTGGGTGAGGGTGGGTGAGCGTGGAGAGGGTGGGTGAGCGTGGTGAGCGTGGTGAGGGTGGGTGAGGGTGGGTGAGCGTGGAGAGGGTGGGTGAGCGTGGGCCCCACCTGGTCGTCCTTGACGCACTGCTGAGACAGCTGGTTGCTGTGCACCCACATGGCGTTGCGTGCGAAGTTCAGGCGCTCCCACTCCAGCTGCTCGTACAGCTGCCGCGCGCATCGGGACGCGTCGTCAGCACCGCCACCGCACCCACCCCGCGCAAAACGTCGCTCCGACGTTGGGCCGACGGTTCAAACCCCATGCCAACGTTGGGCCGACGTCGAGACGACGTTGGGCCGACGTCGAGACAACGTTGGGCCGACGAAGGGGCGACGTTCGTGGGGATAGAGCGTTTCCCCCTCGCACGCACTCATGAGCCTTCTCCCGGCGCTCCAGTTTCCTCCCGCACGTGTAAACAACTCACTCATTGGGCCGACAACGCCCTCGATATTTCGAGGGCGTCCAACAAAGAATAGTGGGCGGCGAATCGTCGCGTGGCCCTTTCAGACGCGCTGCTTCTGCGGCCGTCTGGAACGCTCTTCCCTGCCGGTATTAGGTTGACAAACTCATTGATTTCGCATTTAATCTGTTTGTTTGATGTCCCCCCCATTCCACCGCGCCTCCGATTATCGCGGTTCACTACGCACGGTGGAGCGACAAAAGTTCTACGCACGCACAGGACGGCAGGAGCTCGGGCAACCGTGTGTCGGCGCTGTGCTCATCGGCGCTGCGGGTTGACACCCTCGTGGCGGACGCAACGACAGCTCCCGCAGCTTGGCCTAGGGGGCCCACCCGGGGCAGTTCTAATGTAAACGTGCAGCCCCTGTTATGTCAATCCACTGCTGGATGATCATGGTGATGATGATCTCTCCCCCACGCCGCGGGAGGGGGGGAGGGGGCGGGAGGCGGTATTTGACCATACTTCACCACGCCGGTCAGTGCGGAGTGGGATTTGACTAAACTGTTTTATTTATTTGACCAGGTATGCGACCCCACTGAGCTGTGTAGCTCTTTGTCAGAAGCTGCCTGGCTATCACGAAGGATATCTCTACGCAGTGGGCCTCATCATCATCACCACCATCACCACCATCACGTGGACATTGATTGTGAATATGGAGGGAAAACCGGAGGAGACTGGGAACAAATCACGCGACCGCGAGGAGAGAGCAGGCGTCAGGGTCGGGATGGAACTCACGACCTCCTGTGTACCAGGCGAGGTAGTTAACATCTCCTAGCCACCGTGATGATGATGATATATAGAGAGAGAGAGACACGCAAACTCCAAATATACAGCAGGCGTCATCAGGGTCGGGATGGAACCCACGACCTCCTGTATACCAGGCGAGGTAGTTAACATCTCCTCGCCACCGCGTCTCCCAGCGGTGAGCACGAACATTCAGCGCACCCGCTCGAGGCCGGCGGAGCGAGCCCCAGGAGGGCGACATAGAAGTGCGGTACAACGATGACAGCGGGCGATGGGGGGGGGGGGACATGGGGCTGACCACGGTGGCTCGCTCGTGGACCATCTCCCACTCGACCCGCGTCCTCTCAATGAGCTCCACGTTCTGCTTGTAGGCCACGTCTGTGGGGGGGGGGGGGCACAGGGGGGGACACAGGGGGGGGGGGGGGGCACAGGGGGGGGCACAGGGGGGGGGGCACGGGGGATAGAGGAGTGAATCTCAAAAGTCAGAATCAGAATCGGAATTTTTCCGGCAGGAGGACTCCGATGAGCTTTCAAGGTCTTTCTTCCACAGACGTCCAGTGGTAGAACACGAAACAAACACAACAACAAACACAACACAACAACAACACAACAACAAATACAACACAACAACAAACACGACAACAAACACGACAACAAACACGACAATAAAACACGACAACAAAACACAACAACAAACACGTCACTAAGCCATCCCTATCCCACCAGAATGCAGAGCCTACGGAGGCAATTGTGATGCTGCCGCCACGAAGCCGCTCGGCGGGCGCCCCATCTACGACCTCGCCACCACCAAGCGACGTAGCCAACCCCGCTTCCCCCTCACCGCCCCCCACATAAACACACCCGCACGCATTCCCCCCCCCATAGAGCTCCGAGGGGAGGTCACCCGGCTGACCGGTTTTCACCGAGAAGCCCTTACCGGAATAATCTTCACGGTTTCCTGCGGCCAGGGAATTGGACGACCTCCCCCGATGCTAATTCGCACCGCGGCGCTGTGACCGGCATTAACATTGCATGGTCGCGGCGAGGGGCCACTCGGCCACGCGGTTGAAACGCACCCCACACACACGTATTGACGAGGCAGGCAGAGGAGGAGCGAGACGGCTAATTGGCATGACAAAGGCGCCGTGCACCGGCGCGGTCAAGCCGACCACCCATTATTATGGAGGGGCATGAGAATGGGACTAATTAGAATACGCGCCGCGCATAAGCATTGTTATGGAGGAGCATAATTTGAATAGCGCCACGCATAAACATTGTTATGGAGGAGAATAATTAGAATGCGCGCCGCGCATAAGGGCGCGGGGGGGGGATGGGGAGATAGCATAAAAAGCAGATGTAGCGAGGTAGAGGCTCTCTTGCTCCGGAGTCAGGCCACGAGACGCTCTCCAGCCCAACGACTCGGACGTCCGTGCGACGCATCGAGGTACGCAGTGGGACGGGATCAGCGGAACGCCATGGGCACCTAATCGTGAGTAAGTGGAAAGGGGGTATTGGGAAAGAGACTAGAGAGTTCAGAGCCGCCTAGAACATATCCCTCCGATAGATCGGGTACAGACCCAGGGACGATAATGTAGGCCTGCCACGCCGATCGATACTGACCCAACAGTAAAGCGCAGTCGCCGAGAATGAACCATTAATAACCCAGCGCAGCCTCGAGTGGTCTTACGAGTGAGTGAAAGCGCGTGGTGCTGTGTGCAGGTGTGTGCGCTCGTAGCATGGGGGGAGTCGGTGCGTCAGCAGGTACCCACTCCGTCTATCGCCGCAGGGACTCACGCGGTGTGAGGTCAGCGTCGTTCGCCCTCCGAACCCTGACCCCGTTTAGAGCATGTGCTTGGCGGAGAGACAACGCAGCGTTTACAGGTGAACGAGAGCGGCGACGAGCTATGCCTCTCACACAAGCTCGCGGAGGGGCGGACCAGGGAAGGGAGCCGTCGGGTGATGAGCCCAGCGACGGCAGCAGCTGGTCCAGACCAGCGAGGGGTCGGCAAACGACGAACCCCTGCCGTCGGCGAGCATCAAGGAGGGACCGCGGGGGCCAGCGGCCCCAACAACATGGTGTCAGAAGTCGTACGAACCCTCACATCTTCACGGAAGGTGGCGTGCTACTCCACGCAAAGGTAAGGCATGTGTTCACCGGCCAGGGGACCCCTACATGGAAAGCGTTTTCCCGCAATATCATAGGGCTAAAGAGCTTAATTGCTGGTCGGACGCGCAGGCGTTATGACAACTTACGTTGAACCTGGATGGGCGGGCAGCCGACTTTGTAGAGGCATTACCCGAAAGCGCGCAAACCCAACTAGAGGAACTAATGCGTAGATTAGACCTGTGTTTCGGCACGCGCAACGCGATATGGGCAAAGATGGCCTTAGAGGCGCGCCGACGCCAACCCAGCGAGGACTTCCGAGACTACGCCGAGGACGTGCGATCACTAACCCGGATCGCCCGTCCAAGTTCGCGAAGGAGGTCATTGAAGCGCTAGCTGCAGATAAGCTGCTCAGGTACCTAGCTCGCACCGCGTGGTGGCAACCCAAAAGGGGTAGTGCAGGCCTCCCCTTCGATACCCTGGTCGAGCGTGCACTTGAGTGTGAGGAGCTCTCCAGCGAATGCGCGCAGCTCCGGGGGTCGGGAGTGCACCGTGGCGAGCCTGATCCCAGACGAGGAGGAGGAGGACGAGGAGGAGCCCGCCAGCCCAATAAGGAGACGGGCAAGAGAGCCCCAGAGACCCCACGAGACAACCCCGGGTGGGTTGCCGGTTACAGACCGGCATAGGAGACATTGCTGGCCAATAAACCAAATGGACGGTAAGATAACCCAAGTAAGGGCGCAAATGACCACACTGCAGTCCTCCTTTGAGACCATCCAGTCCGAGGTGGGGGGTTAACTGGAAGGGTAGCCCGACTAGAAGCAGGGTCTGGGCAGCGACGTACTGGGGGAGAGGAACGGGCAAGGGGCCCACTATGGAGCCGCCACCCTTCCCCGGGCATGTTATATGTGCGACCGTTGAGGGCACCTCATGAGAAATTGCCCTGAGCTTGCCCGTTCTAGACATGCGTGGACCAACTAGGGGTGCAACCGACGCGGTCCCGACACAAATAGACGATAATGAGAATAACGGCGAGCGAGTGATCTCCACACAGATTCCAGCGGCAACTCCTGGCGACTGGCTGCGGGAACTGGTGGCGGAATTACGGGGGCTACATCGCTGGTGGAGGGGCAGGTCAATGGACGGCGTACCCAGATCCTACTGGACACGGGGGCGGTAGCCTCACTCGTGAGTGCGGCGCACTGCAGCATGATCGGGGTCGATGTGAGCCGACTGCAGGCCCCGGACCGCGCACTGCACACGGCGAGCGGAGCCGGGATGGGGCTACTGGGGAGGGCCACCCTAGAGGTCCGCATAGGCAGCCAGGTGTGCACCCAGGAGTTCTACGTGTCGAGTGTGCTGTGCCACGAGTGTATTGCGGGTACCAACCTCCTAGAAAAGCTGGGGCTCAACCTGCAGCCCCGCCAGCGGTGCGCCACCATGGAGAGCAGCGGGGAGCGGATACCCTTCCTGGGACGAGAGCTGAGTCGACCCCTCTTCGCACCCGTGGCCGCTACCCTGGTGACGACCGTCACCATCGGACCGCTCGCCGAGATGCTGGTACCGGTGACAACGGTCTCCACCAACCCCGCGCACCGACCATCGGGTGAGGTAATGCTAACCCCCCACCCGGAGTTGGCGAAACGGTGTGGGTGGTGGGTTCAGCCAGGTTGGTAAACGCAGATGGGGGCCGATTGTTTATGCGAATTTTTAACCCTCACAGTACCCCGGCGATACTGCGACGGCGCACCCCGATAGCCACCGTACACCCCCTGCACGCATGCCACTCTGAAGACTCGGTATTCGCACTCTGGGCTGATGACCCCGATCGCTCCGAGGGCGACCAGGACCTGGCCGGCGAGTCGGCCTGACTCCCGAGCCGAGGTCGTCCCCTGCCCGACACGTTAAACGTACCTTGGGCAGATTTACCTAAGGGGAAGCCGATCAGCTGCGCGAGTTACTGCGGGAGTATGCCGACGTGTTCAGCGAGCACGACTCGGACGTGGGTCGGACAAACCTTGTTAAGCACCAAATTGACACCGCGCAGCCCGACCCATCAAACTCCCCGCGTACCAAGTGGGCGCACCCGAACGGCCCAGATCAAGGAGGCGGTCAGGGACATGCTCCGTGATAACATAATCCAGCCCTCGGCGAGCCCCTGGTCAGCCCCGGTGGTACTAGTAACGAAAAATGATGGGTCAACCCGGTTTGCGTCGATTACCGCAAACTGAACGCGGTCACCCTCGGCGACGCCTTCCCCATACCCCGCATCGACGACATCTTTGACAGCCTCGCCGGAGCGCGGTATTTTTCCACCCTCAATCTCGCGTCCGGGTACTGGCAGGTGGAGATGGCGGCCGAGGATCGACCAAAAACCGCCTTCACCACCCCGATGGGACTATTCGAGTTTCGAGTACTCCCGTTCGGACTCACCAACGCACCCGCGACGTTCCAGCGGCTGATGGAGCTGGTGATGCGGGGCTTGCAGTGGGAACAGTGCCTGATTTACCTGGATGACGTGATAGTGTTCAGTCGATCTCTGTCTGAGCACTGGTCCAGGTTACGGGAGGTGTTCCAGCGACTGCGAGCAGTCCATCTCAAACTCAAGCCGCGTAAGTGTTTCCTTGCACAGCACGAGGTGGGGTACCTCGGGCACCGCGTCAGCGAGGCAGGGGTGCACACCGATCCGGAGAAGGTACGCGCCGTTGTGGATTGGCCACGGGCCAAGGAACCTGATGGAGATCAGATCATTCTTGGGGCTCGCCACCTATTATCGTCGATTTGTAAAGGGATTCAGCGAGATTGCACGCCCCTCACCCAACTCACTTCCCTAAGAACCCCTATCAGTGGACGGGGGCCTGCCAGATGGCCTTCACCACCCTCAAAGACCACCTCACCCACACCCCCACACTGGCTTTCCCCGATTTCACCACTGATTTTATTTTGGACACCGACGCCTGCAGCAGCGCGCTGGCGCGGTGTTGTCGCAGGTACAGGATGGAACGGAGCGGGTCATCGCGTACGCCAGCCGGACCCTGAGCGGGGCCGAGCTGAACTACTGCGTGACCCGCCAAGAATTGTACGCGGTGATTTTCGCGTGTAAGCAATTCCGGCCGTATTTGTATGGCAGGAAATGTCGCGTACGCACTGACCATTATGCTCTGCAGTTCCTTCTTACATTCAAGGAGCCGCGGGGCCAGATGGCCCGGTGGCTAGCGCAGTTGCAGGAGTACAACCTGCAGATCGAGTATCGGGCTGGTCGGACGCACGCAAACGCGGACGCCGCAGGAGCTACAGAGGACGGAGCCACCTGCCCCAAGACCAGCCACGAGGTCCGGACGGATCCCCGGACCCCGCAGCGTTCCTCATGGGTGCGGCCCAAGCAAGGTGCTCCAGTCAACCCAAGACGGGGACCGGCACCTCGGGGGCTATGTGATGCCGCCGCCACGAAGCCGCTCAGCAGGCGCCCCATCTACGACCTCGCCACCACCAAGCGACGGAGCCAACCCCGCTTCCCCCTCACCTCACCTCACATAAACACACCCACACGCATTTCCCTCCCATAGAGCTCCGTCACCTGGCTGACCGGTTTTCACCCGAGAAGCCCTTACCGGGATAATCTTCACGGTTTCCTGCGGCCAGGGAATTGGACGACCTCCCCCGATGCTAATTCGCACCGCGGCGCTGTGACCGGCATTAAGATTGCATGGTCGCGGCGAGGGGCCACTCGGCCACCGCAGTTGAAACGCACCCCACACACACACGTATCGACGAGGCAGGCAGAGGAGGAGCGAGACGGCTAATTGGCATGACAAAGGCGCCGTGCACCGGCGGGTCAAGCCGACCACCCATTATTATGGAGGGGCATGAGAATGGGACTAATTAGAATATGCGCAGCGCATAAGCATTGTTTTGGAGGAGCATGAGAATAGGACTAATTTGAATATGCGCCGCGCATAAACATTGTTATGGAGGAGCATGAGAATGGGACGAATTTAGAATGCGCGCCGTGCATAAGGGCCACAAGAGCGAAGAGGGCTGGGGAGGCGGGACCCTGGGATGGGGAGATAGCATAAAAAGCGGATGTAGCGAGGTAGAGGCTCTCTTGCTCCGGAGTCAGGCGACGAGACGCTCTCCAGCCCAGCGACTCGGACGTCCGTGTGACGCATCGAGGTACGCAGTGAGGACGGGATCAGCGGAACGCCGTGGGCACCTAATCGTGAGTAAGTGGAAAGGGGTATTGGGAAAGAGACTAGAGAGTTCAGAGGCACCTAGAACATATCCCTCCGATAGATTGGGTACAGACCCAGGGACGATAACGTAGGCCTGCCACGCCGATCGATACTGACCCAACAGTAAAGCGCAGTCGCCGAGAATAAACCATTAATAACCCAGCGGAGCCTCGAGTGGTCTTACGAGTGAGTGAAGCGCATGGTGCTGTGTGCAGGTGTGTGCGCTCGTAGCGTGGGGGGATTCGGTGCGTCCGCAATTACCCGCTCCGTCTATCGCCGCAGGGACTCACGCGGTGTGAGGACAGCGTCGTTCGCCCTCCGACCCCTGACCCCGTTCAGAGCGTGTGCTTGGCGGACAGACAACGCAGCGTTTACAGGTGAACGAGAGCGGGCGACGAGCTATCCCTCTCACGCGAGCTCGCGGAGGGGCGGACCAGGGAAGGGAGCCGTCGGGCGATGAGCCCAGCGACGGCAGCAGCTGGTCGCAGACCAGCGAGGGGTCGGCAAACGACGGAACCCCTGCCGTCGGCGAGCAGCAAGGAGGGACCGCGGGGGCCAGCGGCCCCAACACAGTCACTGATTTGTGGGAAGCGACGCGGCCCCAGGGTGGGACCCCCAGGGTGGGACCTCCTAGCGAGCGTTGTTTCCGATTTGCCGCGGAGGTTCGCGGTTCGGCTCCGGCCGGCCGCCCTGGTGAACGCTGCCGCTGTTGCTGCTGTGGCTGCGGCTGTGGTGGTGGTGGTGTATTCACCGTGATGGGAGCGGTGGGCCAGCGGTTAGCGCTACGGACCCGGCGGACCGAGTTTGATTGCCACTCACGGTCAACACCGGTGACGATTATCTGAACCGGTCTTGGGCCTCTCCTAGGTCGACTCAGCCTCAAATGAATACCTGATGCGGTGTGTCAACTTCGCCACTAGGGGGAGACAAAGGCGGCCGGGCGTGGGGCTGGCCACCCACCCAAATGTGTGCCGTGCCGGCCTTCATAGATGCTCGCTAACAAATGCCCCAACAGTTTGTTGAGGCTACACCAACAACACCACTACCAGCACCACCATCACCAGCATCATCGCCACCAGCACCACCAGCACCACCACCATCAGTACCACTACCAGCACCACCAGCACCACCACCATTAGCACCACTATCACCACCAGCACCACCATCACCACCAGCACCACCACCATCAGCACCACTATCACCACCAGCACTACTACCAGCACCACCATCACCATCACCACCAGCACCACCAGCACCACCACCATCACCACCAGCACCACCACCATCAGCACCACCAACACCACCACCACCAGCACCACCAGCACCACCATCACCACCACTACCAGCACCACCAGCACCACCATCACCACCAGCACCACCACCATCAGCACCACCACCACCAGCACCACCACCAGCACCACCACCAGCACCACCACCACTACCACAGAAAACGACAACAACACGAATGATGAGAGGAGATATCATCACGACGACGACGACAATATTCACGATCTGTGGCCCACTTCCCTCTCGCCGCCCCGTGACTCCGACCGCGAAGGGTCACTGCCACGTGCATTTCAGCCGCGCCGGCGGGAAGTTCCCGGCTCGTTATGAACTCGCGCTCTGACTGTGGAGCCAGCAGGCACGGCAAGTCCCTCTCCCCCCCCCCTCTCCCCCCCTCTCCCCTCCCCCCTCCCTCTCCCCCCCCTCCCTCTCTNCCCCCCTCCCTCTCTCCCCCCTCCCTCTCTCCCCCCTCCCTCTCTCCCCCCTCCCTCTCTNCCCCCTCCCTCTCCCCCCCTCTCTCCCCCCCTCCCTCTCCCCCCTCCCTCTCTCCCCCCTCCCTCTCTCCCCCTCTCTCCCCCCCCTCTCTAGCCCCCTCCCTCTCTCCCCCTCCCTCTCTCCCCCCTCTCTCCCCCCCCTCTCTAGCCCCCCTCCCTCTCTCCCCCCCTCCCTCTCTCCCCCTCTCCCCCCCCCTCTCTCCCCCCTCCCTCTCTCCCCCCCTCCCTCTCCCCCCCCTCTCCCCCCCCTCTCCCCCTCCCTCTCTCCCCCCTCCCTCTCCCCCCCCCCTCCCCCCCCNCTTNCCCCCCCCCCCCCCCCCCCCNCCCCCCCCCCCCCNCNCCCCCCCCTCCCTCTCTNCCCCCCTCCCTCTCCCCCCTCTCTCCCCCTCTCTCCCCCTCCCTCTCCCCCCCCTCCCTCTCTCCCCCCTCTCTCTCCCCCCTCCCTCTCTCCCCCCTCCCTCTCTCCCCCTCTCTCCCCCCCCCTCTCTAGCCCCCTCCCTCTCCCCCCCTCCTCTCTCCCCCTCTCTCCCCCCCCTCTCTAGCCCCCTCCTCTCTCCCCCCCCCTCTCCCCCTCTCTCCCCCCCCCTCTCTAGCCCCCTCCCTCTCTCCCCCCTCCCTCTCCCCCCCTCCCTCCTCCCCCCCCCTCCCCCTCCCTCTCCCCCCCTCCCTCTCTCCCCCCTCCCTCTCTNCCCCCCCCCTCTCTCCCCCCCCTCTCTCCCCCCCCCTCTCTCCCCTCCCTCTCTCCCCCCCCTCTCTCCCCCCTCCCTCTCTCCCCCCCCTCTCTAGCCCCCTTCTCCCCCCCTCTCTTTTTTATTTAATGCTTTGCTTTACGTAACCCCCCCCCTTTTAAATGAAAGATTTAACAAAAGATTTCTCGCTCTGCTCTCCTTACCCTTCCCCCTCTCTCTACCCCTCTCTGCCCCCCCTCTCTCTCTGCCCCCTCTCTGCCCCCCCTCTCTCTCTCTCTACCCCTTCTCTGCCCCCCTCTCTCTGTGCCCCTTCTCTCCCTACTCCATGTCGCTCGCTCTTTTTTTAACTACGACAAGTGCTGCATCTGCACCCAGCCCTTCTCGCAGTCCAACGCCTCTGACGGGTAGCGCATAACTCCACGCAGAGCTCTCCGTCATCTGCCACCGAGCACACGGCCTCCTCCAGCGCCCACTGCTCCTTGAAGGCCGGCACGGCGTGGGTCAGCTGCGCATGGCGGAACTCCAGCCACACACCCTGGCTCCCCCCTCTCTCTCTCCCCCTCTCGCTCGCTCGCTCGCGGCGAGAAATTCGTTGCGAAATAAAAAATAATAAAACCGCAAAAAGGAAAAAAAAATTACATCCCCTTCCGCTCCCGCCCCGGTGGCTAGGAGATGTTGACTGCCTCGCCTGGTATGCAGGAGGTCGTGGGTTCAACCCCGACCCTGACGCCTGCTGCTGCTGTGTATTTGGACTTTCCGTGTCTCTCTCCTCGTGGCCGCGTGGATTTTTCTCCGGGTCCTCCGGTTTTCCCTCCAAATTTAGAATCAACGTCGCGCGTTTATAGTATTTGGCTGCTGCTATACAGTGAGGGAAAAAATACTTGATCCCCTGCTGATTTTGTACGTTTGCCCACTGACAAAGAAATTATCAGTCTATAATTTTAATGGTAGGTTTATTTGAACAGTGAGAGACAGAATAACAACAACAAAATCCAGAAAAACGCATGTTAAAAATGTTATAAATTGATTTGCATTTTAATGAGGGAAATAAGTATTTGATCCCCTCTCAATCAGAAAGATTTCTGGCTCCCAGGTGTCTTTTATACAGGTAACGAGCTGAGATTAGGAGCACACTCTTAAAGGGAGTGCTCCTAATCTCAGCTTGTTACCTGTATAAAAGACACCTGTTCACAGAAGAAATCAATCAATCAGATTCCAAACTCTCCACCATGGCCAAGACCAAAGAGCTCTCCAAGGATGTCAGGGACAAGATTGTAGACCTACACAAGGCTGGAATGGGCTACAAGACCATCGCCAAGCAGCTTGGTGAGAAGGTGACAACATATCTTAGGTTTTTCGGTTAAGTCACAAAAAAAACCTAAGAATATGAATCTTGCAGTCACGAAAGCTTCAAATCTAGAAAGGTGACAACAGTTGGTGCGATTATTCCAAATTGAAGAAACACAAAAGATCTGTCAATCTCCCTCGGCCTGGGGCTCCATGCAAGATCTCACCTCGTGGAGTTGCAATGATCATGAGAACGGTGAGGAATCAGCCCAGAACTACACGGAGGATATTGTCAATGATCTCAAGGCAGCTGGGACCATAGTCACCAAGAACACAGTTGGTAACACACTACACCATGAAGGACTGAAATCCTGCAGTGCCCGCAAGGTCCCCTACTCAAGAAAGCACATATACATGCCCGTCTGAAGTTTTCCAATGAACATTTGAATGAGTCAGAGGACAACTGGGTGAAAGTGTTGTGGTCAGATGAGACCAAAATGGAGCTCTTTGGCATAAACTCAACTCGCCATGTTTGGAGGAGGAAGAATGCTGCCTATGACCCCAAGAACACCATCCCCACCGTCAAACATGGAGGTGGAAACATTATGCTTTGGGGGTGTTTTTCTGCTAAGGGACAGGACAACTTCACCGCATCAAAGGGACGATGGACGGGGCCATGCACCGTCAAATCTTGGGTGAGAACCTCCTTCCCTCAGCCAGGGCATTGAAAATGGGTCGTGGATGGGTATTCCAGCATGACAATGACCCAAAACACACAGCCAAGGCAACAAAGGAGTGGCTCAAGAAGAAGCACATTAAGGTCCTGGAGTGGCCTAGCCAGTCTCCAGACCTTAATCCCATAGAAAATCTGTGGAGGGAGCTGAAGGTTCGAGTTGCCAAACGTCAGCCTCGAAACCTTAATGACTTGGAGAAGATCTGCAAAGAGGAGTGGGACAAAATCCCTCCTGAGATGTGTGCAAACCTGGCCAACTACAAGAAACGTCTGACCTCTGTGATTGCCAACAAGGGGTTTGCCACTAAGTACTAAGTCATGTTTTGCAGAGGGTCAAATACGTATTTCCCTCATTAAAATGTAAATCAATTTATAAAATTTTGACATGCGGTTTTCTGGATTTTGTTGTTGTTATTCTGTCTCTCACTGTTCAAATAAATCTACCATTAAAATTATAGACTGATCATTTCTTTGTCAGTGGGCAAACGTACAAATCAGCAGGGGATCAAATACTTTTTCCTTCACTGTATGTGCACGTGAACGCCAAGTGAAGTGTCGAACTCCCGCTGGCAGGAGGTCACGGGACAGACATAGGTACCATCGGTCGACTGAATGAGATGGCTGGCTGATGCACCACCTGTGCACCCTATGTTCACACAAACACACTAACACACACAAAAACACACACACGTTCACACACACACACACGTTCACACACACGTTCACACACACTAACACACACAAACACACACACAAACACACTGGAACACACACACTAACACACACTAACACACACACGTTCACACAAACAAACATACACTCACAAACACTCACGACAACAATGCAGTGGCCAGAGTGCACGGGCGACTCTTACAGCGTCCATCATCGCCTGGTAGCAATTGTCCACCCTCTGCTTGCTCTGCGGGCAAAGGCGGAACACAGTCACAGGTGGAACAGTCACAAGTGGAACACAGTCACATGTGGAACACAGTCACAGGTGGAACACAGTCACAAGTGGAACAGTCACAGGTGGAACAGTCACAAGTGGAACACAGTCACAGGTGGAACACAGTCACAGGTGGAACACAGTCACAGGTGGAACACAGTCACATGTGGAACAGTCACAGGTGGAACACAGTCACAGGTGAAACAGTCACAGGTGGAACACAGTCACAAGTGGAACAGTTACAGGTGGAACACAGTCACAGGTGGAACACAGTCACAGGTGAAACACAGTCACAAGTGGAACACAGTCACAAGTGGAACACAGTCACAGGTGAAACACAGTCACAAGTGGAACACAGTCACAAGTGGAACACAGTCACAGGTGGAACACAGTCACAAGTGGAACAGTCACAGGTGGAACAGTCACAAGTGGAACAGTCACAGGTGGAACACAGTCACAGGTGGAACAGTCACAGGTGGAACACAGTCACAAGTGGAACAGTCACAGGTGGAACACAGTCACAGGTGGAACAGTCACAGGTGGAACAGTCACAAGTGGAACAGTCACAGGTGGAACACAGTCACAGTGGAACAGTCACAGGTGGAACACAGTCACAGGTGGAACAGTCACAGGTGGAACACAGTCACAGGTGGAACAGTCACAGGTGGAACAGTCACAGGTGGAACACAGTCACAGGTGGAACACAGTCACAAGTGGAACAGTCACAGGTGGAACACAGTCACAGGTGGAACAGTCACAGGTGGATCACAGTCACAAGTGGAACAGTCACAGGTGAACACAGTCACAGGTGGAACACAGTCACAAGTGGAACAGTCACAGGTGGAACACAGTCACAGGTGGAACACAGTCACAGGTGGAACACAGTCACAAGTGGAACACAGTCACAGGTGGAACACAGTCACAAGTGGAACAGTCACAGGTGGAACACAGTCACAGGTGGAACACAGTCACAAGTGGAACAGTCACAGGTGGAACACAGTCACAGGTGGAACACAGTCACAAGTGGAACAGTCACAGGTGGAACACAGTCACAGGTGGAACACAGTCACAAGTGGAACAGTCACAAGTGGAACAGTCACAGGTGGAACACAGTCACAGGTGGAACACAGTCACAAGTGGAACAGTCACAGGTGGAACACAGTCACAGGTGGAACACAGTCACAGGTGGAACACAGTCACAGGTGGAACAGTCACAGGTGGAACACAGTCACAGGTGGAACACAGTCACAGGTGGAACACAGTCACAAGTGGAACACAGTCACAGGTGGAACACAGTCACAGTGGAACAGTCACAGGTGGAACACAGTCACAGGTGGAACACAGTCACAAGTGGAACAGTCACAGGTGGAACACAGTCACAGGTGGAACACAGTCACAAGTGGAACACAGTCACAGGTGGAACACAGTCACAGGTGGAACACAGTCACAGGTGGAACACAGTCACAAGTGGAACAGTCATAGGTGGAACACAGTCACAGGTGGAACACAGTCACAAGTGGAACAGTCACAGGTGGAACACAGTCACAGGTGGAACACAGTCACAGGTGGAACACAGTCACAAGTGGAACACAGTCACAGTGGAACACAGTCACAGGTGGAACACAGTCACAAGTGGAACAGTCACAGGTGGAACACAGTCACAGGTGGAACACAGTCACAAGTGGAACAGTCACAGGTGGAACACAGTCACAGGTGGAACACAGTCACAGGTAAACACAGTCACAAGTGGAACACAGTCACAGGTGAAACACAGTCACAGGTGGAACACAGTCACAAGTGGAACACAGTCACAGGTGGAACACAGTCACAGGTGGAACAAGTCACAGGTGGAACACAGTCACAAGTGGAACACAGTCACAAGTGGAACACAGTCACAGGTGGAACACAGTCACAGGTGGAACACAGTCACATGTGGAACGTCACAGGTGGAACACAGTCACAGGTGGAACACAGTCACAAGTGGAACAGTCACAGGTGGAACACAGTCAAATGTGGAACACAGCACAAGTGGAACACAGTCACAGGTGGAACACAGTCACAAGTGGAACACAGTCACAAGTGGAACACAGTCACAAGTGAACACAGCCACAAGTGGAACACAGTCACATGTGGAACACAGTCACAGGTGGAACACAGTCACAGGTGGAACACAGTCACAGGTGGAACACAGTCAAATGTGGAACACAGTCAAATGTGGAACACAGTCACAGGTGGAACACAGTCACAGGTGGAACACAGTCACAGGTGGAACACAGTCACAAGTGGAACACAGTCACAAGTGGAACAGTCACAGTGGAACACAGTCACAGGTGGAACAGTCACAGGTGGAACACAGTCACAAGTGGAACACAGTCACAGGTGGAACACAGTCACAAGTGGAACACAGTCACATGTGGAACAGTCACAGGTGGAACACAGTCACAAGTGGAACACAGTCACAGTGGAACACAGTCACAAGTGGAACACAGTCACATGTGGAACACAGTCACAAGTGGAACACAGTCACATGTGGAACACAGTCACAGGTGGAACACAGTCACAAGTGGAACACAGTCACAAGTGGAACACAGTCACATGTGGAACACAGTCACAGGTGGAACACAGTCACAAGTGGAACACAGTCACAAGTGGAACACAGTCACAAGTGGAACACAGTCACAGGTGGAACACAGTCACAAGTGGAACACAGTCACAGGTGGAACACGAGTCACAGGTGGAACACGAGTCACAGGTGGAACACAGTCACATGTGGAACAGTCACAGGTGGAACAGTCACGGGTGGAACAGTTACAAGTGGAACACAGTCACAAGTGGAGTCACAGGTGGAACAGAGTTACAGGTGGAACAGTCACAGGTGGAACACAGTCACAGGTGGAACAGTCGCAGGTGGAACACAGTCACAAGTGGAACAGTCACAGGTGGAACACAGTCACAGGTGGAACACATTCACAGGTGGAACACAGTCACAAGTGGAACAGTCACAGGTGGAACACAGTCACAGGTGGAACACAGTCACAAGTGGAACAGTCACAGGTGGAACACTGTCACAGGTGTAACACAGTCACAGGTGGAACACAGTCACAGGTGGAACACAGTCACAGGTGGAACACAGTCACAGGTGGAACACAGTCACAGGTGGAACACGAGTCACAGGTGGAACACAGTCACATGTGGAACAGTCACAGGTGGAACAGTCACGGTGGAACAGTTACAAGTGGAACACGAGTCACAGGTGGAACAGAGTTACAGGTGGAACAGTCACAGGTGGAACACAGTCACAGGTGGAACAGTCGCAGGTGGAACACAGTCACAGATGGAATGACCGACTGACTGAGCGACTGACTGAGTGACTGAGTGACTGACTGACTGAGTGACTGAGCGACTGACTNATGACTGAGTGACTGACTGAGTGACTGACTGAGTGACTGACTGACCGACTGACTGAGCAACTGACTGAGCGACTGACTGAGTGACTGACTGAGCGACTGACTGACTGACTGACTGAGTGACTGACTGAGTGACTGACTGACTGACTGAGCGATGACTGAGTGACTGACTGAGTGACTGACTGAGTGACTGACTGAACGACCGACTGACTGAGCGACTGACTGAGTGACTGACTGAGTGACTGAGCGATTGACTGACTGAGCGACTGACTGACTGAGCGACTGACTGAATGAGTGACTGAGCGACTGACTGAGCGAGCGACTGACTGACTGAGCGACTGACTGAGCGAATGACTGAGCGACTGAGCGAGCGACTGAGCGAGCGAGCGACCTTTTCGACGAGCTTGGCGTTGAGGCTGTTGGCCGAGCGGTCGCGGTTGCACTCCGCCTCCAGCAGGTCGCGGCACTTGGCCTCGTGCGACCTCTTGGACTGGAAGAGAAGGCGAGGCCAACTGGTAAAAGGTTGCAGTGGTTCAGGTGAATCATGGTGGTGACGGTCGTGGTGATGATGGTGGTGGTGACATTGGTGACGATGGTGAGTCTATGGGTCGCTGTGTGAGTCTATGGGTCGCTGTGTGAGTCTATGGGTCTCTGTGTGAGTCTATGGGTCGCTGTGTGAGTCTATGGGGCTCTGTGTGAGTCTATGGGTCGATGTGTGAGTGTATGGGTCTCTGTGTGAGTCTATGGGTCGCTGTGTGAGTCTATGGGTCGCTGTGTGAGTCTATGGGTCGCTGTGTGAGTCTATGGGTCTCTGTGTGAGTCTATGGGTCGCTGTGTGAGTCTATGGGTCGCTGTGTGAGTCTATGGGTCGCTGTGTGAGTCTATGGGTCGCTGTGTGAGCCTATGGGTCACTGTGTGAGTCTATGGGTCACTGTGTGAGTCTATGGGTCGATGTGTGAGTGTATGGGTCTCTGTGTGAGTCTATGGGTCGCTGTGTGAGTCTATGGGTCGCTGTGTGAGTCTATGGGTCGCTGTGTGAGCCTATGGGTCACTGTGTGAGTTTATTGGTCACTATGTAAGTCTATGGGTCTCTATGTGAATCTATGGGTCTTTGTATGAGTCTATGGGTCTCTGTGTGAGTCTATTGGTTGATGTGTGAGTATATGGGTCTCTATGTGAGTCTATGGGTCTCTGTGTGAGTCTATGGGTCTCTATGTGAGCCTATGGGACTCTGTGTGAGTCTATGGGTCGCTGTGTGAGTCTATGGGTCGCTGTGTGAGTCTATGTGTCTCTATGTTAGTGTATGGGTCTCTGTGTGAGTCTATGGGTCTCTATGTGAGTCTATGGGTATTTGTATGAGCCTATGGGTCTCTGTGTGAGTCTATTGGTCGATGTGTGAGTATATGGGTCTCTATGTGAGTCTATGGGTCTCTGTGTGAGTCTATGGGTCTCTATGTGAGCCTATGGGACTCTGTGTGAGTCTATGGGTCTCTGTGTGAGTCTATGGGTCTCTGTGTGAGTCTATGGGTTTCTGTGTGAGTCTATGGGTCTCTGTGTGAGTCTATGGGTCTCTGTGTGAGTCTGTGTGTCTCTGTGTGAGTCTATGGGTCTCTGTGTGAGTCTATGCGTCTCTGTGTGAGTCTATGGGTCTCTGTGTGAGTCTATGGGTCTCTGTGTGAGTCTATGGTCTCTGTGTGAGTCTATGGGTCTCTGTGTGAGTCTATGGGTCTCTGTGTGAGTCTATGGTCTCTGCGTGAGTATATGGGTCTCTGTGGGTCATGAACCCGGAGTAAAACCCCGGATTGTCAAACCCGGTTTAGTGAAAACCCGGACCGGAGCAATCGGATCGTGGCGTGACAGGAGGGGCAAGACTCACATCGGTGAGTTTCTTCCACAGGGCTTGCTTCTGCTTGTGCAGGCTGCTCATCTGATTGTCCACCTGCGAAGGTCAAATCGAGGTCAGGAGGGCCGTTCGTTCTGCCAGCGCTGCTGTCTCGTAGATCACCCATCCACTCACTCATTCACTCATTCATTCACTCATTCATTCACTCATCCACCCATGCACTCACTCATCCACTCACTCATTCATTCACCCATCCACCCATGCACTCACTCATTCACTCAATCATCCACTCATTCATTCACTCATACACTCACTCACTCATTCACTCACTCATCTACTCACTCATTCATTCACTCATCCACCCATTCACTCACTCATCCACTCACTCATTAATTCACTCATCCATCCATGCACTCACTCATCCACTCACTCATTCAATCATCCACTCATCCACCCATTCACTCACTCACTCAACCATCCACTCACTCATCCACTCACTCATTCATCACTCACTCATCCACCTATGCACTCACTCATCCACTCACTCATTCAGTCATCCACTCACTCATTCACTCATCCACTCACTCATTTACTCATACACTCACTCATTCACTCATCCACTCACTCATCCACTCACTCATTTACTCATACACTCACTCATTCACTCATCCACTCACTCAACCACCCATGCACTCACTCATTCACTCATCCACTCACTCCACCACCCATGCACTCAACCACCCATGCACTCACTCATTGACTCATTTATCCACTCACTCATTCACTCATCCACTCACTCATTTACTCATCCACTCACTCAACCACCCATCTACTCACTTATTCACTCATCCACTCACTCAACCACCCATGCACTCACTCATTCATTCACTCATCACTCACTCATTCACTCATCCACTCACTCAACNACCCATTCACTCACTCATTCACTCAACCACTCACTCATTCACTCATCCACTCACTCATTCACTCACTCATTAATTCATCCACTCACTCGCTCATCCACTCACCCATTTACCCAACCACCCATGAACTCATGCATCCACTCACTAATCGCTCACTCATCCACACACTCACCAACCCACCTGATCACTCACTCAACCACCCATGCACTCATGCATCCACTTACTTAATCGCTCATCCACTCGCTCACCAACCCACTTGATCACTCAATCAATCAATCATCCACTCACTCAACCGCTCACCCATCCACTCAGCAACCCACCTGATTGCTCATGCATTCAATCGCAGACTCGTCCGCTTACTCACCAACTAGCTCGCCAACCCAACATAAAAAAACCCCTCTAAGTTCCAGGTCACGCTGACCTCAATAGCCCAGATCACTCGATGTACGCATGCCGAACTCTTTTGTGCAACGTACGTAGCCAAGCGTGCTACTCGGAGGGTTGCCCCCAACAATTCAGACCGCGAATCACAATTGGCCTCCATTGGCCTCCATTGGCCGAGGTCGCCTTGCCCTTGAGAGCTCCGGTCACCTTGGTGAAGCGATCCTTCTGCTTCACGCGGAAGTCCTCCATCTTCTTGTACTCCTTGGTGAGCTCCAGGGCCGACTGGATGTGCTCCTGGCCCAGAATTTCCAGCTCTTGAGACAAAAACCGAACGTCGAGGAAGCGTTAATTGTTAACACATTCCTCCTGCGGAGGGAGCTGGTAGGAACGTTGGGTTGCTCGGTCAATGGCCTGCAGGGTCAACGGCGGCGTGGTGTATTCCGCAAATATGCCCGACTGTGAGGGCGGGCACAAGCCGGCGTGAGTAGGTTAAACGTTGAGTTTTATAAGGGCACCACGGGGTGACCAGCCCTCCCCTCCCCACCCAGCCCTCCCACCCCCACCCAGCCCCACCCTCCCACCCAGGCCCTCCCACCCTCCCCACCCAGCCCTCCCCACCGTCCCCTCCCACCCAGCTCC
>MU249615.1:1039305-1154305 GCA_018977245.1 Lethenteron camtschaticum
GGAGGTGGAGGAGGAGGTGGAGGAGGAGGTGGAGGAGGTGGAGGAGGGGAGGAGGAGGAGGTGGAGGAGGAGGTGGATGAGGTGGAGGAGGAGGAAGTGGTGGTTGAGGAGGTGCGGAGGGGAGGAGGAGGTGGGAGGAGGGAGAGGATGGAGGAGAATGGAGGAGGAAGTGGGGAGGATGGAGGAAATGGAGAGGTGGGGAGGAGGTGGAGGAGGTGGAGGAGGAGGTGGGAGGTGGAGGAGGAGGTGGAGGAGGAGGTGGAGGTGGAGGAGGAGGTGGAGGAGGTGGAGGAGGAGGAGGAGGAGGTGGAGGAGGTGGAGGAGGTGGAGGAGGTGGAGGAGGTGGAGGAGGGGGGGGGGGAGGGGTGGAGGAGGTGGAGGAGGAGGTGGAGGGGTGGAGGAGGAGGTGGAGGAGGTGGAGGAGGTGAAGGAGGANGTGGAGGAGGAGGAGTTGGAGGAGGAGGTGTAGGAGGAGGTGGAGGAGGTCTCTCTACCTCTGCTTGAGCATCTCCTCGAAGCTCTTGCACACCTTGCGCCCGTCCCTGAGCCTGTCCAGCATGGCGGTGTAGCCGGCGTTGTTGGTGAAGTCCGAGTTCTGTGTGGGTCGACAAACAGCCACGTGGCACAACGACAGCCTTCAACACGAGTCTCACAACACTGACTCTGCGGGGACCACCAACTGGGCGATTACGCGTGAGATGGTGGGCGAGTGAGCGACTTGGTTGTCTCAGGGGTTGTTAGTGAGCGAATGTGTGTGTAGGTGGGTGAGTGAGCGAGCAGGTGAGTGCTCGTGTAGGTGGGGTGGGTGAGTGTGTAGGTGGGTGAGTGTGTAGGTGGGTGAGTGTGTAGGTGGGTGAGTGTGTAGGTGGGTGAGTGTGTAGGTGGGTGAGTGTGTAGGTGGGTGAGTATGTGGGTGAGTGTGTAGGTGGTGATTGAACGGATGAGTAGGTGAGTGGACGTGCAGGTGAGTGAATGAACATGTAGGTGGGTGAGTGCGTGAGCGAGTGAGTAAGCGAATAGGTGAGTGAACATGTAGGTGGGTGGGTGTGTAGGTGGGTGAGTGTGTAGGTGGGTGAGTAGGTGGGTGAGTGTGTAGGTGGGTGATTGAACGGATGAGTAGGTGAGTGGACGTGCAGGTGAGTGAATGAACATGTAGGTGGGTGAGTGCGTGAGCGAGTGAGTAAGCGAATAGGTGAGTGAACATGTAGGTGGGTGGGTGAGTAGGTGGGTGAGTGTGTAGGTGGGTGAGTGTGTAAGTGGGTTAGTGTGTTGGTGAGTGAGTGTGTAGGTGGGTGAGTGTGTAGGTGGGTGAGTGTGTAGGTGGGTCAGTGTGTAGGTGGGTGAGTGTGTAGGTGGATGAGTGTGTAGGTGGGTGAGTGTGTAGGTGGGTGAGTGTGTAAGTGGGTTAGGGTGTAGGTGGGTGGGTGTGTAGGTGGGTGAGTGTGTAGGTGGGTGAGTGTGTAGGTGGGTCAGTGTGCAGGTGGGTGAGTGTGTAGGTGGATGAGTGTGTAGGTGGGTGAGTGTGTAGGTGGGTGAGTGTGTAGGTGGTGAGTAGGTGGGTGAGTGTGTAGGTGGGTGAGTGTGTAGGTGGGTGAGTAGGTGGGTCAGTGTGTAGGTGGGTGAGTGTGTAGGTGGGTGAGTAGGTGGGTCAGTGTGTAGGTGGGTGAGTGTGTAGGTGGGTGAGTGTGTAGGTGGGTTAGTGTGTAGGTGGGTGAGTAGGTGGGTGAGTGGGTAGGTGGGTTAGTGTGTAGGTGGGTGAGTGTGTAGGTGGGTGAGTAGGTGGGTGAGTGTGTGGGTGGATGAGTGTGTAGGTGGGTGAGTGTGTGGGTGGGTGAGTGTGTAGGTGGGTGAGTGTGTAGGTGGGTGAGTGTGTGGGTGGATGAGTGTGTAGGTGGGTGAGTGTGTAGGTGGGTGAGTGTGTATGTGGGTGAGTGAACGGATGAGATCCCCCGTGTAGCCTGTAACAGGCTGTTGGGGCAAGTGCTGCTAGCGAGCAGCACCTATGAAGGCCAGAACGGTACACGAGGGGGTGGGTGGCCAGGAGCACGCCCGGCCGCCACACACACACTACACATACACTACATACACAACACACACACATACTACACAGACACCCACACTACACACACACAACACACACTACACACACACTGCACAGACAGTCACACTACACACATATACTACAACACCACACACACTGCACAGACACACACACTACACACACATGCACAACACAAACACCCACACTACACACCACAGACACACACACTACACAGACACACACACTCACACACACTACACAGACACACACACTACAACAACCGCCATTCGCCACTAAGTGGCGGTGACGTCACCACGACGCTTGTGCCAGGCCATGTGCACGTTGAGGCCACGTGAAGTGTCGAACGCCCGCTGGCAGGAGGTCACGGGGCAGACCCAGGTGCCACAGGTCGACTGACTGAGATGACCGAGATGACTACACACACTACAGACACCCACACTACACACACACCACAGGCACACACGACACACGACACTACACGCCACACTACACACACATTACACAGACACCCACACTACACACACATTACACAGACACCCACACTACACACACTACAGACCCACACTACACACACGACAGACACACACACCACACACGGCAGACACACACTACACAGACACCCACACTACACACACACTGCACAGACACCCACACTACACACACACTGCACAGACACCCACACTACAGACACCCACACTACACACACTACACATACACACGCACTTCACACACTACACACACACTACACATACACACTACACACACTACACACACACTACACACACTACACACACACCACACACACACATTACACACACTACACATACACACGCACTTCACACACTACACACACACACTACACATACACACTACACATACACACTACCCACACACTACACACTCTACACACACACATTACACACACTACACATACACACGCACTACAGACACCCACACTACAGACACCCACACTACACACACACGACACACACTACACACCACATTACACACACTACACTACCACGCACTACACACACTACNGACCAGTGGCGGCTCCTGCAAAATCTCTCAGGGGGGCAAATGTCTGGATGATTGATAAGGATAAGGTCCACCCATGCAATGGATAAATTAACAGCTTAAGCATGTAAAGGCAACTTCACTTATTTAATATTAATGAAAATAAAGTGACTCTTACAATACATCTTGTTTGTTTCTATACTCACTATTAAAACAAACCACTCAAGTTTATTTTATTAAAGATTCCACTAGGTGGATGAAACGTGCTTACGTATGATGACGTAAGCACGTATGATGACGTAAGCACGTTAGGGCGAGCCCTCCCGGAAGCCATAGAGAATGCATTGCAGCGCCCCCGTTCGNAAAAAAACATCTTTGAATGTAAGTCTATGGGGCCACTCGGGGCGATTCTCAGCTGGAGGGAAATCGCCCAAAAAGAGGCGGTACTCCACAGAACGTGACATGACGCTGATTGGACTATATCCAGAGGCGCAGTGACGGCGAGCGTGACTCTGTGGTTTAATGACATTGGTGGTGCGTCGCCCAATCGCCCTAATGAAGAAACCGCCCCTGCNACAGACACCCACACTACACACACACTACACACACTACATACACACTACACACACTACAGCACACACAACACAGACAACAACACAATACACACACAACACCACACTACACACACCACACTACACACCAGAGGTGTGGACTCGAGTCATGTGACTTGGACTCGAGTCAGACTCGAGTCATGAATTTGATGACTTCAGACTCGACTTGGACTTGCATAACAATGACTTTGTCCCACCTCTGAGGTGTGGACTCGAGTCATGTGACTTGGACTCGAGTCAGACTCGAGTCATGAATTTGATGACTTCAGACTCGACTTGGACTTGCATAACAATGACTTTGTCCCACCTCTGCTACACACACTACAGACACACACACCAAAACAACAACCACCATTCGCCACTAAGTGGCGTGACGTCACCAAGACGCTTGTGCCAGGCTAGGTGCACGTTGAGGCCACGTGAAGCGTCGAACGCCCGCTGGCAGGTCACGGGGCAGATCCAGCAGGTGCCACGGGTCGACTGGCCGAGATGACAGATGAGGCCCATGCACCACCTGTGCCCCCTCCGTGCAAACTCGCTGTGCTTTCCACCGGCGCTCCGCTCGTTGTTGTGAGCGTCGCTCCTCCGCCCTCCGTTGTTGCTGGAGGGCGACTGCCTCCAACTGCCCAGTAGCAGCGTCCTTCACGAGCCTCCTCCTCCACAGAGGCCACCACAGCCGCCAAAGGGGGCTCTGGACGGGTGCGAGGGGCTGGTAACCCCTCCAATTTCAATTAATTACCACTAAACCACGAAATACGCCACACTACATACCCACTACAGACACTCAACTACACACACACTACACTACACACACTACACACACACGCTACACACGCCCACTACAGATACCCACACTACACACACACTACACACGCACACTACACGACACTACAGACACACTACACTACACTGCACACGCAGACACTGCAACTCAACACGGGCGGACGAACTCACCCAAAACGAGTCTGAGAATCTGAGCTTCATGATCGCGTCTCTCTCTCGCCTCTCCCTCCTCGCGTCTCTCCCCAGACTCTGACTGATCGCCGCTCTCACGGGTCGCTCCCTCCCTCTCTCCCTCGCTCTCTCCTCCTCGTGTCCCTCTCTCCCCTCGCTCTCTCCTCCTCCTGTCCCTCTCTCTCTCGCCCTCCTCGTGCCGTCACGATTTCTCATAAGGAAGTTCAAGGTTCGGCAGCCTTTGGCCCCATCCATTTCATTCATTATTTACCACCAAACCGTGAGCTCGGCGTGAGCGCGCATGTGTTCCGCGTCGTGCGGCTTGCGAGACGCGATGGGCGAGGGAGGTTAATAATAATAGTACAATTTGTAACGCGCGCAAATTTGCAGACGTAGTGGCCGCAACTCAGAGGCGCGGAGCCAAGCTCAGAGTCGCTCAACAGCATGATTGTAGAGGTGAGTTTTTAAGTGTCTCTTGAAGGAGGCGATTGAGGTGATGCTGCGAATGTGCAGAGGGATATCGTTCCAGACTGTTGGGGCTGCCACCGGTTGGCAGCAACATGACGGTGTTGCAGCAGCTACTTTGAGTGGATGTCGGCAGCAGAAGACAGAGGAAGGTGGAGATACCTCGCGAGATGTTGCAGTGGACACCACCTGCTGCGGCCTCTCTGCCCACGCATGGATCGTGATGATGATATGAGTGCTATCTGCGGGACCGTTTGGCAGTATATCAAAATAAAAGTCTCGTCGGTTTAGTTCCCCTGCTCCTCGGATTAAGTCTTATCTGTGGGATATGTTTTTGGCAGTCTATCAACAACACATTCCTGCTGCGGAGGGAGCTGGTAGGAACACGTTGGGTTGCTCGGTCAATGGGCAGGGTCAACGGCGGCGTGGTGTATTCCGCAAATGTGGCCGACTGTGAGGGCGGGCACAAGCCGGCGTGAGTTGGTTAAACGTTGAGTTTTATAAGGGCACCACGGGTGACCAGCCCCTCCCCACCCAGCCCCACCCTCCCCACCCAGCCCTCCCCTCCCANCCCCCACCCAGCCCCACCCTCCCCACCCAGCCCCTCCCCTCTCACCCCCCACCCAGCCCACCCTCCCCACCCAGCCCCTCGCCACCCTCCCCACCCAGCCCCACCCTCCCCACCCAGCCCCTCCCCTCCCACCCCCACCCAGCCCCTTCCCTCCCACCCCCCACCCAGCCCCTCGCCACCCTCCCACCCAGCCCATCCCTGCACGACGGACACAATTCCCTGTGGGCTGGTGTAACCAGGAGGTTCCTACCAGTATAAAAGTCTCGTCGG
Organism: Lethenteron camtschaticum; assembly: GCA_018977245.1. Classification (NCBI taxonomy): domain Eukaryota; kingdom Metazoa; phylum Chordata; class Hyperoartia; order Petromyzontiformes; family Petromyzontidae; genus Lethenteron; species Lethenteron camtschaticum. Next base: position 1,045,256 of record MU249615.1, read on the forward strand.
TTGAGCTCCACTGCACCTCCGACTAACACGGTTGGCAACGTGCGGTGCGAAAGAAGTTCTACAAACCTCCACCACCCACCTACATGTAGTATATACTAGTAGATACTACATGTGTAGTAGCTACTACACATGTAGTAGATACTAGTAGATACTACATGTGTAGTAGCCACTACACATGTGTAGAGGTGATACGCGCTGGATTAAGGATCGTATGCACAGTGTGTGATGATTGGCTGTGTAGGGGTGACGCGCGCTGACGGTGGAGGATCAGGGGTCAGCGCGGGGTCGTGGGTTACGGGGTACTGATTGGCTGTGGACCGGTGACATGCTGAGAGGAGTGACCAGGTGGCAGCGCGGTGGGATTGGTGGAGGAGTGTTAACACGCGCTGGGGAAACCGGATCGTAAAGAGAGTGCGTCGTGATTGGTTCATTAAGGAGCGATGCTCATGCTGAAGTACGCATCAGCTCCGCCTCTCGTGAGCAGGGGCTATAAAAGGGGATGCACACAGGCGTAAGGGCAGTGTGTAACCAGCGAAGAATGAAGACGGGGATGAAGACCTAGAGCCCTGCGGTACCTAGCCCCGCTGTCCTAAGGGGACCGGGACTCTGTGTAACCCAGAGGCGAGTGTAGTGTGTGTAGCCATAGGTCTACACGAGCCGAATGTACTATTGTGTAGCCAGAGGCATAGGGCTTACACGAGTCGAGTGTATTGTGTAGCCAGAGGCATAGGGCTTACACGAGTCGAGTGTATTGTGTAGCCAGAGGCATAGGGCTTACACGAGTCGAGTATATGGTGTGTAGCCAGAGGCCTAGAGCTTACACGAGATTAGTGGAGTGTGTCGGAGGAAGAAGGAAGACCACACGTTGTATTGTGATACCTGAAGGATTTAATAAAAGTGTGTTACCCGTCAAGAAGTTCCTGCCGTCAATTCGCATACTTCAACTGGCGTCAGAAGTGAAACGGTCCTCCAAGCATGGATACAAGGAGGAACCGTCGGACCCACGGGATTGACCACGAGGACAACCTCGACGACGCGGGCCAGCGGGCATCAGGGGGTGAGGAAGAGGAGCTGCCCACGGGGCAGGATCCACCGACGGCGCCGGACGAGAGACGGGGGACTGACACCGTGCTTCGCGAGGCACACTCCCGTCTGGCGGACCTGCTGCTCGCCGCTGCGTCCATCTTGGCGGAGATCAGCTCGTCGGGAGGAGCGGGACGGCGGCCGACGTGCTACAGGGTCGCTCTGCAGATTCCCGCCAAAACGATTTGCCGATTCCCGCCATTTCATCCGCTCCAACTTTTGGCGGGAACGGCCATCACCACGTGGCAGCGGTTCTCCATGCGCGGCCGCTGACGTCACCAACGCGCGCGGCGGACCGCCATCACACACCCGCCGCTGGGGCCGCCATCTTACACACCGACGGGGGGGCAGAGAGGAAGCACGAGGAGGAGGACGACTTTATTTTTCAGCAGCGCCTTCCACGTTGTCAGCATTCAAGGCGGAAGGCGGGGATTGGAGCCTATTTCAGCGCAGATTTTTGGCGCATCAAGAGATGTCCGCCTGGTCCGACGCTACGGCACTGCGGGCACTGCCTGCCATGCTGGACGACAACGCGCTCGCAGCCTTCACGTCCGCACGCAGGTCGGACCGCTCCACGCTCAAGGATGCGCTGGCTCTCATGGCAAAAGTCTACGGTCCTCCCTCGGCGTGCCGCCATCATTTCTACGCAAGACGGAAGGCGGACACGGAGACCGTGCTCGCCTACCGCACGGCGTTGCTCGCTCTCGCTGACGCCGCGTTCCCTCGTATGGACGAGGAGGGCCAAGATGCGATGGTTTTGGAGCAGCTGCTCAAGTTGGCGCAGGACCTGGGGTCCCATCAACACGGCCGACGACACGATATTTCTTCATTACGGGTCGCCACGAGCATGCAAGCGCACGAGGTCCTTCAACGGAAGCAGGGGTCGTCTGCAACGCTGCCGTGGCCTCAACTCCGGGTCCGGTTGACACCGTGCCCCAAGTCGTCAGCCCACGAGAGGACGCGTTCATCGCGGGACGAGCGGGGGACTGGAGGTCGGGGGTCGTTCGCCTCTGCGAGCGGCCCGCAAGCTGGAGCAACCGAGATCTCCGACTACTGTCATCACCTGCTATAACTGCGGCCTTCGTGGCCACGTGGCCTCCGGTTGCCGTGCCCCACGTCAGCGCGCCATGGGACCTCGGCTGGACGACGACCAAGGCCCAAGTCATCACTGCAAACCCGGCAAGTCGCGGCACCTCACATGCTTGGCCCGCATACTCGACACGTATGGGTCGTCGCGTTGCGACGAGGGAGAGCCGAGTAGAGTTCGGAGATTCGGTTCGGAGAGGGGGGTTCGGCCGGGACCGGGGAGACATTAAATGGTCGGAATTGGGGCACAGAATTGTGGCTGCCTCAGCGGGTTCATCCGTCGTTACCGGATCGATTGATGGGGTCGAGGTCAGGGTGTTGGTGGACACGGGGCATCGGCGACTATTATTTCGGATCTCATTTATAATATTCTCCCGGTACAATGTCGTCCGCTTCTTCCGGTGGATGTGCCATTTTACGCCGCTAACGGGGGATCGTTGGGCATTATCGGTCAGATTAGGGCGTCCATTTGCATTGGTGATATCAAATTGTCGGGACCCGTTTTCGTTTCATCTTCCCTGGCGGTTCCTTGCCTATTGGGCACTGATTTTTGGCGAAAATGCCCATCAAAATTCTCATTGATCAGCGTTGCATTGAACTACCATCGGGTCGCCGTATTTCATTTTTGACGAGCCCTAATGTAATTCGGACGGCGTGCGCTACCATTCAGGCGTTAGCAACACAGACCGTGCACGTGCCCCGGGTTCACAAATGTTGGTTCCCCTCCGGTTACGGAAGCCATGGGGGAAGGAGGCCTCGGAACAGGCCATGCTTTTGGTCCTTCTAATAGGGCTGTTGGAGGTCTCGATTTATCGGTGGCTCACACTTTGGTTGGGGCAGACAGGGATCCGTTTGTCATGGTTTTAAACGCTGGGGCGCGGCCGGCCGTCATTCAGCAGGGCACCGTGCTGGCTCACGCGGCACGGGTCCCTGCGGAGGAGAGGCTGGTTGCGCAGGTTGATCCGAGCCCCACGAATAGCGTACCATCAAAGGAGGACCTAGATTGGATTAATATGCTGTGCGCGGACTCTGACGATTTGTCAGCGGTACAGTTGGGCGCGTTGCGCGGGTTGCTGATTGAATTTTCGGATGTCTTCAGTAAACATAAGTATGATATCGGATGCACGGACCTGCTACGCCACCACATTGAAACGGGCGATGCGGCACCGGTCAGGCAAAATCCCTTCCGACTGAGTCCTGCTGAGAAGGAACATGTTCAGTCGGCAGTTAACGATATGCTGGAAGCCGACATTATTTCGCCTTCTTCCAGTCCGTGGGGAGCACCTATTGTGCTCGTTAAAAAGCAGGACGGGTCCCTGCGATTTTGCGTCGATTTCCGCCGCCTGAATAAGATCTCGGTGGCCGACGCGTATCCGCTCCCCAGGATGGACGAGTCTCTCGACGCATTGTCCGGTGCGCGATACTTTTCGACTCTTGATTTATTGTCCGGATTTTGGCAGTTGCCACTCGATGAGGAGTCTAAGCCTAAGACTGCATTCCGGACTCCAGGGGCCTGTTTCAGTTTAACCGGTTACCCATGGGACTTCACTCCTCTCCTGCGACGTTTCAGCGTCTTATGGAATTGGTTTTGTCGGGCTTGCAGTGGGAAACGTGCCTCATTTACCTTGACGATGTCATTGTTTTCGGTAAAACGTTCGAGGAACACCTCCAGCGATTGAGAGGGGTGTTCTTGCGAATGCGATCGGCTAAATTAAAGTTTAAACCGGCCAAATGCCATCTTTTTCGTAAATCCGTGAGGTATTTGGGTCACATTGTCGACTCTTCGGGGATTTCTACCGATCCTGCGAAGACGGACTGTGTCAGTTCGTGGCCGACGCCCACGTCAGTGTCAGACGTGCGCAGTTTCATCGGTTTTGCTTCGTATTATCGCCGATTCGTTGAGCACTTCGCCACCATTGCGAAGCCCTTGCACGCTTTAACGGCAAAAGGAGTGAAGTTCCGGTGGGGGCCGGAGGAGGAGGCTGCATTCTGCTCCCTCCGGGACGCCTTGGTAAGGGCCCCACCCTTGCGCTATCCGGACTTTGAGAGTCCCTTCTTGCTAGACACGGATGCTAGCAACACGGGCATTGGGGAGTGCTGTCCCAAGTCGTTGGAGGGGTCGAACGGGTGGTCGCCTATGGTAGCAGGGTGTTGTCGCCGGCAGAGCAGCGCTACTGCGTCACCCGTCGTGAACTACTTGCCATTGTTTTTTTTGTACAACAATTCAGGCCATATCTCTATGGTCGTCATTTCACGGTCCGGACGGACCATGCGGCGCTCCAGTATTCATTACGGGTTGCCCAGCCCTCGGGCCAATTGTCGCGGTGGTTGGAAGTCCTTCAGGACTATCAGTTCACGACTACGTACCGTAAAGGGTTGCGACACACGAATGCCGATGCCCTGTCGCGGTTGTTGCCTTGTCACAAATGTGCGTGCTTATCGGGATCGGCGCGCTGTAAACCTCCGGTTACGGAAGGTAGGGAGGCGTTGGTTGCGACCGCGAGCACACCAATTGGGGATGGTCCCGCTACCCCAGGGGTCAGGACTCGCTGCTCTCACTGTCGTTGAGTGAGTGGGGCCGTCTCCAAATGGCGGACAGCTCCCTGCTGGCATTGCGCCGGAAGACGGAGGGTTCCGAGGGTAGCCACGACCGAACTGGCTCCTACGAGCTTAAGCAGGGCCTGTTGATGAGATGGGACAGTTTGTCCCGGCGGCATTCGATTGTGGTGCCTTCTGCTGTAAGGGGGAGGGTTGTCTTGGCCGCACACGAACGCCTCTTGCATTTGGGAGTTAACAAAACGCTTGCCCTGCTTCAGCGTGACTATTATTGGCCGGGAATGGGGGTGATGTGGTGAATATTCTAAAGGGTTGTGTTGAGTGCGCCAGACGGAAACCACCGCCCGTGGCAGCTAATCCACCGCTGCAATCTATTCAGGTCTCGCGCATTAACGAGCTCGTTGCACTCGATATTCTGGGCCCTTCCCGGTCACGCCTAGGGGTAATAAATACCTGTTGGTGGGGTCGAATATTTTACCCGGTGGCCTATGGCGTGGCCACTCGCCAACCAGTCGGCGGCGGCTGTGACGGACGCCTTTGTCCAGGGCTACGTCCTGGACAAGGGGCTCCCGAACGCTTGCTGACTGACCAAGGGAAAATTTTTTCGAGTAAATTACTGCAGGAGGTGTGCGACCTGTTGGGTACCAAAAAGGTGCGTACCTCCCCGTACCACCCGCAGACAGACGGGATGGTGGAGAGGCTTAACAGGACATTGACCTCTATGCTGTGCCAGCAGGTGTGTGAGTCGCATGTTGATTGGGACCTGCAGGTCCCTGGGGTCCTTGCCGCGTATAGAATGGCCCCCATGCAGCTACGGGGTTTTCCCCGTTTTTTCTAATGTACGGCCGGGAAGCCGACCCGCCCATGGAAACGCAGCTGGGTCTGCCCGCACCACGAACTAATTCTAAATTGGCAGAGCATATTAAATTTAATATTCATAAACTGACAGAGGCAAGGGAGGCCGCACGGCTTAATTCGCGGGCTCGCCAAATTGCGAACGAGCGGTTGCGGGCACGGAAGGTATCCGTGCACAATTGGGAACCAGGTGACAAGGCCTGGCTGCATTGCCCTCAGGCACCTTTGGCCACGTCACCTAAATTGTTGAAGCCGTGGCGGGGACCCGTGGAGGTCGTGCGGGTTGCGCGCCCCAGTGCGTTCAGATAAAATGGGGGAAACGCCGTTGGTACGTCCACCCCTCCCGACTGAAACCGTTCTCGCCTCCGTATGGCCTCCCCTTGTGTCGTGAGGGCCGAGCATGTGACGTGACCGACGACCCTGAGGGGAGTTGTCCTTGCCTGCTCCTCACATGTCTCCGCCTGACCCGCTCCCAGGTGTCTCGGAACTGACTGCTGCCGACCACCGGCGGCCGGATCTCCACGGCGGGGCCGGTCCTTCCAGGCCCGATCCGTGCCGTCTAGAGCTGCCGGAGACACCGGACGGTCGCCAACGTCCCGTTCCATACGACGGACCGGCCAGACGGACTCGCGCTAGGTCGCGCTACTTTGTGTAATCTACCACGTGCGGAGTCGAGGCAGCCGGAGCGCCTCGGCACTGCGTGGGTCACGGTGACACTTGGCGCGTTCGTTTTACGGTGTTCGCTTTTATTGTGTTGTTCGTCGGGCTGTATATTGCTTCGTATTTAAGGTTGTGTTATGTTGTTGTTGTTGTGTTACGGGGCACACTGGGATGTGGAGTTCTTTATTACTGCGTTGCGTTATGTTGTGTTATAGGTTAACAGCCGGGCCGGCTGCAAGCTATGTGGGAGGGGGTGATGTAGAGGTGATACGCGCTGGATTAAGGATCGTATGCACAGTGTGTGATGATTGGCTGTGTAGGGGTGACGCGCGCTGACGGTGGAGGATCAGGGGTCAGCGCGGGGTCGTGGGTTACGGGTACTGATTGGCTGTGGACCGGTGACATGCTGAGAGGGAGTGACCAGGTGGCAGCGCGGTGGGATTGGTGGAGGAGTGTTAACACGCGCTGGGGAAACCGGATCGTAAAGAGAGTGCGTCGTGATTGGTTCATTAAGGAGCGATGCTCATGCTGAAGTACGCATCAGCTCCGCCTCTCGTGAGCAGGGGCTATAAAAGGGGATGCACACAGGCGTAAGGGCAGTGTGTAACCAGCGAAGAATGAAGACGGGGATGAAGACCTAGAGCCCTGCGGTACCTAGCCCCGCTGTCCTAAGGGGACCGGGACTCTGTGTAACCCAGAGGCGAGTGTAGTGTGTGTAGCCATAGGTCTACACGAGCCGAATGTACTATTGTGTAGCCAGAGGCATAGGGCTTACACGAGTCGAGTGTATTGTGTAGCCAGAGGCATAGGGCTTACACGAGTCGAGTGTATTGTGTAGCCAGAGGCATAGGGCTTACACGAGTCGAGTATATGGTGTGTAGCCAGAGGCCTAGAGCTTACACGAGATTAGTGGAGTGTGTCGGAGGAAGAAGGAAGACCACACGTTGTATTGTGATACCTGAAGGATTTAATAAAAGTGTGTTACCCGTCAAGAAGTTCCTGCCGTCAATTCGCATACTTCACATGTATAGATACTAGTAATACTACATGTGTAGGAGCTACTACACATGTAGTAGATACTAGTAGAACTACATGTGTAGTAGCTACTACACATGTATACATGTAGTAGATACTAGTAGAACTACATGTGTAGTAGATACTACACATGTAGTAGATACTAGTAGATACTACATGTGTAGTAGCTACTACACATGTAGTAGATACTAGTAGCTACTACATGTGTAGTAGCTACGGCCTCCGCACTTTCAAGGGCCCCGCGCTAAATGCTTTCAAGCTATCAATTCCGGTTCAGTGATTCTGCACTTGCTCTATTACTATAGTACTATACTGCCTTCAACTTGTATGAACGACTGGGTGTTTAAGGTTAGCGATTTGTCGTATTATCTGGCTGTATAACAAATAAAAAAGACATTTAATTTCCGGCGCAAGTTAAAAATTCGTGTTTTAATATTTATGTGTTTTTTGTTTTATATTTAGGGCCTCTTAATGGCATAAGTTACAGGCCCCGCACCAGCTGAGTCCGGCTCTGGACGTGACGACGTCTGTTGACATCGTGAGCCTGTGGACTCGTAACGAACAGATGAACAACCCGCCAGCATTGTCCGGTTACTCAAGAAACGAGTGGAATTTTCCACGAACTTTCACATTCGAACGACCCGAATGTGAAAGGTGGATGGAGAGGCAGTGGTTGACCGCACTTCTGTTTCCACCCCTCCCCCCACCGCGGCCCAACTCGTGAGTGACATTTCCGTGCAAGAAAGAGCTTTACAGCTCATCGGATTCTTCCAGGATAAATTGATTCCGATGAGTGGCGAGTGAGTTCTGGATTCACGCCACCTGCTCCTCCTCCTCCTCCGAGTGGGATTCTCCACTCATCGTGGTGAAGTATGGTCAAACGCCCCCCCCCCCATGAGCGGCCACACGGCATGGGAGTGGGAGGGGGAGAGGCCTTCACATCCAGCAGTGGAGTTGACGGAGGTGTGCCCTGTAAGGAGGGTGTTTTATGGACATGCGCACGCATTTCACTCGCGGGCGAGACGCACCGACTTGTGCAGTAGCAAGCGAAACGCAATCGGCTTTCGCGATGTGTCCGGTGCAAATCTGACAGGAAAAGGGTCGATAAGGCGCCAAGATTTGGCGTCAAACTGGAAGCCGCCTCCTACTTGCACCGTACGATGGGCAGCTCGCCAGCAGTGATTCAAGCAAAGCGCGACTCTGTTGCTGATGAGACGCTGTGAGTCGAAACCGATCCTGGCGTGTGAAATCGGCAGCTCGCCAGCAGTGATTCAAGCAAAGCGCGACTCTGTTGCTGATGAGACGCTGTGAGTCGAAACCGATCCTGGCGTGTGAAATCGGCAGCTCGCCAGCAGTGATTCAAGCAAAGCGCGACTCTGTTGCTGATGAGACGCTGTGAGTCGAAACCGATCCTGGCGTGTGAAATCGGCAGCTCACCAGCATTGAGTGAATGATCCAGTGGGTTGGTGAGTGGATGAGTGAATGGATGGGTGGTTGTGAGTGAAAGAGTGCATGAGTGATCAGGCGGGTTGGTGAGTGGATGAGTGAGTGACCAGGTGGGTTGTGTGAGTGGATTAGCGAGTGAGTGATCAGGTGGGTTGGTGAGTGGATGAGTGAGTGACCAGGTGGGTTGTGTGAGTGGATTAGCGAGTGAGTGATCAGGTGGGTTGGTGAGTGGATGAGTGAGTGATTAAAGTGGTTTAGTGAGTGGGTGAGTGAGTGATCACACGGGTTGGTGAGTGGATGAGTGAGTGACCAGGTGGGTTGTGTGAGTGGATTAGCGAGTGAGTGATCAGGTGGGTTGGTGAGTGGATGAGTGAGTGATTAAAGTGGTTTAGTGAGTGGGTGAGTGAGTGATCACACGGGTTGGTGAGTGGATGAGTGAGTGATGAGAGTGGGGAGTGAGTGGTTGAGCGAGTGAGTGATCAGGTGGGTTGGTGAGTGGATGAGTGAGTGATGAGAGTGGGGGAGTGAGTGGTTGAGCGAGTGAGTGATCAGGTGGGTTGGTGAGTGGGTGAGTGAGTGATGAGAGTGGTTGTGTGAGTGAAAGAGTGCATGAGTGATCAGGCAGGTTGGTGAGTGGTGAGTGAGTGAGTGAGTGGATGAATGAGTGAGTGGATGAGTGAGTGAGTGATCACACGGGTTGGTGAGTGGGTGAGTGAGTGATGAGGGTGGTGGAGTGAGTGGGTGAGTGACTCTACACCTCTGTAACAACGACACCACCCGTACCATACGGACTAAAGTATTAATACTTTCATCTGCACACTCTCAGAAAATAAACCTACTCGCTGTTCTGTACACATTTAAGAGTCTGCGGGTAATCAAGTTGTTGCAGATTTTGTTTGTTTCATCTCTCGTTATATTGAATGAAATTATGTTTTTATTTGTATTTTTATCGTTTTAATTAACTTTATTTTTATTAAAAATTTTCTATCTACGCGACTCTACCGAAAGAACCAAATAATATGAATTCCTGCAGTCACGAAAGTTTTAAGTCAAAATTTAATCCATACGGGACAAACATTTGTAGGCGTGCCACTCGCTGCCTGCCATACAGACAACTCGTAAGTTCCCTCTGCTTCTTCATCTTCTTGTTCCATGTTCGTCTTCCATCTTCGTGTTCCTCCTTCTGCTTCTTGTTGCCGTGCCGCTGCTGATGTCGATGCGGAGCAACAGCGACTGCCGTGTCCACACATTCAGGCGCTCACGCCGGCAGACAGCCGCGTCAGGGACTCGCCGTGCCGCGGGGTCGCGAGTGCGGAGTCGGCCGTTGCCATCCCCGTGGTGGCAGAGCCATCGCCGCGACATGTGACGCCGCATTCCTCGGTCTTAAAAGGTGGAGGAGCACATATTGTCCAGAATTGAGGGTGTATTGTTCTTGGGTTAGATCGCCTAAATATAAACGCGTGTCGTCGTTAAACCCGCCGCCACACGACACGCAGCCGATTAGCAAGGGCGGTGTCACGTAAACAACAACAACAACGACAACAACAACAAGGACGTGGCCAATTCGTTACGGGTTCAGCACGAAGCCGCTCGTGCTGTCGAAGGGTGAACGCCACTACGACATTCACACTTGGAGGAGCTGGTGACGTTTCGCCGGTAATTACAACAACAAAAACAACAAAAACAACAACGCCAACAACAACAACCACCACCACCAGCATCATCAGGCGACAGCCAAGAAGCCTGACGCGCTAAAACAAAGATATCGCGAAGCATTCCGATAAGCGGTGTGCGGCAAACCGGTAACCATTGATTCGCCATTCGGTTACCGGTTATGCAACCCACCGACCCCAACGCCAGATGTTGTCTCTTATCTCGCTCGCGCTCACGTGGCATCAATAAAGGCGAGCACATTCCATACGGACGAGGGGGAGGGGTGGGGGCGGGGGGAGCGAGGGAGGGGGGTCGAGGGGCAAGGTGGGAGTGGGGAGCGGGGGAGCGAGGGGAGGGGGCAAGGGGGGTCGAGGGGAGGGGGTTGGCGAGACACGAATTGTAAACGTCGCTGGGTTTACTCTCCAGCACACCGCGTGTGCTGGACCCGCACACATTGGCCTCGTTGTTGTCTTCGTGACAAATCCTTACGGGTTGGAAGCGCGTCAGGTGGTGGCGGGTTTAACGACACACGTTCATATTTACGGCGATCTAACACAACAACAACAAAAACCCCTCTACAGTAAAAGTTCAGTTTCGTGTATTAGGTGTAGCCCTGTCTGCCGTGCGGCTCTTGACTCGGGTGCAACCGCAACAAACAAAAACACGAACAAGCAACATCTCAAGGTGACTACACGCAACAGAAAAATACAGGACAAGACAGCAAAGTCTTCCAGAGAAGACACCGCATCGATAACCCTGGTCGCGATACACTACGACGCGTGGAACTGGCATCGGACAACGCCGCGGACTGCGGCTGACCCCCGAGTCCTGGGGTCGCTCGCCTGGTGGGGCGAGGCGCGTGGACTTCAGTCGACAGCAGTGGCCCCCTTTGACCTTGCACCCACGTGGTTCTCATCGTTACGACTTGTGTCGTGTCAATGAGCCACGTGGGGGTTTGATGAAGCAAAGTTGTGACTCCGCGTGCCCGTGGCTCAATTTGTTTTCGATCTTTTAGCTTAAAAAAAATCTGGAGTTGTCGCGCACCCCCAAGTTAAACAAGCTGGCAGGCCTCGCTTGTTTTCGTGAACGCACAATAACCATGAGCGACTGCGTGGAGACAATATGGAATCCACCTCGACGGGATGGACCACGTGCCTCCTTCCCCAATGTGTCTCGAGATGTGTTTTTACACATTCCCATCAGCCACACACAAGGCCTTCCTGTTGGGAGTACATGACTGCAGCTGCATGGATCATTGGTGGTGGATCTGCCCAATGTTTATAGTTAAGGATTGGTTTCGACATGCAGCGTCTCATCAGCAGAGCGAGGCTTGCTTGAATCAATGCCGGTGGCACTGCCAGACGTTCATAGCCAATGACCGCCCCCACCGCCCCCTCTGTAAGATACACATCCCGGTTCTACGCAAAGCTTCACAAGACGCAACGCAAACGTCCCCACAAGCCGCTCCCCGTTTTGCATTCGCTCCTTTGTGGGGAGTGCGAACAGCGAAAGGGGAGCGAGCGCCGTTGGGAGACATTTGCCTGCGAACTCCGACAACTTCAACTTCACGGCAGTGCTCCAAGCTGAAGGCGCAGCCCCTGCAGCGGCTCGCCCCCACGGCCCTGCTGATGCTGCTGGCGGCCGAAGGGAAGGGCTTCCTCCACTCGAGGGGCCTGCACACGGCGCCCTCTCGATGGGAGGGTGCTTGGCCTACTCTTCCACGCTCGCCACACAGAATCATAGAGCCATAGAATCACACCAAAAAAAAAAAACCCTAAACTATTTTTTATTTTATCAGGATTTATCCACAATTCTGGATCATGATGATAGTTGTAATAACCGGCAAAACGTCGCCTTCGAATTGTGTTGTGGGTTTACTCTCCCACACGCCGGTGTGCTGAACTAGTAACTGATTGGCACGCGATGTGTTCATGACAAACCTTACTAATTGGCTGTCGGGTGGTGGCGGTGTTTACGACACATTCATTTTTACACAATCTTACCCAAAACAACCTCCATTATGGATATTGATCGCAAAAGCCCACGTGCTAAACTGTATACTTGTATAGAGTTTGTGGAGACCCCCCCCCGTCCCCGTGGTGGTGTGGATTTGTCTCCGGGTCCTCCGGCTTTCCCCTCCGCATTTAGCATCGACGTCACGCGTTCAAGAGGATCTGGCGACTGCTCTGAACGTGACGACGACGATGATGATGACGACGATTACGATGATGACGATGATCACGTGATGACAATGATGACGACGATGATGATGACGATCATGATGATGACGATCATGAGCCCACTTCGTTGAGCTATCATTTTGTGGCAGCCGGGTAGCTTCTGGTGAAAGTAGTCAACAGCTAATTGGACTTTACCTGGTGAAATAATGATTAAGCTTCAGTGATTTGTTTACCTCCCCTGTACTTTGCACCCTCATCGCGTGTTGGTTTTGTTTGTTCTTTTAGCGTTCTGACCACGTGGCCCTAACTGGACACGTGACAAAAGAGCTTCACAGCTCATCGGATTCCTCCTTCAGAGAGAATTCAGATTTCAGATTCAGATTCCAAACTCCTCTCACCAGCGGTGTCCGGCTTAACGAGCGCTCTCTGGGGGTTGCCCGAACCGTCGGGCAAGGTAGGTGACGGAGAGGTAGGGGAGGGAGGCCCTTTGCAGGGCACGCCGTGGCAACCTGCCCGAGCGTAAACAAAAACAACAAACACGCGAGGCAGAGGGTCGTCGTAAAAGATACACTTTAATAGTTATTAGTCGACTGCAATAAGTTAGCGGGGTTTAAAACGTCAAAATCGAAATTGCGAGGGGGGGGAATTCGATCGCCAAACCCTCCCCGGGAGACGCTACGGGAACAACGGGAACGTCCCGGAGGGGTCTGCGCCACGCGACGGCCGCCACCACCGGCCACCACCACCACCACCGCCACCACCGGCCACCACCACCACCACCACCACCGCCACCACCGCCACCGCCGCCACCACCACCACCACCACCGCCGGCCACCACCACCACCGCCGCCGCCGCCACCACCACCGCCGCCACCGCCACCACCGCCACCACCACCGCCGGCCACCACCACCGCCACCACTACCACCGCCGCCACCACCGCCACCACCACCACCGCCACTACCACCACGACCGCCACCGCCGCCCACCGCATCCTCCTCCTCTTACATTCACGACGACCAAGTCACAGCGGTCGCCGCGGGGCCGAGCTCGCGACGGGCCAGTGCGGCAGCTGGACGCCGCCGCAGCCGCCGCCGCCGTGTACAAGCCAGAACTCTCTGGCCGAATGTGACGGGTGGATATTCCGTATCCTGCGTCGTATCACGAGGGCGTTGTTTTTTTTTNGGGGGGGGGCGGGGAAGGACGTGGGAGGGAGTCTCCTTAAAATGTAAAATGAGGACCACCACCCCCACTCCCCCCAAAAAAAAGTAAATCTCCACTCCCAACGCTGAAGCGTTTTGAACAGCGCGCAGGGTGCTGCTGCTGCTGCCGCTGCTCTGTTCTTGCGCACGACGGTGGCGGCAGCAGCAGCGGCAGCAGCAGCAGCGGCAGCAGCAGTAGCGGCAGCAGCAGCGGCAGCAGCGACAGCAGCAGCAGCAACGGCGGCAGCGGCAGCAGCGGTAGCAGCAGCGGCAGCAGCAGCGATGCGTCCAGCTCGATGCCCGTCGTGGCGTTCCACTGCTGCTCACCGAGAGGGCTGCGGAGTTCGTGTCATGATGCTGTTCGTGTCGCCGTTCGTGTCACTGTTCGTGTCACTGTTCGTGTTGCTGTTTGTGTCGTGCCGCTGTTCGTGTCGCCGTTCGTGTTGCCATGTCACGTGGCTGCCCTTACTCCTCCTTGTTTCAAGGAGCACAGACCGCAGCGGGTTTCCTGTAAGGCCAACAGTTTGGCTTGCATGACCACAATCGCACGGCACTGCGGTTGTGTCTTTAATTTTCCATTCATGAAGGAGATGTGGTGCAGCGTCGGCCTGCTGTATGCACAGTCTCTGTTCTCCTCTCTCAAGTTGTTTTCACAACGTGAATTGGATAGAACGCCACGAATGTGTTCGGGAACACTTTGTTTACAACGCGGATTGCGAACGGAACTACATCGCAGCGCGAGTAGGAATGAGCGGTTGTACGGCCAGTGTCGGATCATCCCAGTAGCACAAGTAGCTACTGATGATATGGGCCCCCCACTTTTAAGGGCCCCGCGCTAAATGCTTTCAAGCTATCAATTCCGGTTCAGTGATTCTGCACTTGCTCTATTACTATAGTACTATACCGCCTTCAACTTTGATGAACGACTGGCTGTTTAAGGTTAGCGATGTCATATTATCTGGCCATAGAGCAAATGAAAAAATACAATTACTTTACTATGTATGTAAAAATATTGTTTTAATATTTGAGTTTTTTATTTATTTAGGGCCCCTTAATAACATGTTACAGGCCTGCACCAGCTTAGTCCGGCACTGTGTACGGCTGTCCCGGCATAGAGTCAATGCGTCAGGATGCTGCTGGATGCTTCTAGACGCCAACGGTGCCAAGCGGTTGATGGTTTTGTAGGGGTGTCGGGAAGGATTCCCACCAATAGGAGGGTTAGTGGGAGGGGTAATCGAGGAGATATAAGGGGAGAACGGGCGGGAAGAGGGGGCTTTTGGTGGGAACGAGATTGGGATGGCTGGGGACAGGTGTGGATGGGAGAAAAGGATTTAAAGACGAACCCCTGCAGCAATCTTGTGTCAGCTCTCCTTTACATCTGGTGGCAGCGGTGGGATTTACAATGGCTATGAAGAAGAATCCCCGCGGAAAAGAGCCAAGGGAAGAGGAAGCAGGGGCCGGGGATCCTTCCCATCCCGGGCAACACGGGGGCCTGCTACCAGAAGCAGCAGCAGGGGGCCCGGAGCGCCTGGAGGACCGCATGGAGGACCGCATGGCCGCGTGGAGAGGGCACTCCAGGAGCTACTGCAGAGGCTCCCTATGGGGGCCCGCCGGCACCGGGACCCCCACCCCCACGCGTACCACGGGAGGAGAGGCCACGGGACCCGGAGGCCGACCAGCCGGCCGGGCGGGAGCCGCAACCAACCTCGTCACGCCAGCCGCCGCCGCTCCCAAAACCCCCAGGGCTAACCACCCAACACGGAGAGCAGGTGGCCGGACGGCCGCGTCGGCTGGGGCCCGTCGACAAGTTCGTGGCCGAGGAAGAAGATTGGGAGGCGTTTGTCCGCCGATTCGAGGCTGCTTTCCACGCTCTCGAGTGGACAGTCGAAGAGGCACTACGAGCTTTGCCATCCGTTCTGGGCGACGAGGCGCTCTCCTCTTACACCTCCCTTCCCTCGCACAGCAAGACCGTGCTACAGGCGGCCTACGAGGCTTTGGGGGAGATCTACTGCCCAGCAGGAGCCTTTAAACGGTTCCAGGACCGCCAGCGAGGGGCTAGAGAATCCCCTTTAGCCTACAGGGGTGCGCTGCTCGTGTTGGCGAGGAGAGCTTTCCCTCGCCTGGCTGAAGAAGCGCTCGAGGACCTCGTGGTCGAGCACCTCATCGCCTACGCTTGCCGCGCCGGCGTTGTAATGCCCGTGGTGACGCCAGGGGAGTGCACCTCGCTGTGGGCTGCCCGGACCATCCAAGCCCACGAGCAGGTCATGGGCCGGGCGCCACCCGTGGGCCGGGTGGCTGGCGCGGCGGGGGGGAGCAGCCGAGCCGTTGCCGCGGCGCTACTGGGTCACCAACCGCCGAACCTGCACCGTCGCCGCAGGCTGCCTGTGGAGCAGCTGGGAACGGACCCTCGACATCTGAGCCGGAGCCATCGCTGCGGGAGGTGTACGCGGCGATCCGGGGGCTGGCGGAGCAGAGGGACCAGGGGCGCGACCAACCGCCGCGTCGCTGGCAGCCGCCTCTACAACACCGCGCCGAGCCACCCCGACGGAACGCCCCGTGGGTCTGCCACCGTTGTGGTCGAGAGGGGCATGTGGTGAGGGGGTGCCGCACGGAGCCGGAGGCCGCCAACGCCACCTGGAACCCGCCGGGGCCGAACGCCGACAGGATCCAGGCGAGTGACGCCGTCCCGCCCGGCCTCTCGATCGGTCTGGAAAATTACACCCCCGACGCCGCGACCTTACTGGGAGCCTCCTCGGGGTGGGCGCTGTCAGTGTCGGGCCCCGGGCCCCACTGTCCTGGTCGGGGGAAGAGGATCGCACCGGGGACAGCGCCGGGGATCGCGCCGAGGCCGGAAGGGACGTCGCGACCGGACGTGACGTCACTAGTTACCTGCGACGCCGGCGAGTTGCCAGGGGCAACGGCCCCTGGGTTGAGGCAGCACACAAAATTGACGTTGCGCCCTGGAGCAGTGTTCACCGCCAACATCATCTTCATCATCCCTACCCAGGCCAACGTTGCCGACCACCACGCGCCGACCAGCAGGGGGTTCGGTGCGTGTTCCCTTGTCACCTACAGCGCCCCATGTGAGGCCTGACGGGGCGGCGGCACGAGCGGGGCCGCGGGGGCCGGAGAGACAGCGCGCCAGGCAAGGCGACACCGGCGCCACCGAACCGGGGACCGCGACGAGAGGGCCTTCGAAGGAGGGGCCACCACGGTCATCTGCTGCCTGTGGATGTCCGGGCTGTTACGGGACGCTGGCTGGAGACCCGGGCAGGCCGCGCAATTGATTTTGTTGTGTTATATTGCATTGTATGGTTATGGGGGGTTAAGGGCTGTCGTCACTCTCAGTGGGGGAGGCATGGGGAGACTTAAATGGTCCATAAGGATTCCCACCAATAGGAGGGTTAGTGGGAGGGGTAATCGAGGAGATATAAGGGGAGAACGGGCGGGAAGAGGGGCTTTTGGCGGGAACGAGATTGGGATGGCTGGGGACAGGTGTGAAGAAGAGGAAAGGATTAAAAGACGAACCCCCTGCAACCTTGTGTCGGCTCTCCTTTACAGTTTCACGGTGTCTCGAGCAGGAGGAGGAGGGGGACGCCTTGCGGTCTGTTAGCTGCACAGACTGCACGCGAGTGCTAGTTCAACTCCGTACCGCACGGCAACTACTGCTGGATCGCTGTTCGCATCTCCACCCACGCCATCTCTCTCGTAAAATACTACTGTGGAAATCAGAATACAGGTAGTCCCCGAGTTACGATGGTCCGACTTATGATATTTCAATCTTACGATAGCGATACGACAAAATTGTAAAAGATTTTACTTTTCGCGCGGCAGGCAAACGCAGCAGCGTACGAGGTACGATGCTGTACGTTGGGACGCTGCCGGGATGCTGTACGCATCTCCCGCCTTGTGTGATGCAGATAGGATTGTTTCCTGAAAAAACTTTCTATTATATTGCAGTTCATATCGGTAGGCTAAGAATTGACCTTTTTACTTAAAAATTTACTGTACAATACAGTATTCTAATTAATAAATACATACAGTATATAGTTTATACAGTACGGTACTGTAAATTGCTCTGTTTTGCTAAATTATCACCACTCTTTAGACTCCTGGGTAAGCTAGGCCATCTTCGACTTACGATGGGTCGTCGTAACGCATCTCCTTAATTAAAGCATGTTTTAACAGTTTTTTTACTTTATTATCTTGATTATTGCTTGCTTATTTTGTTAATCTAAGTTTAAGAATCTCAAACTATTTGAGATTAATTATAACTTGTTTCTTGTGTGAGCCATGTGGAGGCACCTGTTGCTATTTATTCAATAAATACATTTATTTAGTTTATTTTTATTTCTATTGTTATTTTTAAACGAGGATTATTAATTGATCCTCCGTTGACACTCTCTCGAGGGGAGCTCTGCCTAAAAGCGCAACACCACAGGCAGGCAGCGTTTGAGGGGAGGAGCAAAATGGCCTCCTTCGCACAGGCTGCTGTGAAAAAGAGCTGCATAGCTCATCGGATTCCTCCAGGATAAATATTCTGATTCCGTGTAATCCACGTTTATAGATCGAACCTCTTTGTCATAGTTGCCCGTAGTAAATGCATTGCAGGTGACAACTGCCAGCGACAGTTGCTATGAAGTTGCCCTTGAATATTATGGCGTTCATCACCCTAACACCACACTCACTGTGCTCTCCACATGTCAACACCCACCCACGGAATCCTGGAAAGTCGGATGGTTTTCCTCTGGCGCTCCTGTGAGGCGAGACTGCACCCACTTGGTCATCAGCATCCACTGAATTAGATTGGCCAACATCAGCAGGTCGGCGATTCCGTCGCGGCCTGCTTGTATTGTACCCGCAGCGCCGCTCGCTCCCACGTGCACAACACGGCAAGGAAGGGTTCGACTCCCGTCGCGGCCCCTCGCGCGCGCCAGTGAGACCCACGGTCACGGCGCGAGGTCACTACCACGCTCAGCCTCGTCCTGGGCCCCGAACTCAACCGGGGGACGGCGGGCGGCGACGTTCGACCCTTTCGTTGCCGGAAGTCGGTGGTCTCGGAAGGGCCGAGAGAATCGCGCGCGCGCTCCGAGTACGCTCGCTCGGAAACGACAGAAGGGGTCTCTCTCTCTCTCCTTCTCACTCCGAGCGCCCCCAAGGACAACACGCAACGGCACGCACGGCGGTGGGGCAGGGGCGGGGCATGGCAGTGGTCTGTGTCAGGAAACACCCCTCCCAGACAGAAATGGACCGTTCCAACCAACAACAAAAAATTAACACAGAGCTCTGGTGTCCTGCATGGAATTGGTTACACACAGAGCGGGCTGCCCCCACGGCCCAGCAATACGTCGCCAGGGTTGATACTTGTCGTACGGGCGGGGGACTTGCGGCACGTGGGTACGCACCACTGACTGTCTCAGCTTTTGACTTGGCCACTTTTGCGTGGAATGTGAACAAGTGCTTGGGTGACGGGAGAGTACTCGTCCCCCGCGCGACAGGAATGTGGAAGTTCCACCCCAACGGTTCGGGGCTGTGAGCGGGCAAATGAGCACCAATGCCTGATGCTCATGAGAGCAGCGGCTCCCTCTCCCGTGATGTTCACCACTTTCAGAATGTACAGAGTTACACCCAACCCGACCACTCTCACGCTTCTTTTTGACGTAACGTCTCGGGGTGGCAGGGTGACGCTGGGTGACACTCGCGCCTCACAGCAAGCAGGGCCTGGGCTCCATTCCTGACTCGGGAGCCTTTCCGCTTGTTGTTTATGTGTTCCCCCCTGTCCTATAGAGTGATTGAGAGTGGAGTGTGTATGTTCTCCCCTGTTCTACAGAGTGTGGAGTGAGTGTAGTTTGTATGATCTCCCCCTGTCCTACAGAATGAGTGAGTGTAGTTTCTATGATCTCCCCCTGTTCTACAGAGTGAGTGTAGTTTGTATGATCTCCCCTGTTCTACAGAGTGAGTGGAGTTTGTATGATCTCCCCCTGTCCTACAGAATGAGTGGAGCTTGTATTTACTTCCCCTGTTCTACAGATGTGGATTGAGTGAGTGGAGTTTGTATGGTCTCCCCCTGTTCTACAGAGTGAGTGGTGTTTGTGTGATCTCCCCTGTTCTACAGAGTGTGGAGTGAGTGAGTGGAGTTTGTATAATCTCCCCCGTCCTACAGAATGAATGAGTGGAGTTTGTGTGATCTCCCCCTGTTCTACAGATTGTGGAGTGAGTGGAGTTTGTATGATCTCCCTCTGTCCTACAGAATGATTGAGTGGAGTTTGTGTGATCTCCCCCTGTTCTACAGAGTGTGGAGTGAGTGGAATTTGTATGATCTCCCTCTGTCCTAGAGAATGATGAGTGGAGTTTGTGTGACTCCCCTGTTCTACAGAGTGAGTGAGTGGAGTTTGTATGATCTCCCCTGTTCTACAGAGTGAGTGAGTGGAGTTTGTATGATCTCCCCAGTTCTACAGAGTGAGTGAGTGGAGTTTGTATGATCTCCCCCTGTTCTACAGAGTGAGTGAGTGGAGTTTGTATGATCTCCCCTGTTCTACAGAGTGAGTGGAGTTTGTATGATGTCCCCCTGTTCTACAGAGTGAGTGGAGTTTGTATGTTCTACCCCTGTACTACAGTGTGAGTGCTGAGTGTGTAGAGCAGTAGTGTAGTGGTTAGTGCACTGCACAACGAACCCAGCGACCCGAGTCTGATTCCCGCACACGATCAATAACATTGACAAATATCTGAACTGATCCTCAACTTCCCCTTGGGGGCTCGGTCTTAAATGAGTACCTGGCGCGGTGTGTAAACATCAACACGGGGAGACAAAGGTGGCCGGGCGTGGTGTTGGCCAAACACCCCTCGTGTACCCTTCCAGCCTTCATAGGTGCTCGCTAGCAGCACTTGCCCCGACAGTCTGTGAAGGCTATAACGGGGAGATCTTTTGTCTTAGGAGTGTGTACACTCTCCCCTCTTCTACACGGGTTGCCAGCCGGATTCACCGATTTCGCCTCCCTCAGCTAAAAATACACACGACATGACCATTGGTGTTGGCCAAATATCTAAATGCAGGAACCCCTCCTGAAAGCGAGTAGACGGCATCCGTGTGCCTTACCTAGGGTCGGTTAAACAAAATCAAACGCTTCTCCCTGTTCAACCTGCGGACAGTTGGCGCACACGGCTGGAACTGCGTCACGGACCGGAGACTCGGAAAGGCGGGCGGAGGGGCGGCGTGACGGTGGGCGGGCGGTGGCGACGATGCGGGCACGGTCACAGCTCCTCGTGGTGAGCGTACTGCTCCCCGAGCTGCCGCCCGTAGTCCGTGACCTCGCTGGTGAGGAAGAGCTCCTTGTTCTGCACCACCTCGTCGTGCGACAGCTGCCCGTCGCCGTCTGTGTCCATGTGCTCCAGGAGGTGCTCCGTCTGGGGGCGAGACGCCACGCCCGCCGACCTCTCAGCGCCCCCCTCCCGTCGCCAAGACGCGTCGCCGAGTTACGGCAAAAACCCTTCCGATCTGTCGCCGAGCGTGTGTGCGTCGCTGAGCGAGCGTGTCGCCGAGCGTGCGTGTCACTGAGAATGTGCGTGTCGCTGAGAATGCGTGAGTCACTGAGCGAGCGTGTCGCCGAGCGAGCGTGTCACTGAGAATGCGCGTGTCACTGAGAATGCGTAAGTCACTGAGCGAGTGTGTCACGAGCGTGCGTGTCGTTGAGAATGCGCGTGTCGCTGAGAATGCGTGAGTCACTGAGCGAGCGTGTCACCGAGCGTGCGTGTCACTGAGAATGCGCGTGTCGCTGAGAATGCGTGAGTCACTGAGCGAGCGTGTCACCGAGCGTGCGTGTCACTGAGAATGTGCGTGTCGCTGAGAATGCGTGAGTCACTGAGCGAGCGTGTCACCGAGCGTGCGTGTCACTGAGAATGCGCGTGTCGCTGAGAATGCGTGAGTCACTGAGCGAGCATGTCACCGAGCGTGCGTGTCACTGAGAATGTGCGTGTCGCTGAGAATGCGTGAGTCACTGAGCGAGCGTGTCACTGAGAATGTGCGTGTCGCTGAGAATGCGTGAGTCACTGAGCGAGCGTGTCACTGAGAATGTGCGTGTCGCTGAGAATGCGTGAGTCACTGAGCGAGCGTGTCACCGAGCGTGCGTGTCACTGAGAATGCGCGTGTCGCTGAGAATGCGTGAGTCACTGAGCGAGCGTGTCACCGAGCGTGCGTGTCACTGAGAATGCGCGTGTCGCTGAGAATGCGTGAGTCACTGAGCGAGCGTGTCACCGAGCGTGCGTGTCACTGAGAATGCGCGTGTCACTGAGAATGCGTAAGTCACTGAGCGAATGTGTCACCGAGCGTGCGTGTCGTTGAGAATGCGCGTGTCGCTGAGAATGCGTGAGTCACTGAGCGAGCGTGTCACCNGAGGTGCGTGTCGCTGAGAATGCGTGGCGGCGTGTCGCTGAGAATGGCGGATGCGTAGTCACTGAGCGAGCGTGTCACTGAGAATGTGCGTGTCGCTGAGAATGCGTGAGTCACTGAGCGAGCGTGTCACTGAGAATGTGCGTGTCGCTGAGAATGCGTGAGTCACTGAGCGAGCGTGTCACTGAGAATGTGCGTGTCGCTGAGAATGCGTGAGTCACTGAGCGAGCGTGTCACTGAGAATGTGCGTGTCGCTGAGAATGCGTGAGTCACTGAGCGAGCGTGTCACTGAGAATGTGCGTGTCGCTGAGAATGCGTGAGTCACTGAGCGAGCGTGTCGCCGAGCGAGCGTGTCACTGAGAATGCGCGTGTCGCTGAGAATGCGTGAGTCACTGAGCGAGCGTGTCGCCGAGCGAGCGTGTCACTGAGAATGCGCGTGTCGCTGAGAATGCGTGAGTCACTGAGCGAGCGTGTCACTGAGAATGTGCGTGTCGCTGAGAATGCGCGTGTCGCTGAGAATGCGTGAGTCACTGAGCGTGCGTGTCACTGAGAATGTGCGTGTCGCTGAGAATGCGTGAGTCACTGAGCGAGCGTGTCACTGAGAATGCGCGTGTCACTGAGAATGCGTGAGTCACTGAGCGAGCGTGTCGCCGAGCGAGCGTGTCACTGAGAATGCGCGTTGCGTCGCTGAGTGTGCGTGCGGCCCTCCGAGAGGAAGCTGTCATCGCGGGCACGGCCCCCCTCCCACTCTCACCTCGTCCTCGGCCACCTCCAGGTTGTTGGGCATGAGCCAGGAGAGCAGCTCGCTCGGGTTGAGCTTCCCGTCGTGGTCGATGTCGAACTCGCTGGTGAATTTGTCCGTCTCGGTGATCACCCACTCGGGGTCGCTCTCTGCCGCTGTGAGCGCGGTCGGCGGCCCAGAGAGAGANGGGGGGGGGTGGGAGAGGGGGGTGGGGAGAGGGGGGTGGGGGGGCAAAGCGGCATGGAGTGCAGAGTTTAAGCCACAGCCAAGGCAGCCGAGAGTCTGGTTCCAATCCGGGTGCCGGACGCCTGCAGTTAAAATGGCGGCAGGGTGGCGGCGGTGGTGACACTCGGTGAGATTCCCCACGCGGCACTTTTCTGCGAGCGGTTTGCATCGTCTCTCCACCTGCTGCGGACGCGCTCGCTGGGGCAAACGATGGCCGATTGCCGGGACGTACGTACGGTGAACTTCTTTTGCACCGTACGTAGCCAACCGTGCTTATCGGAGGCGCGGGGACAGGCAGTGGAGGGGGTCTCAACGAACCCAGCGGCCAAGGGGAAGAGAAGACCAAGGGCCAAATGGTGTGATACTGTCGGGCAGCGTTTCTCAAACTCGTTTGGGCCCCATGGAGCACCTAGCCCCTCGCTCAACCCTGGTGACACAACGCAATCAATCACTTCTCTCTCTAAATACCAGAAACACTAAATGATTCATATAAACGGAACATAAAAATACAGTTTTATTTAAACGCAGCTCTAGGGTTTTTTTAGGTTGTGGGGGCATTTATATTTTAGGGTATTTTAGCAAGGGTAGTTTTGGCTAATCTAATTTTGCAATTAAGTATCCCGAGTAATGCCCATAACAAAAGGTATTAGAACGCCGTCATTATTGTCCAGATCAAGATGCGTTGGCATCACAGCCCCCGCGGACCACTGCAGGTCCGGGGACCATAATCTGTGGGTCTCATTGTGAGTNTGTGAAGCTCATTGTGAGTCTCACTGTGAGTCTCACTGTGAGTCTCATTGTGAGTCTCACTGTGAGTCTCACTGTGAGTCTCACTGTGAGTCTCACTGTGAGTCTCACTGTGAGTCTCACTGTGAGTCTCACTGTGAGTCTCACTGTGAGTCTCACTGTGAGTCTCACTGTGAGTCTCACTGTGAGTCTCACTGTGAGTCTCACTGTGAGTCTCATTGTGAGTCTCACTGTGAGTCTCACTGTGAGTCTCACTGTGAGTCTCACTGTGAGTCTCACTGTGAGTCTCACTGTGAGTCTCACTGTGAGTCTCACTGTGAGTCTCACTGTGAGTCTCACTGTGAGTCTCACTGTGAGTCTCACTGTGAGTCTCACTGTGAGTCTCACTGTGAGTCTCACTGTGAGTCTCACTGTGAGTCTCACTGTGAGTCTCACTGTGAGTCTCACTGTGAGTCTCACTGTGAGTCTCACTGTGAGTCTCACTGTGAGTCTCACTTGAGTCTCACTGTGAGTCTCACTGTGAGTCTCACTGTGAGTCTCACTGTGAGTCTCACTGTGAGTCTCACTTGAGTCTCACTGTGAGTCTCACTTGAGTCTCACTGTGAGTCTCACTGTGAGTCTCACTGTGAGTCTCACTGTGAGTCTCACTGTGAGTCTCACTGTGAGTCTCACTGTGAGTCTCACTGTGAGTCTCACTGTGAGTCTCACTGTGAGTCTCACTGTGAGTCTCACTGTGAGTCTCACTGTGAGTCTCACTGTGAGTCTCACTGTGAGTCTCACTGTGAGTCTCACTGTGAGTCTCACTGTGAGTCTCACTTGAGTCTCACTTGAGTCTCACTGTGAGTCTCACTGTGAGTCTCACTGTGAGTCTCATTGTGAGTCTCACTGTGAGTCTCACTGTGAGTCTCACTGTGAGTCTCATTGTGAGTCTCACTGTGAGTCTCACTGTGAGTCTCATTGTGAGTCTCACTGTGAGTCTCACAGTGAGTCTCATTGTGAGTCTCACTGTGAGTCTCATTGTGAGTCTCACTGTGAGTCTCATTGTGAGTCTCACTGTGGTCTTACTTGAGTCTCACTGTGAGTCTCACTGTGAGTCTCATTGTGAGTCTCATTGTGAGTCTCACTGTGAGTCTCACTGTGAGTCTTACTTGAGTCTCACTGTGAGTCTCATGTGAGTCTCACTGTGAGTCTCACTGTGAGTCTCACTGTGAGTCTCACAGTGAGTCTCATGTGAGTCTCACTGTGAGTCTCATTGTGAGTCTCACTGTGAGTCTCATTGTGAGTCTCACTGTGAGTCTTACTTGAGTCTCACTGTGGTCTCACTGTGAGTCTCATTGTGAGTCTCATGTGAGTCTCACTGTGAGTCTCACTGTGAGTCTCATTGTGAGTCTCACTGTGAGTCTTACTTGAGTCTCACTGTGAGTCTCACTGTGAGTCTCACTGTGAGTCTCACTGTGAGTCTCACTGTGAGTCTCACTGTGAGTCTCACTGTGAGTCTCACTGTGAGTCTCACTGTGAGTCTCACAGTGAGTCTTACTTGAGTCTCACTGTGAGTCTCACTGTGAGTCTCATTGTGAGTCTCACTGTGAGTCTTACTTGAGTCTCACTGTGAGTCTCACTGTGAGTCTCACTGTGAGTCTGTGAGTCTCACTGTGGTCTCACTGTGAGTCTCACTGTGGGTCTGTGAGTCTGTGAGTCTGTGAGTCTCACTGTGGTCTCACTGTGAGTCTGTGAGTCTGTGAGTCTGTGAGTCTGTGGGTCTCACTGTGAGTCTCACTGTGAGTCTGTGAGTCTGTGAGTCTCACTGTGGGTCTCACTGTGAGTCTNCTTGAGTCTCACTGTGGGTCTCACTGTGAGTCTGTGAGTCTGTGAGTCTCACTGTGGGTCTCACTGTGAGTCTCACTGTGGTCTCACTGTGAGTCTCACAGTGAGTCTCACTGTGAGTCTCATTGTGAGTCTCACTGTGAGTCTGTGAGTCTTACTGTGAGTCTCACTGTGAGTCTCACTGTGAGTCTCACTGTGAGTCTCACTGTGAGTCTCACTGTGAGTCTCATTGTGAGTCTCACTGTGAGTCTGTGAGTCTCACTGTGAGTCTCATTGTGAGTCTCACTGTGAGTCTTACTTGAGTCTCACTGTGAGTCTCACTTGAGTCTCACTGTGAGTCTCACTGTGAGTCTCACTGTGAGTCTCACTGTGAGTCTCACTGTGAGTCTCACTGTGAGTCTCATTGTGAGTCTCACTGTGAGTCTTACTTGAGTCTCACAGTGAGTCTCATTGTGAGTCTCACTGTGAGTCTCATTGTGAGTCTCACTGTGGTCTCACTGTGAGTCTCATTGTGAGTCTCACTGTGGTCTCATTGTGAGTCTCACTGTGAGTCTCACTGTGGTCTCACTGTGAGTCTCACTGTGGTCTCACTGTGAGTCTCACTGTGAGTCTCACTGTGAGTCTCACTGTGAGTCTCACTGTGAGTCTCACTGTGAGTCTCACTGTGAGTCTGTGAGTCTCACTGTGAGTCTCACTGTGAGTCTCATTGTGGTCTCACTGTGAGTCTCATTGTGAGTCTCACTGTGAGTCTCATTGTGAGTCTCACTGTGAGTCTCATTGTGAGTCTCACTGTGAGTCTCACTGTGAGTCTCACTGTGAGTCTCACTGTGAGTCTCACTGTGAGTCTCATTGTGAGTCTCACTGTGNGTCTCATTGTGAGTCTCACTGTGAGTCTCATTGTGGTCTCACTGTGAGTCTTACTTGAGTCTCACTGTGAGTCTCATTGTGAGTCTCACTGTGAGTCTCATTGTGAGTCTCACTGTGAGTCTCACTGTGAGTCTCACTGTGAGTCTCATTGTGAGTCTCACTGTGAGTCTCATTGTGAGTCTCACTGTGAGTCTCATTGTGAGTCTCACTGTGGTCTCATTGTGAGTCTCACTGTGAGTCTCATTGTGAGTCTCACTGTGAGTCTCACTGTGGTCTCACTGTGAGTCTCATTGTGGTCTCATTGTGAGTCTCACTGTGAGTCTCACTGTGAGTCTCACTGTGAGTCTCACTGTGAGTCTCATTGTGAGTCTCACTGTGAGTCTCACTGTGAGTCTCACTGTGAGTCTCATTGTGAGTCTCACTGTGAGTCTTACTTGGTCTCACTGTGAGTCTCACTGTGAGTCTCATTGTGAGTCTCACTGTGAGTCTCACTGTGAGTCTCACTGTGAGTCTTACTTGAGTCTCACTGTGAGTCTCACTGTGGGTCTCACTGTGGGTCTCACTGTGAGTCTCATTGTGAGTCTCACTGTGGTCTTACTTGAGTCTCACTGTGAGTCTCACTGTGAGTCTCACTGTGAGTCTCACTGTGAGTCTCACTGTGAGTCTCACTGTGAGTCTTACTTGAGTCTCACTGTGAGTCTCACTGTGAGTCTCATTGTGAGTCTCACTGTGAGTCTTACTTGAGTCTCACTGTGAGTCTCACTGTGGTCTCACTGTGAGTCTCATTGTGAGTCTCACTGTGGGTCTTACTTGAGTCTCACTGTGAGTCTCACTGTGAGTCTCACTGTGAGTCTCATTGTGAGTCTTACTTGAGTCTCACTGTGAGTCTCACTGTGAGTCTTACTTGAGTCTCACTGTGAGTCTCACTGTGAGTCTTACTTGAGTCTCACTGTGAGTCTCACTGTGAGTCTCATTGTGAGTCTTACTTGAGTCTCACTGTGAGTCTCACTGTGAGTCTCATTGTGAGTCTCACTGTGAGTCTCACTGTGAGTCTCACTGTGAGTCTTACTTGAGTCTCACTGTGAGTCTCACTGTGAGTCTTACTTGAGTCTCACTGTGAGTCTCACTGTGGGTCTCACTGTGGGTCTCACTGTGAGTNTGTGAAGCTCATTGTGAGTCTCACTGTGAGTCTCACTTGAGTCTCACTGTGAGTCTCACTGTGAGTCTGTGGTCTCACTGTGAGTCTCACTGTGAGTCTCACTGTGGGTCTCACTGTGAGTCTCACTGTGGTCTCACTGTGAGTCTCACTGTGGTCTCACTGTGGGTCTGTGAGTCTCACAGTGAGTCTGTGGGTCTCACTGTGAATCTTTGGGCCTCACTGTGAGTCTGTGGGTCTAACTGTGAGTCTGTGGGTCTCACTGTGAGTCTGTGGGTCTCGCTGCGAGTCTGTGGGTCTAACTGTGAGTCTTTGGGTCTCGCTGCGAGTCTGTGGGTCTCACTGTGAGTCTGTGGGTCTCACTGTGAGTCTGTGGGTCTCATTGTGAGTCTGTGGGTCTCGCTGCGAGTCTGTGGGTCTCACTGTGAGTCTATGGGTCTCACAGTGAGTCTGTGGGTCTCGCTGCGAGTCCAGTGGTTTCACTGTGAGTCTTAAGAGCAGGTTGTGGATGAGACCGTCGGGGTCGTGTGTTGACTTTGCAGCAGCTGCGGATCTGGTGGAAGGCAAAACTCTTTGGTAGCGAGGGACGGCGGTGGTGATGGTGGTGGTGGCGGTCGTGTTATCAACAGTTCAGGCCATGATGGCATTGCTTGAACATAATGACACCTGCCGCTCGGCACCTGCCTGTGTGCGTGCGCAGTGGTGGCCCAGCGGTTAGCGCCACGCTGCGCTACGAAACCCGGCGACCCGAGTAAGAATTCCCGTTCACGGCCAACACCGGTGACGATTATCTGAACGGCCCTCGGCCTCTCCTAGGTGGACTCGGCCTCAAATGAGTACCTGGTGCGGTGTGTAAACATCGCCACAGGGAAACAAAGGCGGCCGGGCGTGGTGCTGGCCACCCACCCCACGTGTGTCGTGCCGGTCTTTCGTAGGTGCTGTGCTAACAGCCCTTGCCCAACAGTCCGTTAAGGCTATACGGGGGATCTTTGTCTTTGTGCGTGCGTGTGGCGTACTCGGGTCCCGGTGGTAGTCTCCGAGGAATTCGGCGAGGTCCACGAAGCCGTCGCCATCCTTGTCGTGCTCCAGCAGAGCCTCCTCCAGCACCGAGTCCTGCTCACACACAGCGACAGGGACCGTCATATCGTCTCTCACCCACGTCTCTCACCACGTCTCTCTCCCACGTCTCTCACCACGTCTCTCACCACGTCTCTCACCACGTCTCTCTCCCACGTCTCTCTCCCACGTCTCTCACACCCACGTCTCTCACCACGTCTCTATCACCCACGTCTCTCTCACCCACGTCTCTCACCACGTCTCTCTCCACGTCTCTCACCACGTCTCTCANCCACGTCTCTCACCACGTCTCTCACCACGTCTCTCTCCACGTCTCTCACCACGTCTCTCACCACGTCTCTCTCCCACGTCTCTCACCACGTCTCTCACCACGTCTCTATCCCACGTCTCTCTCTACCACGTCTCTCACCACGTCTCTCTCACCACGTCTCTCTCACCACGTCTCTCACCCACTTCATCTTTCTCGCCGCGGTGGCGAGATATTATCTCCCTCGCCTGGTGTACAGGAGGTGGTGGGTTTGATGCCGACCCTGACGCCTGCTGCTGTATATTTGGAGTTTGCATGTTCTCCCATGGTCGTGTGGATTTTTCTCCGGGTCCTCCGGTTTTTCCCTCCACATTTAGAATGAACATCACACGTTTAGAGGATTTCTTTGGCTGCTAGAAATTCCCACGTGATGATGGTAAGCCACTTGGTTGAGCTATCGTTTGTGATAGCCAGGTCGCTTGTGAAAAACAGCTACACAGCTCCGTGGGGCCTTACCTTGACACTTGTTGTCGGAGCTTACCTGCACATGCGCCTAACGATGATCTAGTGCCTCTTGCTCTCCCACTTTGTTTGCAGTGGTTTGTAGATTTGAGCGTTTCGTTATGACCGTTAAATACCTAATTCGTTAGCTGTGTGATATTTCTCAAAGGCCGTGTATTCGTTCTCTGCAATGTTGTAGATACTTAATGTTGAGAACTTCTTTCACACCGTACGTCACCAACCGTGCTAATCGGAGGTGCGGAAGGACAACAAACTAAACACGAAAAGCATTCTAAAAAAATAGTTTTTAATCTAGATTTAAAAGTGTATATTTCAGTGGCTTCCTAATATCGGGAGGAAGAGCGTTCCAGACGGCCGCAGAAGGGCATCTGAAAGCGCGCGATGCAGTGACCGTCTTTGTTCGATGGCCAGCCAGAAGCCGCTGATACGAGGATGAGCGGAGTTTACGTGATGATGGTTTATGCTCCTTGACGAGATCAGCGAGGTATTGTGGTTCATTTGCAAGCACTTTGTGCGTAATGAACGCCACCTTGTCACGAATCCCATGTTTTGTTTTTGTTGTTGCTGCTGCTGCTCACGCAGCATCGCGCGAACTCCCGCGTAAAACAGCCGGGCAACTTGGATGCACGCGACCATCACCAGCGCAACAAATCGAACAGAACTCAACGCTCAGGAGCGGCCGCATGCACCACCTAGTGGGGAATTTGTTCGGTGCTTTTTTTTACAAACCAAAAGGACGCAGGGCCACACTGCCACCGCCACGTAGGTCTGTGCCAGCGGTGGGCGTCTCTCCCGAGCCGCACGCTCTTTTAACGCACCCAGCGCCGTAACGCAGCAGCGTAACGTAGTAGCGTGCCATCACGGCAGTAGCAAAGAATAACGAATGTCCCTCCACATTTAGAATCAACATCACATGTGTCGAGTTGATTGGCTGCTGCTATGATGATGATGGGCCACTTGGTTGAGCTACCATTTGTGATGTCCAGGTCGCTTCTGAAAAAGCGAACTACACAGCTCAGTGGGGCCTTACCTGGTAAGGCACACCGTTGTTGAGTTTTAGTGAGCGACCACCAAGAGCCCGGCACGGTCACCTGCATGTAGTCAAACTCCTCCGGGTGCTCGAAGGCGAGGAACTCGGTGATGTTGAGACCCTGGACGCCGTCCGAGTCGGCCTTCCCAAACTTCTTCTTCTCCCTGGCGTAGAGCTGCGGGCGAACAACGCGATCATCGGAGAGCACCGCCGATCGTAATAACGACGACAGTTAGTTGTTGTTGTTGATAAGAGCCACCCTCATTTACGACGTGGCGTCTCAAAAAGTGCACTGCAAGCGATGAGCGACTTGCGCCTCATCTCAACGCGTTTGAAAGGGGGCAGCCCCGATGGCAGCTGTTCCTGTGTGGCACAAGGTGACTCAGCGCACGTGGCCTGCACATGGGCATTATTCGACCAGTAGGCGGGGCTATGATTGCCACGTGCGTGTGTCATTTTTCCAATTTGTGAAGATTTCGGCCGTGACACCAGAAGCACAACGGCCAACTGGTTTCGAAGTACACCGGGCGATGATCTGTAACGTGTGCTGTGAAGCGGTCGGCGCATAGTTTTTATGGATAACCCGTCCCGTGCTGATGACGTACGTGTACGTGTTACGTCATCGGAATGGAATCGGAAGTAAGGGCACGCAAGAGGGGCGTGTGGCACAGTTGTTGTGCCAGCCATTGTAGGGTGGCGGTCGCGTCCGCTACGGTTCTCTGCGGTGAGTTTGCAGTACAATGTCTTTAAAAACGACGGCGCTACTACGCTCTATAATAAATTTGATTCAGAGGTGAACAGGAAACCCACCCCCCTGCAACTTGCAGGCGACATCGCAGCGGGAAAGGGTTAATAACCGGGGCGGCCTGCCGGATCTAGAACCGCAACGTTTCTGCGGCAAGCGGCTTAGCGAGCTACCGCTGCACCACGTCACCGCCGAGGAATTGAGGAAGCGGCCGAGATCACCGACGGCAAACGGTGCGAGAAGTTCCTCTCGTCCCTCGCGAAACGAGCTCTGTGCCACGAAGACAAAGCGTACGAGACCCACGGGTGAGGGTGAGGTGAGCGGAGCGGTGAGGGAGGCGGTGACGCAGACGATGATGAATGATGACGTCAGTAAGGCAATGAGGTTGTGGGTTCGTCCCGACCCTGACGCCTGCTGCTGCTGTATATTGGAGTTTGTGTGTCTCTCTCTCTCTCCCCGCGGTCGTGTGGATTTTTACTCTGGGTCCTCCAGTTTTTTCCTCCACATTTACAATCAAAATGACTTAGATTATTTAGATTATTTAGATTATTTAGATTATTTAGGTTATTTCTCTGCTATAAATGTCCACATGATAAGCCACTTTGTTGAGCTATCATTTGTGGCTAGGTCGCTTCTGAAAAACAAGTTCAAACCTCAGTGGGCTTTACCAGGTCAGATAAAAATAGTAAGGTTTATTTTTATACTTTTTAAAGTGATTAGTTTACCCTTCCTATACTTTGCACTCCTATCGTGTTTTTGCATTGTTTCTGTTGTACGTTCTGACCCCGTGCCTCGGGGTCCTCCTCCTCCTGCGGTATAAATGCACTCTCCTGATTCTGAAGGGGTGAGGGAGATGCAGCTGAGGAAGGCGATGACGGTGGGAGAGGCACGAGAGACGGCGAGGGAAGTGGCGACTGAAGCGGTGACGAGGCAACCGAGGGAGGCGGTGAGAGAGAGAGAGAAGTGGCGAGGGTGACAGATGCGGAGGGAGCTACTGAGAGATGGTCAGTAAAACGGTGAGTCGGTGGCGAATCTGCGGGCGGTTCGATGAGCGATCCGGCGAGTCAGCGAGTGAGTGAAGCATCGAGCGAGTCGGTGAGAAGCGATTTGATGAGCGATTCAGTTAACCATTCGGTCAGTGATTCTATGACCGATTCGGTGAGTAATTAGACGAGCGATTAGACGAGCAATTCAGTGACTGATTCGGTGAGCGATTAAACGAGTGATTTGACGAGCGATTCGATGAGCGAGTCGGTGACGGACGCGACGGGGAAGTTCAGCCGAGTCCCACGGCGGGCCGCGCTCTCTCTGCGTACCGACTGCAGCGAGCTCCGCTCCTCGTCGTCGTAGTCGCCGCCATCTCCCCTCCTCCTGCGGCCGCCGCCTCGTCGGCCCCCCCGGCAGGTTCTCGTACTCGTGCTGGCGGTACTCGTCCCACGAGACGACGCCGTCGCCGTCGCGGTCCACCTCCGGAAGCGCTCGCGCGTCTCCTCGTGGCGTAGCGCCGGAACGACTGCATCGTCCACCGGCTCAGCTCGTCTGGTTGGGGGTNGGGGGTGGGGGGTGGGGGGTGGGGGGTGGGGGCTTTGAGTGCCAAAGTGGCAACGCTCGACGCCGGCGCTCTCCGCCGTCAGCGGGCCGCTGACGTTGTGACAGCGCGCGGCGATAAGTCGCGAAGGAAGGCGCAACCCAACCTGGACGATTCACTCACTCGTTCACTCATCCGCTCACTCGACCACCTATCCACTCACTCGCTCACCACCATCACTCGCTCATCCACCCACTCGCCCGAGTGCTCACCGACTCACTCAACCGTGAGCACATGTGGCATTGGTGCCATCGACCTCGTAATGCAGGGAGACCACGTGGGTTCAGAGGGTGTAGAGGGTGTAGTGTCACTCATCCACTCACAACCTGCCTGGATCATCCACTCACTCACCATAATCATTCATTCATCGACCCACTAACCCAGGGGTCGGCAACCAAAATAACCGGATGAGCCATTTGTTTTCAATTCGGTAAAAATCTCAATATTTCAAGAGCCGCAATGCACGCGATGCACGCAATGCACACATTTTAACCACCCCCACCACACACTCCTCTCTCGATCTTCTACGATGCAAAGATTAAAAGGGAAATACTCGGAAACATGTCCACCAATAACGCCTTTAAAGAAAATAAATGTGACATGTGTAGGCAGTGGCCCTTTTTAACCTCACTTATAACAAAATAAGCTCACCAAGGAGACAGATGCCTTAAGTTAAGTGTCTGTTTAACACAGGCCCAAAAGGACCGAAGATGGGTCAGAAACAAACAGCACCACCAAGAGTTGTAAGAGATTAGAGTCAACATGTTCGTTTAACACGGAGGTTTTCACGGCCAATATTATCCATAATCGAGGTTTTTGGGTTAGATTACGTATATAGAAATGTGTCGTTAAACCCGCCAAGGTACTTGAATGGTAAATGTTGTGGGTTTACTCTCCAACACACCGGCGTGCTGTACTAGTTTTCATGTCACATGATCGTGTGCGTGATTCACGAGCCACATGGCTGCGTGAGAAGTGAACGACCCCGCAGAAGCACATACGACAGAGCTGTGACGCCGCAGTGGCGAGATGTTAGCGATCTCGCCTGGTATTCAAGAGGTCGTTGGTTTAACCCGACCCTGACGCCTGCTGTATATTTGGAGTTTTCGTGTCTCTCTCATCATCTGCACAGTGGCTAGGAGATGTTAACTACTTCACCTGGTATTCAAGAGGTTGTGCGTTTAACCCCGACCCTGACGCCTGCTGTATATTTGGAGTTTTCGTGTCTCTCTCTCATCATCTTCACAGTGGCTAGGAGATGTTAACTACTTCACCTGGTATACAAGAGGTCGTGCATTTAACCCCGACCCAGATGCCTGCTGTATATTTGGAGTTTGTGTGTTCTCCCGTGGATTTTTCTCCGGGTCCTCCAGGTTTTTCCCTCCACATTTAGAATCATGCCATAATTTCCACGCGACGATAAGCCACTTCGTTAGGATGTCATTTGTGGCAGCCAGGTCGCTTCTGAAAAAGAGCTACACAGCTCAGTTAAAATAACAAGATTAAACTGTCTAGTGTGGGGAGGCCTTCATCCAGCAGTGGAATGCAAAGGGGCTCTAGGTGAAGTATTGAGCCGAGGACTGAACGCCGATCACGGTCTGACCGTCTCCGGCAACGAAGGACAGAAACGGAGGCGTTTGCACACGAGCGGAAGGACGCGGAGCGCGAAGCGTCACCGACCTTTGGAAAGGAACCCGTCGCCGTCGGCGTCGATCTTGGACACGAGCGCCTGCAGCCTCCTCGCCGCCTCCTCGGGTTCAGCTTCGAAAACTCCTCCAGCGACTCCTTGCAAGANGGGGGGGGGGGTGGTCGTTGAAGATGACGAGAAAAACAACGAGTGACGGCGTCGTCGCGACCCAGGGGAGCGTTCATTACGGACGCACCAGAGCACTGGCACTGCCGACATCCCGGGGCCTGAATAAATTAAACGTACGTACGTACGCTCAACTCCTTTCGCACCCGTACCCGTACGTAGCCAGCCGTGCTAATCGGAGGTGCGGGGCAGGCACAACAAGCTAAAAAATGCTCCTAAGATTTGACACAAGTCCGGCAGGCAAGACATGAATCGTCGTAAGAGAAAAATAGGGCAAGATTGAACAGAAACTCGGGTATCCAGCGAGGAGATCGCAACGCTGCGGGCGTGCCAGCGGTTGCTAGGCATTGCATTGTCACCCACACTGGACCAACCAATCAGCTGCCAGGAAGACGGCCCCCAGTCAACATGGCCGACATAACAGCACCCACGTAAGATGGCCGCGATGAAGTCAACCGCGCAACGTGGTTGGCATGACGTAACTTGCTCCGTGGGCTTCAGCCAGTCGTGGCTGAGGTAGATATAATTGTTGTTAATGTTCATTATATTAATTGTTAATTGTATTTCTAATTGTGTTTTTTCATTATATATTATAGGTGGACTCTTTCTTGACCGTGACAATTGACATCGGTTCTGATCACCTCTGAATTCTCTCCTAACGCTACTTAACCGTGTAAACTCTCTCATTGACTCGGAGGGATGACAAATCTTATCTTGAAACGGACTCATGCCACTGCCAGTAATTGTGCAATATTGTTCAGTACTCTGGCCCCCGAGACTTTAACCTCACTTATAACAAAATAAGCTCACCAAGGAGACAGATGCCTTGAGTTAAGTGTCTGTTTAACACAGGCCCAAAAGGACCGAAGATGGGTCAGCAACAAACAGCACCGCTGAGAGTTGTAAGAGATTAGAGTCGACATGTTCGTATGGATTCCTGCAGTCACGAAAGCTTCAAATCAAGATTTAACACGGAGGCTTTCACGACCAATGTTATCCATAATCAAGGTTTTTGGGTTAGATCGCGTAAATAGAAATGTGTCGTAAACCCGCGACCACCCGACACAGCCAATTAGTGAGGTACTTGAATGGTAAATGTTGTGGGTTTACTTCCAACACACCGGCATGCTGTACTAGTATACACTATACACTACACTATACACTACACTATAATTGTAAATGTTGTGGGTTTACTCTCCAACACCGGCGTGCTGTATAACGAATTGCACGTTCTGTTTACGTGACAAACCTTACCAATTGGCTGTGTCGGGTGGTGGAGGTTTAATGACACATTCATATTTATGCGATCTAACCCAAAAGATTATGAGTCGACATATTTCTTGAATAAAGGACAATTAAAAGGGGACTGGGGTGAAGAGACAATGCGAGGACATTCCAAAGCGAAGCAATGCGGGGGAAGAAGCAGCAAGAAAAGGAGGTGACCTGCCGCAGTGTGGTGAGTGGTTGGGTAAGTGACTGGGTGAGTGTGTGAATGGGTGAGTGAATGGGTGAGTGAATGAGTGGGTGAATGCATGGTTGAATTAGTGGGCAAGTGAGTGGGTAAGTGACTGGGTGAGTGTGTGAATGGGTGAGTGAATGAGTGGATGAGTGACTGGATTAATGTGCGAATGGTTAATGAGTGGGTGAATGAGTGGGTGAATGGGTGGGTGAATGGGTGGGTGAATTAGTGGGAAAGTGGGTGGGTAAGTGACTGGGTGAGTGTGTGAATGGGTGAGTGAATGAGTGGATTAGTGACTGGATTAATGTGTGAATGGGTGAGTCAATGAGTGTGAGTGTGTTAATGGGTGGGTGAATGAGTGGGTGGGTGAGTGAGTGGGTGAATTAGTGGGTGAGTGGGTGGGTAAGTGACTGGGTGAGTGAATGGGTGGGTGAGTGGGTGGGTGAATGGTGGGTGAATGGGTGGGTGAATGGGTGGGTGAATGGGTGGGTGAATGGGTGAGTGAATGAGTGGGTGAATGAGTGCATGAATGAGTGAATGGATGGATGGGTGGGTGAGTGAGTGAGTGAGTGAATGAGTTGTTGTGACCTGCAGTGATGGTGGTTGAACACAGTGTGCAGGATGAGGTGAAAGTCAGTCTGGTGGACCGAGTGCTCAACACGGGTGGAGGAATCAGCGAAGTCAAAAGGAGCAGTGAGCCAGTGACTGGAGTGAATCAGGAAGTGGTAGATCATTAATTGACCCGACCACTTTCCATCGAATTCTTGCAAGTGCACTGATACGTGACATAATTAAACCAGGTGTGTTCCATACCAGATCTGACAACAGTTTGCATTTAATGACAAGAACAAGACCTGGGGAACAGAGATGCCTTAACAGACTGTTGGGGAAATATACCGTGCCGGCCTTCATAGCGAGCACCTATGAAGGCCGGCACGGTATACGAAGAGGGTGGGTGGCAGCACTACACCTGTCGCCTTTGTCTCCCCAGTGGCGATGATTACACACACCGCACCAGGTACTATTTGAGGCTGAGTAGGCCTTGAGGAGGCCCAGGACCGGTACAGATAATTGTCACTGTGTTGGCTTACGAGCAGTTGGGGCAAGTGCTGTTAGCGGGCACCTAAAAGCAGAAACTGCGCACGAGGAGGCGAGGTGGACAGAACCAAAAGCGGCCGACTTTGTCTCCCAGTGGCGATGTTACACATCGCACCAGGTACTCATTTTAAGGCTGAGTGAACTTAGGCTAGGCCCAGGGCCGGGACCGGTTAAGAGCAGGAAATCGAACTTGGGTCACCGGGTTTGGAGCGCGGTGCGCTAACCACTGCACCACCACTACCCACAAAGACACACGCACACACTACACTACGCACCTCTCCTCCAAAGAGCGCCTCCCTGTCATAGTCTGGGTTGTGTTCCCCTCCACGTAGTGCTCTTGGCTCAGCACCTTCTCCTGCTTGGAGGCCGACGCTGCCAGCAACCCCAAAGCAACGAGGAGAGCTCCCGCCAGCATCCTGTACACGACAACAGCAGCAGCAGCAATTACAATGCACTCATAACACAGTTTCTTCTACTATAATTCAGTACGAGTTGCGTTGCTGAAGATACACCGCGTTATGGAAAAATCGCGTCATAATAAATAGTATGTAATGTAGGGGTAAAGCACAGCAGGCGATAACACGCGAGACGCGTACGCAAGGCGCGTGGGTAGCGTGTAGAATCATCCAGCAGCATGCCGCCTCGTGCGTGATGCTACGCCGCAGCAGCCGTACGACCGCTCGCACCTACCTCGTGCGCGACAGCTCCGTTCACTCGATTGTGTTATAGCCATAATACAGGGTTCTTTTGGTTAGATCGCGTAAATGTGTGTCGTTAAACCCGCCACCCAACACAGCCAATTAGTAAGGTTTGTCATGTAAACAGAACGTACCAATTCGTTACTGGTACAGCACACCGGTGTGTTGGAGAGCAAAACCAGATTTACCATCTGAATACATTTCGCCAGTAATTACAACCAGCTTCACGAGTCACGATGTGGCACGATTCAGTTCATGTGACAAACCTTACAATTGGCTGTGTCGGGAAGTCGCGGTTTAAAGACACATTTATATATTTACGCGATCTAACCCAAAAAACCTGTATTATGATTGGTCGTGGAAGCCTACGAATGAATCTGCGTTATATCCAATTCGCAATCCACATTATAAAAAAAGTCTTCCCTTAATACAATCATTGCAGTGTACAGTAAAACCTTAGTGCGAGTAACTTGGTCTGCGGTGTTTGCAAGACGAGCTTTAAATAAATATTAATTTGAAGCGGTCTTGAATACGAGTAGTCGTGTTTACGCTTTTCTGCCGAGCGTCACGTGATCACAAATATAATTTGATACAAGTGGATTAAAATAAAATATTAAATTTTACGTATGTCAGTTTGTGAAAAAAACCTAAGAAGCTGTAATTAGTACATTTGGTATTCGCGAGATCCTTGTGACGCAAGGATATCACAAAGGGAGGTGCGATGTTTCACAACCTGCAGTCGTTTCAGTTGGGGACGACCACTGTGTAATAACAATTGAGTAAGAAAAAAACTACGCGTCGCTTATATCGGAACCACGCTTGTATAAGGTGTTCTCATGTCCAGCTTCTGCTTTCCCGGCACCTCAACACAATTTAATCAGCACAGGTTGAGGTTCTAGGCGAGTGGTTCTTAACCTGGGGTGTGCACGTGCACCCCTGGAAGTGCGAGATGCCCTTTCTGGGGTGGCGAGACATAGGCAGATTTTTTTTGAAGGCAAATCGTCAAAACGCAAGTTAAGAAGAGTACGTAAGTTACAACTTACTTTGTTTCATCAACCCTATGTATTTATTAACATTATACTATTTGTTACGATTGAGAACCACATGGGTGCAAGGCTGGAGTGAAGCTTAAGAACCACTGGTTTAGGCAATGGGCCTTCTTCAGTGTAAAGAGTGCGGCCCGACTGATTGGTCTCATCAACAACCCATTCAAGTCCTCCGCCCCCACCACTCACAAAATCAATCGCTCACTCACTCGCGAATCCACACACTCACTCATTAATTCACCCATTCATTCACTCACTCATTCGTTCATCTACCCATTCACTCATTCGTTGATCCACCCATTCACTCATTAATTCATTCATCCATCCATTCACTCATTAATTCACTCATCCATCCATCCATCCACTCACTCATTCATCCACCATTCACTCACTCATGAAT
Source organism: Lethenteron camtschaticum (assembly GCA_018977245.1). NCBI lineage: Eukaryota > Metazoa > Chordata > Hyperoartia > Petromyzontiformes > Petromyzontidae > Lethenteron > Lethenteron camtschaticum. Next base: position 1,084,680 of record MU249615.1, read on the forward strand.
TCATTCATCCATCCATCAACTCACTCATACATCCACCCATTCACTCACTCATTAATTCATTCATCCATCCATCAACTCACTCATTCATTCACCATTCACTCACTCATGAATTAATCCACCCATTCCCCCATTCATGCATCCACCATTCACTCATTAATTAATCCACTCATTCACTCTCATTTATCCACCCATTCACTCTCATTCATCCACCCATTCACTCATCCATTCATCCACCCATTCACTCACTCATAACCTTCATCGCATCGCTCCACATTGGAATTCCCTCCCACCGTCTTTTTCTCGCTCCCAAAAGGATTCACGCCTTTCCTTAAACCCCAATTTTCAATGTCGCTGTTGTGCGACGCTTGCAGCTGTATTGGGCGGCATGGTGGCTTTACCTGTAGCACATATACAAGGACACGCTTCATACACGATAGATTCTTACATGCACTATTCTCCACGTGTGTATCGTAATCATAGCAATTGGTTCATGTTGAAATTTAGTTGGATATCTCCACCATGACTACATTAATTTCACACCAACAAACGTTCGTCATCGTCAGCCATGGTCAATCCGCTGCTGGATGAAGGCCTCCTCCAAGTTGCCGCCGTCACCTCTCCGATAATTAATCCACCCAGCACCTGCACATACACTGATTTGATCGCTCCATCTCCGGAATGTACGTCCTATACCACAATGCACATACACTGATTTGATCGCTCCATCTCCGGAATGTACGTCCTATACCACAATGCACATAACTGATTTGATCACTACATCTCTGCAATGCACGTCCTATACCACAATGCACATGGATTTAATTAATCGCTCCATCTCTGCAATGCACTGTCTATACCACAATCCACATTGAATTAGTCGCTCCATCTCCACAATGGACGCCCTATACCACAATGCACATTGAATTATTCGCTCCATCTCCGCCCAAAGCACAAGAAGAGATTTGTTTGGCTCCATCTCCACAATGCACGAACTATACCACAATGCCCATTAATTGAATTAGTCGCTCCATCTCCGCGCAATGCACAACAACAGATTTGTTTCGCTCCATCTCCGCGCTGTACGACGTTCCGCTCCTTGTGGCTGCCACTCCGTTCTTACTCTCGACCGCCGAGGCTTTCAACGCTCGTGCCCAAAGCAATTAATCTAAACATTACCACCCAAAGCCTTTCCCTCACTTGTTAAAGTTTAACGATGTTAACATCCAGACTGCGGCCTCTGTCAGGCTTGCTAAGCAACGGACCCGAGCAGAATGCATTTTAAACCAAATTTACCCTTTAGGAGTTTTATAAAGCAAACGAGCGTACTTGCGTGACGTTGCAGACGATGCCAATGTTGGTGAATAAAACTGTTTAATTCGGTTTAAAGTCCCAACATGACAAGTCCGAGGTGAACGCGTCGCTTTCTCTATCTTAGCGACCAGGCCGCTGGGACAAACCATTGCAGCAGAGGGCGGCGGGGTGATGCACTCAGCACAGACACTCTAATAATGATTAAAACATGATAACATGTAATCCACAACAAGTAGAATGGAAGTAATTACATATATATTAATGATAGTACGTTAGTGTTGCAGCCCGACATGTGAAAGCAAGCAAAGTTTCTGACTTTAGCCCTTAACAACACCCCACTAGACAGTGGTCTCGTCCACNGGGGGAGGGGCGGGTGGAGCCGCCGACGGTGTGACGTCACTCAGTAGTGAAATTGGCGGGTTAATTTAAATCGATAAACTATTATCGAGATCCATAATTTGAATCGACAAACCATTATCGAGATCCATAACTTAAATCAATAATCCATAATCGAGGTGCATAATTTAAATCGATAATCGATGTCCATAAATTCAATCGATTAGGGGCCGTCCATAAATGACGTCACGCGATTTTGGACGATTTTTGACCCCCCCTCGTCACACGGCGTCACAAAGTCAGACCCCCCCCCCTCAAATATGACGTCACAAAGCTCTGCCCCCCCCCCAAACCATATTTCCATTTTAAAAATAAAACATGCTCCAAATCGCTTAAACTATTGTCATTGTAGTGCGTATTTAATGTGGCGATGCACTCTGATGTAGGAGTGTTGTTATAATAATTATATATTATTTAAAGTTGTGCATTTTGATGTGACGTCACATTTCTCAACCCCCCCCCCCTTCGTCACACATCGTCACAAATGTCTGACCCCCCCCCCCCTAGGTGCGTGACGTCATTTATGGACGGCCCTTACCTGTCAACCCACACGGTTTACCCCGTATTCTTGTGCAGGGAAACTGAGTTTTCAGGTCCGTGCGGCGTGCAGCCGTTTCGATAGGGCAACAAAAATGTTTTGTGTCTATTGTTTGTGTTTCTGTGTTTGTGTCTCTGTGTTTGTGTTTCTATGGTTTTGTCTATTTGTTTGTGTTCTGTGTTTGTGTTTCTGTGTTTGTGTCTCTATGGTTTTGTCTCTGTGTTTGTGTCTATGTGTTTGTGTCTCTGTGTTTGTGTCTCTGTGTTGTGTTTCTATGGGTGTGTCTATTTGTTTGTGTTTCTGTGTTTGTGTCTCTGTGNTTGTGTCTCTATGTTTGTGNTTCTTGTTTGTGNCTCTGTGTTTGTGTATACCTGTTTGTGTCTATTTGTTGGTGTCTCTGTGTTTGTGTCTAGTTTGTTGGTCTTGTGTTTGACAGGTGTCTATTTGTTTGTGTTTTGTGTTTGTGTCTCTGTGTTTGTGTATACTGTTGTGTCTATTTGTTGGTGTACTCTGTGTTTGTGTCTATTGTTGTGTCTTGTGTTGTGTCTATTGTTTGTGTTTCTTGTGGTGGACTTTATAGTGCACGTCGAGTGTATAGGGCAGGGTATACAGGGTCTAGTTGGTCTGTAGTGAGGCAGGGCACTGATAGGGTTGACATGTAGTGTAGTAGTGTATAGTGTAGTGTATATAGTGTATAGTAGTGTATAGTAGTGTATAGTAGTGTATAGTGTAGTGTATATTTGTGTATAGTGTAGTGTGTATAGTGTAGTGTGTAGTGTATAGTGTAGTAGTGTAGTGCAGGGGTCCTCAAACTACGGCCCGCGGGCCACATGCGGCCCACCGAGGGCATTTATCCGGCCCATGGTCATTAATTGGGCTGCGCTTGTGAGCACTAATTGGGCTGCGCTGGTGAGCACTAATTGGGCTGCGCTGGTGAGCACTAATTGGGCTGCGGTGGTGGGCACTGATTGGGCTGCGGTGACGAGCACTGATTTGGCTGCGGCGGTGGGCAATGATTGAGCTGCGGCGGTGGGCACTCATTAGGCTGCGGTGGTGAATGGTTCAATGGGCCAATTGACTGGACTTGCCCCCCAGGCCTACGGCTGCCAGCCCTCCCCTGGCTGCGCTTGACTGGCTCTCCCTCCCTCAGCTCCCTCACTTGCCCCTCGGCTCCACTCCCAGTGATATTCCCGTGTGCTGAGTAAATGATAGAGGGGTAATAACAGAGTGATCTCTGATCTCTGGAGGGGCTGCCTGCTGTTTTCCCGTGCTGGTCAGTGACAGACAGCCGAGGAGTAGAAAACCCAATTTAAATGACAGTAAGTGCATTTATATTCTGATTGCTATTCAATTATATGAGGTTATATGTTGTATGTTGTGTAAGCCCCGGTTCATACTGTTGCGATCTCTGAGCAGTGCGAGTTCAGCCATATGCTTGTATGGCTGAACTTGCATTAGATTCAGAAGAAAAAAGGAACATGTGCCTTCTTTTTTCCTGCAGTGGAATCGGATCGCATGGGTCTTCTCCCCATGCGATCAGATTCCTATGCAAGTTCGCAGATCGCACTGCGATCTGTGAACAAAACTACAGGTGTAATTAACTTTTTAATGGCACCCGCACCAGTGTGAGCCTGGGGTAAAAGCGGAGTTCCCCCAATCAGACTGCATTGATGGGCAGTGCAGTCTGTATGTCTCTGTGTGGGCAAAGTTTTTGCTGGTATATTGTTTTTTTAGCGCTGTACATATATTGGTATTTTACTAATAGCAATTTTGACTCCCTAGGAAACAATGATGTAAGAAAGAGAAAAATTGACTCGGAGTGTAGGATATTCAAAAAACAGTGGACTTATGATTACTTTTTCATGCAGGACAAGGAAAGAGCTGTGTGTCTGATATGCCAGAATATAGTGTCTGTGTTCAAAGAATACAATTTACGTCGACACTATGAAACTCAACATAAAGATAAATATGATTGTTTGGTCGGAGAAGTGAGAAGAGATAAAATATTAAAACTGAAAAATACATTAACAACTCAGCAAAATACTTTTGTGAAGCAGAAGCAGCTAAATATTTCATCACTGCGAGCAAGTTTTCAAGTTGCCAAGCTAATAGTGTGCACTGGCAGACTATTCGTGGAGGGAGAATTTGTTAAAGAATGCCTTCTTTCTGTTGCCAAAGAGATGTGTCCAGAGAAGGCCGATTTATTTAGTACAGTGAGTCTTTCAGGACCTACAATTACACGGAGGATTGAAGAAATGGGAGACAATTTTCATCAGCATTTGCAAAACTCCACAAAAAAACTTTCCTATTTTTCCTTGGCACTCGACGAAAGCAATGATGTTCGTGATTCTGCACAACTTCTAATTTTTATTCGTGGGACGAATGACTATTTCGAAGTCACAGAAGAGCTTGCTGCACTGCAAAGCATCAAAGGAACAACTACAGGAGAGGATATCTATGAAAAGGTTTGCCAAGCTGTGAATGGTTTGGAGCTGAACTGGGCTAAACTAGCCAGTGTGACAACTGATGGTGCTCCTAGCATGGTGGAGTCTAAGAAAGGAGTAATTGCTCGGATTAACCAAGAGATGGACAAACATAACCTTTCTCATCCAATAGCCATACACTGCCTCATCCACCAACAAGCGCTGTGTAGTAAATCACTGAAGTGGGACTCTGTTAACTTCATTAGAGCTCATGCACTAAACCACAGACAATTTCAGGAATTTCTGTCTGAGCTAAATGTTGACTATGAAGATGTTCTGTACCACACAGAAGTCCGTTGGCTGAGTCGAGGAGAGTTTTGAAACGTTTCTATGACTTACTTCCACAGATTACAGCTTTTCTGTTTTCAAAAAACAAAGAAGTACCAGAGCTCAATGATGCAGAATGGAAATGGCACCTTGCCTTTCTGACAGATGTAACAGAGCTACTCAACAGTTTCAATGTGCAACTTCAAGGAAAGGGGAAGCTCATCTGTGATATGCAATCACATGTCAAAGCATTTGAAGTAAAATTAGGCCTTCTCATCAAACAAGTGAAGGAGGAAAACTTCTGCCATCTCCCCACAACTCAAAATCTGTTAGCGGAAAAACCATTGGTTGCATTCCCAAACAAAACATGTATGGATTCACTGGAAAAATTGCAAAAGGAGTTCCAATTTCGATTTAAAGAGCTTCATCTCCATGAACAGGACATACAGCTTTTCCGTAACCCATTTTCTATTGACATTGAAAATGTGGATACAATTTACCAATGAAACTGGCTGAACTGCAGAATTGTGACTCTCCGAAAGACGCATTCAAGTCAAGCAGCCTTCATAATTTCTATGCATTTCTCCCCTCTGAGACATATCCTCATCTCAGGAACCATGCACTCAAAATGGCAACCATCTTTGGCAGCGCTTATGTCTGTGAACAAACTTTTTCCAGAATGAAACATTTGAAATCTCCAACCAGATCTAGACTAACGGATGCACACTTGCATCACTTGTTACGACTAGCAGTGACAAATATGGAACCGGACATTGATCATCTCATTAGCCAAAGCAGGCCATAGTTCCCATTGAAATACTGGCAAGTTTGTTGATTTAACTTTACTTGTTCTTCATTTTAAATATTGTATTTGTTCCCGTTTTGTTTCTTCACTTCAAAATAAGATATATGCAGTGTGCATAGGAATTTGTTCATAGTTTTTTTAAACTATAGTCCGGCCCTCCAACGGTCTGAGGGACAGTGAACTGGCCCCTGTTTAAAAAGTTTGAGGACCCCTGGTGTAGTGTATAGTAGTGTATAGTGTGTATATAGTAGTGTATAGTGTAGTATTAGTAGTGTATAGTGTAGTATATAGTAGTGTATAGTGTAGTGTATATTTGTGTATAGTGTAATGTAGATGTATAAGGGCACGGGGTGACCTACAGGGTCTGAGTTGGTCTGTAGTGAGGCAGGGCACTGTGATCAGGGTTGACAAGGATGCTGTCGCTTCCACGATCCACGTTCATGGCCAAGCTCAACAACGCAGCACCCACGTGCACAGCAGCCGTGCAAGGCGACGAGCGCAACGCGCGACCGGCTGACGGCAGTGGCGGCGTCAGCGACTAGCGGGCTTGCATCCGACTGGCCGCCCTGGTAAATACCGCGGCGTTCTTAAACATTTTAATTGACTCCAGCGCCTCACCCGGTGGGCGGTTCGTTCTTTGGGTGTGCCGGGTGGAAGAGGGTTTTACGACACGACATTTTATTTATTCGAATAAAAAAAATCATATCAGTTGCAAAAGTCATGAACGTTGTAAATGCACGAGACATGAAATCGATAATGTACATATTCATTATTTAACGTTTGAAGTGTTACCGGGAGTGGTGGCGCAGTGATTAGCGCACTACCATATGAATCCGAAGAGAACCAACTTATATTCTCATCCGAGTCGGTCCTGGGCTCTCCCATTCGCCAAACCAACGTGGTGAAGTATGGTCAAATAACCCCTATTGACCAACACGCGGTGTGGGAGGCCTTCATCCAGCAGTGGAATGGACAAAGGGGTTGTAGGTTACGCTGTAGTGACATACAGATGGTGCACGAGTGTACGTATGTTTGTGTGTTTGTTGGGAGCGGTAGTGTAGTGGCTAGCGCATATCCCCTAGGTGGGCTCAGCCTCAAACGAGTACCTGCTGGCGATGTGTAAAACATCATCAATAGGAATACAAAGACGGCTGGGCGGGCGTGGTATCTCTTCGTGTACCGTGTCGGCCTTCATCGCTGCTCGCTGACAGCACTTGCGTCAATAGCCTGTTAAAGGCTATCGGGGGAGCTTTGTTTATGTATATAGGAGCCGTGGCGCAGTGGTTAGCCATCGGATTATACTGCAGAGGGCGGCATTGCTCTACCACAGAGCTTCACAAACCCTACATCTGCTGCTGGAAATGTATAATAGGCGACGTTTCAGGTAATGGCCCTTGTTCAGACCACATGTATTGTCACAGCACATGTTGTGCTATGAAGAAGAACCGATGCCCGAAACGTCGGCTGTTATTTTCTTCTTCTCCAAAGCTGTACAGATTCTCAGTAATATTCACGGAGCTCAAACTAACGTGGCCGTGAAGCTCATGTCCCACGGCGGAAATTCCACGTTACCATGGCCGAGACAGCAGTCGGTTGATGCTTCCACACTCATTGATCCACCCAGTCGCCTTACTTTCTGTCGAGGTGTTTTTGGGTTCATCGCGTCAATATAAATGCGTCGAAAAACCTGATGCTGCTGCTTGTAATTACCGGAAAAATGTGGAACTCAAATAGTGAATGTTGCTGGGTTGACTCTCCAACACACCGGGTGTGCTAAAGTAGTAACGAATTGACACGCTTTGTTCACGTGACAAACCTTATTAATTGACCGTGTCGGGTGGCAGCGGGTTTAACGACACATTTATATTTACACGATCTAACCCAACAAAAAAACATCTATTGTGGAAGATAAACAATGTGAAACAAAGTACAGTGACTCCTCTACTTACGAGCAATCGACTTACGAAGATTCAGAGATACGAACAATTCTTGTCCATATGTCCAGTTGCCCTGTTCGGACGAGAGGTGTAAGTTCAACCGCCGTGCAATAGATGGAGGTGATGGCATTTACATCTACAGAACATGAAGAACCAGTGGCATCTACATCTGCAAAACATGAAGAACCAGTGGCATCTACATCTGCAAAACGTGAAGAACCAGTGGCATCTACATCTGCAAAACGTGAAGAACCAGTGGCATCTACATCTGCAGAACATGAAGAATCAGTGGCATCTACATCTGCAGAACGTGAAGAACCAGTGGCATCTACATCTGCAGAACGTGAAGAATCAGTGGCATCTATGTCTGCAGAACGTGACGCATCAGTGGCATCTACATCTGCAGAACGTGAAGAACCAGTGGCATCTACATCTCCAGAACATGAAGAGCAGGTGGCATCTACATTTACAGAACATGAAGAACCAGCGGCATCTACAGCTACAGAACATGAAGAACCAGTGGCATCTACATTTGCAGAATTTGAAGAACCAGTGGCATCTACATCTGCAGAACGTGTAGAACCAGTGGCATCTACATCTGCAGAACGTGAAGAACCAGTGGCATCTATATCTGCAGAACGCGAAGAACCAGTGGCATCTACATCTGCAGCAATCCACTCTCCCAAAGTGACAGATTAGGGTCGGACACATTCACATGACAACACTGGTGGGAGTACAACTAATTTGCGGAAACACTTCATGGAAAAATTGTGGCTGATGAGTAACGCCCCTTACAGCTGCTGCTGCTACTATCCCACCCCATGCACGGCTCACGTGAGAGTGGGAGGAGAGAGAGAGGGGGGGAGAGGGGGGAGTGGCAGCTCCCCCCCTATCTCCCCATCCCCATCATATGGAGCGGATGGACAGGGGCGGGGAGACAGANGGGGGGGGGGAGAGTGGCAGCCCCCATCCCCATCATATGGAGCGGATGGGCTGGAGAAGGCAGAGAGAGAGGCTTGGGGTCATGCAAAGGTCAGTCTTTTGTCATTTTCCTGAAATGAAAAAAGAAGATCAGCGAACACGTTATGCGCTGACCTCACGGATCCGTTGGTTAAAGCAAAAGCCTCGAGCAGATTGAACGGACTTCCTCTCGTCCTCCCTGTGTTCAACAACAAAGATCATCAGACGACTGTTGGGGCAAGTGCTGTCCGCGAGTAGCACCTATACACCAAAGACAAAGATCCCCATGTAGCCTCAGTCGACTGTTGAGTCAAGTGCTGATCGCGAGTAGCATCTATGAAGGCCGCACGGCACACGAGGGGTGGTGGCCAGCACCACGCCCGCCGCCTTTGTCTAGAGTCGATCTAGACGAGGAGGCCCAGGACCGGTTCAGATAATCGTCACCGGTGGTGGCCGTGAGTGGGAATCGAACTCGGGTCGCCGGGTTCGTAGCGCAGCACGTTGACCGCTACACTACCGCTCCCCACACAAACACACACACGAGCGTGCCAGGCTAGGTACACCTGGCTTTGATTGAAATAATTCATCATCAAGCGTTGCAGGTTATTTCGACCACACTCGCTGATGGGACTCGGTGACGCGTGCCTCGCTCCGTCAGGCAGCCGCCGCCTTGTCACTCGATTCTCGCGGTCGTCGCATTTACTCTCGGACGGTGTCGTCGACGCGCACGGGACGGGCACGCAAACATCACCGCTCTTCTTCATTCCCCTGGGGACAATAACAAATATCGCCCAAACACGTGACGGGTACCTCTGGGATCTCGTGGTATATGCAGCACGATTGACGTGCTGGCCATCGAGACTTCATTCCAACGCACTCCACGTCTGCAACTGCGTGAGTCTGTGGACATCTGTGAGTCTGTGTCTCTCTCTGTGAATCTGTGGCTCTCTGTGTGAGTCTGTGGACATCTGTGAGTCTGTGTCTCTCTCTCTGTGAGTCTGTGTCTCTCTCTCGGTGTGCCCCCATCTCTCTCTCTCAGAGTGCCCGCCATTTCTCCCTCGCTCTCTCAGAGTGCCCCCCATCTCTCTCTCAGCGTGCCCCCCCATCTCTCTCAGTGTGCCCCCCATCTCTCTCTCTCTCTCTCTCNGTGTGCCCCCATCTCTCTCTCGCTCTAAGTGTGCCCCCCATCTCTCTCTCAGTGTGCCCCCATCTCTCTCTCTCGCTCTCTCAGTGTGCCCCCATCTCTCTCTCTCTCAGCGTACCCCCATCTCTCTCTCTGTGTGCCCCCCATCTCTCTAAGTGTGCCCCCCCATATCTCTCTTCAGTGTGCCCCCATCTCTCTCTCTCGTGGGCCCCCATCTCTCTCTCTTTGCCCCCCCCCATCTCTCTCAGTGTGCCCCCATCTCTCTCTCAGCGTGCCCCCATGTCTCTCTCTCAGCGCCCCCCATCTCTCTCTCAGTGTGCCCCCATTCTCTCTCAGTGTGCCCCCTCTCTCTCTCAGTGTGCCCCCATCTCTCTCTCTCAGTGTGCCCCCATCTCTCTCTCAGAGTGCCCCCATCGCTCTCTCTCAGTGTGCCCCCCATCTCTCTCAGTGTGCCCCCCATCTCTCTCTCAGCGTGCCCCCATCTCTCTCTCAGTGTGCCCCCATCTCTCTCTCTCAGCGTGCCCCCATGTCTCTCTCTCAGTGTGCCCCCATCTCTCTCAGTGTGTGCCCCCCATCTCTCTCTCTCAGTGCCCCCCATCTCTCTCTCAGCGTGCCCCCATCTCTCTCTCAGCGTGCCCCCATCTCTCTCTCAGCGTGCCCCCATCTCTCTCTCAGTGTGCCCCCATCTCTCTCTCAGTGTGCCCCCCTCTCTCTCTCAGTGTGCCCCCCATGTCTCTCTCTCAGTGTGCCCCCATCTCTCTCTCTCAGTGTGCCCCCCATCTCTCTCTCAGCGTGCCCCCCCTCTCTCTCAGCGTGCCCCCCATCTCTCTCTCAGTGTGCCCCCATCTCTCTCTCTCAGTGTGCCCCCATCTCTCTCTCAGTGTGCCCCCCCTCTCTCTCAGTGTGCCCCCATCTCTCTCTCAGTGTGCCCCCATCTCTCTCTCAGTGTGCCCCCATCTCTCTCTCTCAGCGTGCCCCCTCTCTCTCTCTCAGCGTGCCCCCATCTCTCTCTCTCAGCGTGCCCCCCATCTCTCTCTCAGTGTGCCCCCATCCTCTCTCTCAGTGTGCCCCCATCTCTCTCTCAGTGTGNCCCCATCTCTCTCTCTCAGTGCCCCCATCTCTCTCTCTCAGTGTGCCCCCATCTCTCTCTCAGTGTGCCCCCATCTCTCTCTCTCAGTGTGCCCCCATCTCTCTCTCTCAGTGTGCCCCCATCTCTCTCTCTCTCAGTGTGCCCCATCTCTCTCTCAGTGTGCCCCCATCTCTCTCTCAGTGTGCCCCCATCTCTCTCTCTCAGTGTGCCCCCATCTCTCTCTCTCAGCGTGCCCCCATCTCTCTCTCTCTCAGTGTGCCCCCATCTCTCTCTCAGTATGCCCCCATCTCTCTCTCTCAGTGTGCCCCCATCTCTCTCTCTCAGTGTGCCCCCATCTCTCTCTCAGTGTGCCCCCATCTCTCTCTCTCAGTGTGCCCCCCATCTCTCTCTCAGTGTGCCCCCATCTCTCTCTCTCAGTGTGCCCCCATCTCTCTCTCAGTGTGCCCCCATCTCTCTCTCAGTGTGCCCCCCATCTCTCTCTCTCAGTGTGCCCCCATCTCTCTCTCAGTGTGCCCCCCCTCTCTCTCTCAGTGTGNCCCCCATCTCTCTCTCTCAGTGTGCCCCCATCTCTCTCTCAGTGTGCCCCCCTCTCTCTCTCTCAGTGCCCCCATCTCTCTCTCTCAGTGTGCCCCATCTCTCTCTCTCAGTGTGCCCCCANCTCTCTCTCTCAGTGTGCCCCCATCTCTCTCTCAGTGTGCCCCCCATCTCTCTCTCTCAGTGTGCCCCCCATCTTTCTCTCAGTGTGCCCCCATCTCTCTCTCTCAGTGTGCCCCCATATCTCTCTCTCAGTGTGCCCCCCATCTCTCTCTCAGCGTGCCCCCATCTCTCTCAGTGTGCCCCCATCTCTCTCTCAGTGTGCCCCCATCTCTCTCTCAGTGTGCCCCCATCTCTCTCTCAGTGTGCCCCCATCTCTCTCTAAGTGTGCCCCCATCTCTCTCAGTGTGCCCCCATCTCTCTCTCAGTGCCCCCATCTCTCTCAGGTGTGCCCCANCTCTCTCTCAGTGTGCCCCCCATCTCTCTCTCTCAGTGCCCCCCTCTCTCTCTCAGTGTGCCCCCCTCTCTCTCTCAGCGTGCCCCCCATCTCTCTCTCTCAGCGTGCCCCCATCTCTCTCTCAGTGTGCCCCCATCTCTCTCAGTGTGCCCCCATCTCTCTCTCAGTGTGCCCCCATCTCTCTCTCTCAGTGCCCCCCTCTCTCTCTCTCAGTGTGCCCCCATCTCTCTCTCAGCGTGCCCCCATCTCTCTCTCTCAGTGTGCCCCCATCTCTCTCTCTCAGTGTGCCCCCCATCTCTCTCTCAGTGNCCCCCATCTCTCTCTCAGTGTGCCCCCATCTCTCTCTCAGTGTGCCCCCCATCTCTCTCTCAGTGCCCCCCCCTCTCTCTCTCTCAGTGCCCCCCACTCTCTCTCTCAGTGTGCCCCATCTCTCTTCTCAGTGTGCCCTCATCTCTCTCAGTGTGCCCCCCATCTCTCTCTCAGCGTGCCCCCATCTCTCTCTCTCAGTGTGCCCCCATCTCTCTCAGTGTGCCCCCATCTCTCTCTCAGTGTGCCCCCATCTCTCTCTCAGCGTGCCCCCATCTCTCTCTCAGTGTGCCCCCATCTCTCTCTCAGAGTGCCCCCCATCTCTCTCTCTCAGTGTGCCCCCCATCTCTCTCTCCAGTGTGCCCCCCCTCTCTCTCAGTGTGCCCCCCTCTCTCTCTCAGTGTGCCCCCCATCTCTCTCTCAGTGTGCCCCCATCTCTCTCAGAGTGCCCCCCATCTCTCTCTCAGAGTGCCCCCCATCTCTCTCTCAGTGTGCCCCCCATCTCTCTCTCAGAGTGCCCCCAATCTCTCACTCGCTCTCAGTGTGCCCCCCCATCTCTCTCTCAGAGTGCCCCCCATCTCTCTCTCAGAGTGCCCCCATCTCTCTCTCAGAGTGCCCCCCATCTCTCTCTCAGTGTGCCCCCATCTCTCTCTCAGTGTGCCCCCCATCTCTCTCTCAGTGTGCCCCCCATCTCTCTCTCAGTGTGCCCCCCATCTCTCTCAGAGTGCCCCCCATCTCTCTCTCTGTCAGTGTGCCCCCATCTCTCTCGCTCTCTCAGTGTGCCCCCCATCTCTCTCTCAGTGTGCCCCCCATCTCTCTCTCTGTCAGTGTGCCCCCCATCTCTCTCTCTCAGTGTGCCCCCCATCTCTCTCTCAGTGTGCCCCCCATCTCTCTCTCTCTCTCAGCGTGCCCCCCATCTCTCTCTCTCATGTGCCCCCCATCTGGCCATCACCACCATCACCACACCACCACCATCACCACCATCACCACCCACCATCACCAGCACCACCATCACCCACACNCACCACCACCATCACCACCATCACCACCACCACCGTCACCACCATCACCACCACCATCACCACCACCACCACCACCACCATCACCACCACCATTACCACCACCATCACCACTACCACCATCACCACCATCACCACCACCATCATCACCACCATCATCATCACCACCACCATCANCACCACCACCACCATCACCACCACCACCATCACCACCACCATCACCACCATCGTCGCCACGCGATCTCCGCTCGTCCTCGCTGCGGCGGCGACTTGTGGCTGGTGTCCATCGCAGGGCGGCGGCGCTCGTCTCGTCGCGTCGCGTGGCGCTTTCAGACGTGCTGCTTCTGCGGCCGTCTGGAACGCTCTTCCCTTCCGGTATTAGGAAGCCCCTGGAAGCTGTGGCACTTTGACATCTGAGGAACTGCTTTTAGTGTTTAGTTTGTTGTCCTTCCCACGCACCTCCGGCCAACACGGTTGGCTACGTACGGCGTGAAAGACGTTCAACACACACACACCATCTGGGTCGTTGTGGAGGATGTCACAATAAATACGCAGGCAATCCGCTTCCTTCATGAATGTATCCTTCCACTAAAAAAAATAATAAAATAAATGTACATCCCGTCAGCCACGTGGCCTTCCTTCTGGGAACGCACCATTTGTAAAGTTGACATTATAGTGTCAGCAGAGACGCTGAAGAACGTGGATTGCATAAAGCTTGGCAGAGAACCAGGAGTTCTATTTGACAGAGAGGGCACTTGCCTCTACACATCGAGCGGTGCCACCAGCATCGGGTGAAGCGAGCCCGACTCTGCCGATGAGACGCTGCTGCGTGTCTAGATCAGCCCTTGCCTCTGAGATCTGAAGGTCACCAGTGGTGACCCACAATCTCCTGGTATACAGGAGATCGTGGGTCCGATGCCGACCCTGATGCCTGCTGTATATTTGGAGTTTGCATGTTCTCCCGTGATCGCGTGGATTTTTCTACGGGTCCACTGGTGCGAGGATTTGACTGCTGTAAACGATAATCCCACTTTGGCGAGCTATCATTTGTGGCCAGGTCGCTTCTGAGAAAAGAGCGACACTGCTCAATGGGGCCTTACCTGGTCAAATAAAAATAGCATTCGTGTAAATAGTGTCAGTGCAAACTCTGCCGATGATGAGACACCGAATGGCAAAAGTCGTATTTTGTCAAGTGTTTTGAGTGAGGCCGTGGACTTGTAATTGCGTCGTACACCAACGGCCATTCACTAAGGTTCGTCACACGAATGTGTGTGCACGTTTAAACTAAACTCTTTATTTTACCGGGCAAGGGCTCCCTGAGCTGCCGGGCAAGTCTCGTTCAGAAGTGACCTAGCTGCCACAAATGGCAGCTCAACAAAGTGGCTCATCATCGTCATCATCGCCACCACGTGGCAATTGATAGCAGCAGCAGCAGGCACATACTCTGGACTTCTTTCGCACCGTACGTAGCCAACCGTGCTAACCAGTGCCGATGAGTGACCACATGAGCACCCCTCATGGGTTGTTGGAGAGCGAAACGCCACAACGGCATTAGCACGCAACTCAGTCGACCGTTTGTAGTAAACGTAGCTTTCCGCTGGATGGAAGCAATCCCAGAACGGGTATGCCATGTGGCTGATGATGGAATGTGTAGTTTAAATATATGCGTGTCTGTGTGTATATACTTTAATCACGATGACATTACTGCCGTGGGTAGTAACATGTGGTGGGAGGGGGCACGGCACACACGTGCAGGAAATAAATACGATGTCTCGTCGTTGCGGACAGGGCCACGGAAAAGTAGAAGTCACTTCCAATGCGGCCGCAGCTTGCCTCGGCTCACACAGACCGAGAGCAGAAATAAGAGAAGAGATGTCTTGAGCGAGGGGTGGGGTTCAGTTACGATCACCCCCCCCCCCACCATCACCACCACGCCCGTCACGAAGCCATATCTCGGTTCAGAGACGCATAGCCTCAAGTAGAGACCCATAGACTCACACAGAGACCCATATATTCACGTAGAGACCCATAGATTCATCATAGAGACCCATATACTCACGTAGAGACACATAGGCTCACAAAGAGAGCCATAGACTGACACAGAGACCCATATATTCACGTAGAGACACATCGGCTCACAGAGACCCATAGACTCACACAGAGACCCATAGACTCACACAGAGACCCATAGACTCACACAGAGACCCATATACTCACACAGAGACCCATAGACTCAGGTAGAGATCCATGGACTCACACAGAGACCCATATACTCACACAGAGACCCATAGATTCACGTAGAGATCCATAGACTCACACAGAGACCCATAGACTCACGTAGAAACGCATCACATTCGTCAACACAAATCAAATATCTGCTGCTGCTGCTGCGTTGGCAGCGTTGAACAAGCACACTTTATAAATAAAACTCGTCAGTCACACTGTGGCCTTAGAAGAAAGCAATATATTGGCCACGTTTCAGGCAATGGCCCTCCTTCACGGCACCGATATCGAGAAGCCAGTATGGGGAGCAGTGAACGGCAAGAGTTGGAGGCTGCGCGTGTTTTACATCGTGGGGCCCGATGGGAATTCGATTTTAAATGTTTCCTGATGACCAGGATGTCAAATCGGACAAAGAATAAACAGCACCGTAGTTCGACGAATAGTAGCTGATGACTAACGAGCAAACCCCCTTGAATAATCACTAAAGTATGACGACTCGATCGTTACAAACCACATTCATATTCAAAGGTAAATCACAGATTATTCTTTAGTTCTTTCGGTAGAGTCACGTACAAAGAAAATAAATGAAATAATAGAGTACGACGTTCCGATTGCAACACAAGCAACCGTCATCACGTAGAAATAAATTTGAGAGAGGGACAAAACACAGACACGGAGACACACAACACACAAGCAGAGAGAGACACACAGAGACACACAGAGAGACACACAACATAGACACACAGACGGACACACAAGCAGGGAGACAACACAGAGACACACAGAGAGACACAGACAGACACATAAGCAGAGAGACAACACAGAGACACATAGAGAGAGACACACAACATAGACACACAGACAGACACACAAGCAGAGAGAGACAACACAGAGACACAGAGAGAGAGACACACAACATAGACACACAGACCGACACACAAGCAGAGAGAGACACAACATAGACACACAGACAGACACACAAGCAGGGAGAGACAACACAGAGACACAGAGAGAGAGAGACACACAACACAGAGACACACAGAGACCCAATGCCTCTGTGTCGAGGCCTTAAATAGAGAGGGGGGGGGGCAGAGAGAGAGGTTGTTGCTGGCACGTTGCATCAGTGGTCAGCACCGTTGCATCGAGCTCGACGTCCCCACCTCCCATGAGCACGGCTGACTACGTACGGTGCGAAAGAAGTCTGACGTACACACGGACGCACATCGTCAAAGTATAACGATGGAAAACAAACAAACAATCCCAAACAGGGACGCATTCCCAGGCCCCAGTTATCATTTCAATAAGCGACGTTTCGGGCAACAACCCTTGCTCAGCGTTGTTTCTTTTAACAGCCACGCACAGTGCTACTGGACATCTGTGAGATAAAAGAGGTTCGTAGAGCGTCGGATTCCTCCAGGATAAATAAACATTCTGATTCAGGTTCAGTGTTGTTGTTGTTGTTGACACGGAACGCGCTGAGTGGTTGTTGTTGTTGTTTGTGCGCCACCACTGCCAACGCAGCTGCAGCGGCGGCAGTGACCAAAGGCCACGAGTTTCATGTCCATTAAATGAATTAAATGATTGAAAAAGATTAATGAATGGGATGAAAAATGAATGAAATTATTTGAAAGAATGAAATATATGTTAAAATGAAATTAATTAGGAATGAATGTAATGAATGAAGCGGTAATCAAACTATGGAATGAATGAAACGAATTAAAATAAATGACTGAAACGAATGAAAATGAATGAAATTAGCTTAATGCATGAATTACATTCATGAAAAGTAAATTAATTAAAAACGTAAATAATCATTTCATGAATGAAAAAATGGGCATGAAATTAATGAAAAAGTTACGTTTGAAATTAATGAAAAAGTAATGAAAATTAAATGAATGAAAACATTAATGAGCTGAATGCAGCCTTAACAAGGCTGCACGCGGGATATTTGTTGTTGTTGTTGTTTGTTGTGCTGCGCGCAAGGCGGGCAAGGCCGTGGATGACACCACGAGGGCGACGAGAGTGGAACGGAGGGAGCAGCGCAGGGGACGCGCGCCGCGGAGACGGAGCGATGGGCGCAGGTGCCGGGTGGATCATCGCGACTGTCCCTGCGGTGTCCGAGCCATCCCTCAGTGGCGTAGTTCACGGCCGAGCGAGGATGATTTTATGATTCATTTCCACGCCTTCCACAACACCCCCCCCCCTAAACAAAAGAGGAAGCCAGATAATACGACAAATCGCTAAGATTAAACACCCAGTCGTTCATAAAAGTTGAAGGCGGTATAGTACTATAGTAATAGAGCAAGTGCAGAATCACTGAACCGGAATTGATAGCTTGAAAGCATTTAGCGCGGGGCCCTTGAAAGTGGGGGCCCGTAGCATGTGTAGCGACTACCTATGTAGCTACTACACGTGTAGTAGCTACTAGATGTGTAGCTGCTGCATGTGTAGCAGATACATGTGTAGCTGCTGCACGTGTAGCTGCTGCACGTGGAGCTGCTACACGTGTAGCTACTTGTGCTCCTGGGATAATGCAGCACTGACCAAGCGCCTTCTGTTTGATCGGACCGAGGGGCTAGACGGGCGCGGCACGGGCTGGACAAGAGATGGAGCGATGCGCTACGGAGGGACGTGGAGCTGAGTGGACTTGCCGATGACTGGTACCGGCGGTGTCGTGAAGGACGCGACTGGGCAGTTTGATGCAATCTCCCTCCAGCAACAACGGAGGGCGGAGGAGTGACGCTCTCAACGACGAGCCGAGCGACGGCTGCCTAAAGCGCAAACCACGGGCACAGAGGCGAGCCCGGCTGGTCCATCTCCAGTCGTCTCGGTGGGTCACCCGTGGCACGTGGGTCTGTCCCGTGACTTCCTGCCAGCGAGCCTCTAACACTTCGTGTGGCCTCACGGTGCACCTAGCCTGGTACCCGCACCGTGGTGACATCACCACCACTGTCGTGTTGTTGCTTGGAGCGGTGGTGCCGATAATCCCAGAGTCTAAGCTCGCTGCTGCTGCAGCAGCAGCTGCACTTTGGGGAAGAATCGAGCGAGACATCGATCCCGGATTGCGACATCGTCGTCGTCGTGGTCGCGTCTGCCAGCTGCTCTGCTTGCCGGGCTCGCGACTCACCACGGGAAGCGGAGTGGAGGCAGTCGCGCAACGGGGCAGCACACACGGGGCGGGGGGCAGCAAGATGAGCGGGGCAGGGAGGGGATCATGGGATGCGGCGACAAAGTCCCCAAACGAAGAGGGCACGGCGCGAGACGAGGTGCGGGAAGAGGAAGGAGGGGGAGAAGGAATGGCCGGAGCCGGGATGTCGGGGATGATAAGAGGTGATGAGCGTGGTGATGAGAGGGCGCTGGTGGTGATGAGAGGTGATGAGGGTGGTGATGAGAGGTGGTGATGAGAGGGTGGTGATGATGAGAGAGTGATGATGAGAGGGTGGTGATGATGAGAGGGTGGTGGTGGTGGTGATGGTGGTGGTGGTGATGAGAGGGTGGTGATGATGATGAGAGGGTGGTGATGAGAGGGTGATGAGAGGGTGGTGATGAGAGAGTGATGATGAAGAGGGTGGTGGTGATGGTGCATGTGTGTTCACAGGAGTCGGCAGTTGGCAGACGGGGGGGGGGGGTCAGAGTGGGGCGGCCACACACGCCACGTGGTGTACGAGATACTGGAGCTGAATGAGAGAGTTATTCACAACTACCACTTGCAGCGTAACGAGAGAAACTCCTTCCCCGTCAGATTGGCGGTGCTCCAGCACTGATTCGAGCTAGCCTGCGCACCCTGCTGATGAGACACTGTGCGGCGAAGCCGGACCAGGGCTTGTACCTACGTTGAACTTCTTTCGCACCGTACGTCAGACAACCGCACTAATCGGGGGTGCNGGGGAAGGGCAACAAGGAAACACAAAAAGCCGTCGTGAATACATTCGTTTACACTCACGGGGGACGCGGGGGGGGCACAGGGGACACGGGGGGGGGGGTCACTGGCTCGTGCAGAGGGCTCTAGCCCTTGCGCGCACAAAAATGAGGATTTTGGGGTTAGATCACGTAAATATATAAATGTGTCGTTAAACCCGCCACCACCTGATACAGCCAACTAGTAAGGGTTGTCACGTAAACAGAACGTCACTAGTACAGCACACCGGGTGTGTTGGAGAGCCAAGCCACAACATTTACAATCTGAGTACGACGTGTCGCCATAAAGTGGCTATGAGGTTTCCAAAGCGCTTGTGCCAGGCCAGGTGCACTTTGAGGCCACTTGAAGTGTCGAAGACTCGCTGCTGGCATGAGATCACGGGACAGACCCAGCAGGTGCCGTGGGTGACTGACTGAGATGACCGGCTGATGCACCACCTGTGCCCCCTACTGTGCCAACTTGCTGCGTTTTATCCACCCGGCGCTCCGCTCGTTGTTGTTAGCGTCGCTCCTCCACCCTCCGTTGTTGTTGGAGGGCGACTGCTTCCAACTGCCCAGCAGCGTCCTTCACGAGCCTCCTCTTCCACAGCGGTCGATCTTGACACCGCTGGTACCAGTCATCTGCAAGTCCACTCAGCTCAACGTCCTCCTGTACCACATCACTTCATCCCTTCTCTATGATCGACGGAGGGCTTTGGTGAAAGAAGGGCAGTTACAGCAGCGAATTAATAATACACATTGCAGACACTGAGTCGCATTCTGGGAAAATACCATTCATAAAATTGTCATAACATAATGCTGACAAGCTAGATTCGAAGCTTTCGTGACTGCAGAAATTACTCTTTGGTTCTTTCGGTAAAGTCACGTAGAAATAAATAATAATTGAATACGACGTTTCGATTGCAACCTAAGAAATCATCATCAGGTACAAATGAATGAGAAAACAAACCTAGTAAACTTGGACATATAATGCGATACAACGCAGAAAGTCAGCCAACACAAAAGTCAACACCCTGCCTGTTGATTACGTTCTTCCAAAGATTGCTAAATTTGAGAGAGAGACAAAACATAGACACGGAGACACACAGACAGACACAAGCAGAGAGAGACTACACAGAGACACACAGAGAGAGACACACAACATAGACACACAGACAGACACAGACACACAGAGAGAGACACACACAGAGACACACAGACAGACACACAAGCAGAGAGAGACAACACAGAGACAACAGAGAGACACACAACATAGACACACAGAGACAACACAGAGACACACAGAGAGAGACACACACATAGACACACAGACTGACACACAAGCAGAGAGAGACTCACACAGAAACAAACAGAGAGAGAGACACACAGAGACAGAGAGACACACAACATAGACACACAGACAGACACACAAGCAGAGAGAGACACACAGAGACACACAGAGAGACACACAACATAGACACACATACACACACACAAGCAGAGAGAGAGACAACACAGAGACACACAGAGAGAGGCACACAACATACACACACAGACACACAATGAGAGAGAGAGAGACACACACAGAGACACACAGAGAGAGACACACACATAGACACACAGACTGACACACAAGCAGAGAGAGACTCACACAGAGACACACAGAGAGAGACACACAACATAGGCACACAGAAAGACAACGTCTCTGTGTCGAGACCTTAAATAGAGAGAGGGGGGGGGGGGCAGGGGGAGTTGTGTGGAATTCCTGCCCATAGCGGCCGGAGGAGAGAATGGACTTATAAACAAGCACGGTAGAAAGCAAATTTAGTAAAATTAGGAAGTGTAATGCAACGCAACACAGAGAGTCGATGAGCACACAGTTAACGCGTAGCCTGGTTGACGAGGTTCTTCCAAAGATTGCTAGATTAGAAGTTGAGTGTGAAACAAACCAGCACGGCAAACCTTCCCGTCCCGGTGGTTCAAGCGAGACTCTTTGGTTCTTTCGGTAAAGTCGCGTAGAAAGAAAATAAATTAAATAATAATGGTGGTTGCTTGTGTTGCAATCGAAACTTCGTAATCTATAATGATTTAATTTAATTTATTCCCACGTGACTTTACCGAAAGTACCAACGAGTAATACTGACAGTTAACCATTATAGATATTTCTTGGGGATTAGATCGTGGAAATGTGAATGTGTCGTAAAACCCGCCACCACCCATCACGGCAAATTAGCGAGGTTGTATCACGAAGTAAAACAGCACACCCGTGTGTTGGAGAGCAAATTAATTAATATAATTAAAGTGTAGTATATAGTGCAGCTTATAGTGTAGTATACTAGTTCAGCACTAACCAGTTGTGTTACGGAGAGTAAACCCACTACAACATTTACAATTGTAGTGTAGTGTGTAGTAATGTAGAGTATAGTAGTGTAGTGTATAATGTAGTGTATAGTGTAGTATACTAGTTCAGTACTAATTGGTTGTGTTACGGAGAGTAAACCCACTACAACAATTACAATTATAGTGTAGTGTATAGTAGTGTAGTGTATAGTGTAGTGTATAGTGTATTGTGTAGTGTATAGTGTAGTGTATAGTAGTGTATTGTGTAGTGTATAGTGTAGTATACTAGTTCAGCACTAACCAGTTGTGTTAAGGAGAGTAAACCACTACAACATTTACAATTATAGTGTAGTGTATTGTGTAGTATATAGTGTAGTGTATAGTAGTGTAATGTATAGTAGTGTAGTGTATAGTAGTGTATAGTGTAGTGTATTGTGTAGTGTATAGTGTAGTATACTAGTTCAGCACTAACCAGTTGTGTTAAGGAGAGTAAACCCACTACAACATTTACAATTGTAGTGTAGTGTATAGTATTGTAGTGTATGGTGTGTGTATAGTGTAGTATACTATTTCAGCACTAACCGGTGTGTTGAGGAGAGTAAACCCACTACAACATTTACCATTCGAGTAGCTGCTGACGTTTCGTCGCCAGTGATTACAACAACAACAGCAGCAGCAACAAAAACAGCAACAACAACAACAGCAACAGCAACAACAACAACAACAGCAACAACAACAACAACAGCAGCGAGCCTCATCGGGCGACAGCCAGAATTGTGGTGAAATCTTCCTCTACCCCATTTCGGGGGGTGATGGGGTCTCAAATCGAGGGGTTCAACCGACTGACGTTGAGACACAGAGACGGGGCGCCGGCTCCACGTGGCTGTCGGCGAGGCGCGTGCGAGGGCAGGAGGTCTCCAAGCCGAAAGCCGAGAGGAGGGGATTGAAGAAGGGCCGGGGGGGGGAAACGTTTGGGAGGGGATTGAGGCCGAATATCACCGCGAAAGTGACCTCGTTATGGAAGTGAGACCGGGGGGGGGGGGAGCGGGAAGTGACTCCTCGCCGTTAACCGGATCGCACCCTCGGGCTGCGTGCGCGGGGAGTCGAGGGACGTGACGAGGACGACGGTGGCAGTCGTCAGCCGGTTTGAGGATGCGCGGTGCCCCCCCCACCCCCCATAGGCGGAGTTTTACTTCTATATTTGAGGGGGGGGTGTGGGGGTGGCGTGGCAGAGGTTCGCTTTGTTCTTCACACTAGGAATCGCGGGTGCATGTAATGCATTTAATTCTGAAGCTTAATTCTAAACGACTAAACGACTGCACGGGGCTCAGGTGGCGTGCGGCAGAGCGCCAGGACGGTCCCTGAGGCCGGGCCGTGTGTAGATGACGCAGCGGTGGCCGGGAGATGTTGACTACCTCGCCTGGGATACAGGAGGTCGTGGGTTCGATCCCGACCCTGACGATGCCTGCTGTATATTTGGAGTTTGCGTCTCTCTCTCTCATCATCACGGTGAGGAGATGTTAACTACCTCGCCTGGTATACAGGAGGGCGTGGGTTCGATCCCAGACCCTGACGTCTGATGTATATTTAGAACTTTCGTGTCTCTCTCACTCCCCGTGGCCACGACACCTGCATTTATAATCAACATCACACGTTTAGAGGATTTGGCTGCTAAACATTTCCACGTGATGATGATCACTTCGTTGAGCTGTCATTTGTGGGCAGGTCGCTTCTGAAAACGAGCTACATAGCTCAGTGGGCCTTATCTGGTAAAATAAAAATAGTTGAGTTTATAGTTTTTAGTGTTTGTATGCAGAACTTCTTATGCACCGTACGTAGCCAACCGTGGCTCACTCGAAGTGCCAGGGGAAGGACAACACATCAAACACAAAAGCGCTTCTGAGGAAATTTGTGTTCAACCGAGACGATTTCAAGTTGCATACAGTAGCTCTCATTGGCTTCCTAATGTCGGAAGGAGAGAGCGTTCCAGACGGCCGCACATCCGTGGATGGCTTCACAGTCGCCAAGCGCATGGAGCGTGGCAGATTTGACGTCGTCCAGTCTGAGACGGAGGCGAATAACGACGCTTGCTCCTGGAGAGGAAACCGACTTTGATTTTCTTACAAATGTGTTCCGCGTGAGCTTTGAAGGAAATTTTGGGGAAATTCGGATAACCCCCAGTGACTCAAAATGCTTCGGCCAAAACATTACCGCGGAAATCCGTGACACCTGTGGGAGGGGAACGTTTCCCCACATTTTTATTTCATTATCTAATTTTCCTGCAAACGTCACCAAATGAATATACATCGCAGAATCGCTGGGCACAGGACCCAAAAGATCCCAAACAACGCTATGCGGCCAGCAACACAGAGCACTGTTGTTGAGTTGTAACGGGCCAGAGTGTTACACGTTTTCTCGAACGTAAAGAAATCCCATTGAATTTGGTTTTCCAGCCAAGGCAAACATCAGTGGCAAGCGACATAAGAAACCAATATGAACCAACACTGGCTTGCGTCCGTCACACCAGTTACCTGCTCTCTCAGCGGCGGTCAGTCATCTCCTTATCGTTCTTCTATCGCTACTACTGCTACTGTGGTTACTGTTCCTGTGAGCGTCATTGATTGATTCCTGCACCTGGGTTGAGATCTCGGTCTGCCAGACACTCACCATGTTGTGGCATTCGTCATCACACTGTGTTCAACCACCACCTCACTGCAGATCACACCAACACACTCAATCACTCACTCACTCATCCATCCACATTGTGTCCCACCAACTCACTGCAACACACTCACTCTCTCACTAAATCACTCACTCACACACCCGGTAACTGCTGGAGGATGATTCCCCAGAAGGCCAAATCTACTAATCACTCCTAAACCAACCGCGTCTAACCAAGACACGTGTGGACAAAAAAAAGCAGTCGGCACTGTCCATCCTCTCAATTCACATTGAAGGATACTCACAGGCCAAGGCTGACATTCCGGCGGTCACATCAGAGGAGTATGACATTGTACGCTTCCGGGAGACACACAAGGTTCCAATACCCCCGCCTAACCGTTGAGGGGAAAGCACTCGTTGCTGAAATTAGACGGAAACAGTGCGGGTTTGGCAAGACCCGACCTGGACATTGAGAACGTGCGTGCCAACACTAACGAGAACAACACCGAATCCATCACTCTTCCCAGTAACATCATTGTCCAAACCACCGTCAAGTACTTCGAGTGGAACATTTTACCGGATGTCAGTCTACGCAAGTATCGCCTAGGGATCGGGACCTCGACTCCCGTAGCCCAGCTCGGGATTGGAGGCCAGCAGCAATGACGGCACCCTGGTGGGACAATGGGCAGATTCGAGTAACGTGATGGTTGCACGTGACGTCAAAAAAAACCCACGTCATTCAACAGCAGCCGCTGGAAAAGAAGACACAGCCCAGACATGGGTTCTGCAAGTAGTCCAATTAGCCACATGTGCCGGAAAGCAGTTCTAGAACCCCAAAACCGAACACCGCCCTGTAATTATCAAACTATGGTCACCACTAACGGGGCAAAACATTCCATGTCGCAGACGATTCAACCTGAAAACAAGCCAATTGGATGGCCTTTACAGAGGCGGTGGTGGAATCAATCAGGGACATCACCCACCATGAAAACTGCAACGATTTCACGGGGCTGTGAAAATCAGTGCCCGCCGCTCCATCCCAAGGCGCTGCCGCAACAAGACACATCCCAGGATTGTCAAGCGCAACATCTGAGCTGTACGCTCTCTATGAGAAAGAATTCCATCTCGACCCCTTGTCAGAATCCACCATTGCGTTGGGAGGAGACCTATAATAGACGCCATGGGACTCAGAGCGACACAACGCCCGCAGAGGGACACTTGTGTAACGCCGACATGGCACGTCACTGCCGAGCCAGCGTGCACAACAACTCCTTAGCAATGGGAAGCGAAGAAGCCACACCGAGAACACCGTGTGGCAGTCGGAGAGGGAGAGCTTTGGGGTCAGGCTGTCTCCTGATCGGGGAGGGGTTCGGATTGACAGGGCTGGGGTGGAGCTTGGAAAAACGGAACCAGGTGCAGAGAGGAAGGAGGGGGGGAAAGAGGGCATTGTGTGAAAGTGTTTGCGGGAGTGTGAGTCAATCAGCTCGGCAGCCTGATGGATTGGACTCAGATGAGCGCGCCGCGCTGACCCACTGAGAAAGCAAAGTGCGTGACTCAATAACGGGGTCCGCTGGGCCCGGGTTCCGTTCCGCTTTGTGTCCGCTGCGCTGCAGACTTGAGACCGCGCCGACCACGTGAAACTCCTCCTCGTTCACGGGAGAGTCAGCCGTGTCGGTGTGTCATCCCAGCAAGCCTCGCCCTGGAGCCAGGAGTCACATAGAGAACCACCCGCCACTGCCGAGAAGTGGCCCTTTCGCGGCAGCTGGGAGACTCGCGGGAGGAAGGGAGGTGGCCGCACGAGGGATGTGAGGTGGTCCTTGGACGTTTCATTCAATCTGTTCCCGAACTGGGGACACATTCAAAGCGTTCGTATTTGAAGAAATCCGTGAAAGCGGTATTGTCGGGTTGTTGTGTGATTGTGTTGTCCGATGTTGCTGTTACGAGGGTGATTTGGGTTGCTATAATTGCTGGTGATGTTTCACTTCCCCGGAGAAGTAGCAAACGTGTTACCATGAAACAATTAACAACTAAAAAAAAATAGGAATTAAAAGTCAACGTCATTATTTTGCAGTATACTGGCAGTGATCCTTGTTGTACTCTGCACAGGCCATCGGGGACGTCGTGTGAAACAGGGGCCCCACCACAAACGAAACCACAGTGGTGCGAGAGCTGAGAACTCGGGTTTCGGTTGTAGACCGAAACCTCCAAAGCTCATGTCGCAAAAGGACGCAGCGTGACACACCCATCGCTGCATTAGACGGCTGACAAGCAACCACCCAAAGACTCAACCGGCCCATCTACTGGGGAGGATCTGACAGCGGCCGCTTAGACAGGGGCAGGCAGCAGGAGTCGGCATCCTTGTTGAGATGGTACAACATCGAGGACCCACAGCAAAGCATGGCTCCTTGACCTATTCGATGACGCGTGTAGACGAGTAACAGGTAGACCAATGGGTATGGAGGAAGGCAAGAGGCATAGCTCCGCCCCTTTCATCACAAAAAGCCACAGACCGATCTCCCTCCTTAGCACCACTTACAAACTCTACGACCGCTTATCCAGCAACGAATGTCACCCCGTGGTAGAGATCTCAAACTCTTACGAGACCACGCGGGCTTCAGACTCGACCCACCAACTACTAAATCTCGCGCAGCACATCGAAGGTGGCTACCAACAGAACATGATCGCCGGCGCTGCATTGTTGATCTGCCTGCTGCATGTGACACCATTCAACACCGCATTTCGATCTACAAACTGTACCTCATAACTGGCGACCTTAGCCAGCCACGCGTAGCCTCCTAGAGAACAGACGCTTCCACGTGGCACTCGACGGGCAGAAAATTCGGGGCATTCCAAAAGACTGGCTTGCCAGAAGTCAGTGTGGCTCGCCCCACTGTTCTTCAATATCGACACTAACGATCAGCCACTTGCTACTGAATCTCAGCAGTTCATCGATGCTGACGACCTCTATATCACCACACAGCAGAGGAATTTCGAGAACGCAGAGACGACCCTGGAGAGGGCACTGCACGAGATGTCAAGATGCTCCCTAAGTAATCATCTCAAACCCACCCGAGTAAAACCCACGTCTGTGCCTTCCGCCTGAGCAACTGGGATGCAGTGTGACACCTGAATGTCACCTGGGAGACCAGAGCCTCGAACACCAGTCACCCGGTGTACCTCGGGATAACACGTGGTCGTACTCTCGGCTACAAAGAGCACAACTTTAAATACCAAAGCCAAGGTCGGCACACGAAACAACGTTCTGCGAAAGCTCGCAAAGATTTAAAGTGGGAGCACATCCATCCCTCTAGGCACCACCACCACCACCTTGGCACTTTGTCTCTGTGTCTGAGGATGTACGCTCCATCTGGGGACGCTCAACCCACAGTTAACGTGTCGACTCCGCCCTAAATGACGCGCGCAGAATCGTAACAGGCTACCGGAGAGCCACCCCTGTCCCCTGCCTATATTGCCCTGCCTGGCGTAGTGCCCCTAACATCAGGAGAAGAGTGCCAGGTGACCACAAGCAGGAAGTCCCAGAGTGGGACGTCCGTCATCCGCTACGTGGCCGTCAGCCAGCACCACCGTCGTCTGTCATCGAGAAACAGCTCCACTGTGCTCCACTGTCCTCCACTGTGCTCCACTGCGCTCCACTGTGCTCCACTGAGCACATCACCGGGATCTGCCACGAACTTCCCCTGGCAAAGAGAATGGGAAAGATGAAGCTACAAAACTGCCGAGTGGAGCCGGCGGGGAATCATCCCCCAGGGAAGAGCTCCCGTCTGGCTCCAACTCCAAACGGCTCACATGGCGGAGCCTACACAGACTGACGGTGGGTTTCTGCAGATGCAACTCTCTCGTGAAATCACGGGGGGGGGAAGCTTCTGCGCAACCGAACAATGTGCTTGTCAGAAGAACAAAACCGTGGATCATCTCCTTAGATGCCCTGCAGCACCACAATCAATTCCTCAGGATTTGGAAATGCCAACATCAGAAGCGGTGGCCTCTGCAAAATATTGGCAAAAGACCATATAGGTTGGACAAGAGACACGACACGAAATAAGACCTCACTGTAGGTAATGACAACACACTCACTTACTAACTCACTCACTAACTCACTAACTCACACACTAACTCACCCATCCACGTTGTGTTCAACCACCTCACTGTAGGTCATGACAACACACTCGGACACTCACTCACTCACTAACTCACTAACTCACTCACCCATCCACGTTGTGTTCAACCACCACCTCACTCCAGGTCACAACAACCAACTCAGTCACTCGATTCCTGAAGTTCTTATAATGAACCTGACTCTTAGTCAAGTAACTACTCAACTCTCATCTGTTATCTACAACTTGAATAATGCTGTTGGTTGCTGGCCGCTTGTCGTGTTGTGCCTGGAACCAGCAACCGTGATTTACAATGCCAGTGTGCCGTACCGTGACTGTTTGGTGACGGATTGGGGCGGTCTTCAGCCAGGAGTGGATCGTGACTGATCACTGCTGGAAGAAGGAAAGCATCGCTTGCTGCCACTCGGAAATATTCTGGCACATCGGCCATAGTTTATTTATGAATGATGTCAACTTAACAGACTGCACCGCCATGGCCGCTGTCGTAGAGAGAGAGGATGACTCAGAGGCGTGAGGAGGAACCACAGCTGAGCAGGGATGACGGCAGTTGCCCAAGCTCTGCAGTCTTCTATATATATGTTTGAGGTGTCATTGGCCAATGATGAGCCCGTGGAGCCATAGACCACCGAGGGAGGGGAGGGGTGGAATGGAGGGTGTCGGTGATGGAATCGGTGGCTGAGAATCCCGCAAGACCCCTCCCCGATCGGTAGCAAATCAGGGAGCTTAAGGCCCGGGGTGGGTGGCAAAACCAGGAAGGGGAGGCAGAGGGATTGTAGGAGCAGGCTGGCAGAGGACGAGCTGAAGGGTGGACGAGCTGATGGGTGGACGAGCTGGAGGGTGGAGGTGTGTGGAAGAACTGGAAGACGTCGGGTTCCGCTGGAATTCACAACTTATGGGATCGAGTGCATCGTGCCGGGCTCGCCAGGTCGAGACACCCCAGAAATTCTCCTCTAAGCCCAGACAAACCTGGGGTGAGCGAATCAATGTTGCACACTCCGTGTCGTTGTGTTCTCTGCTGTCGGTGTGGAACTCTATCCCTTTGCACATCCGCAACATCAAATGCACTCTGACTTTAACAAACATCTAAAGGCCTCTCTCAACCTATTGGCTCAGGGCTTTGAGCAGTCCTGAGCTTGGCTCCACGCCTCAGAGTTGTTGGCTTGCCTGCAGTTAATTACTCTATTGTTGGTGGTGCGTTGTGTGTGTGTGAGTGCTGGTGTTGGACACGAGCTGACTCTGAGGGGGCTCGGCCCGACCGGCAGGCCCTCAGCGTAGAACCCTTCCCTGCCGCCAGCGAGGCGGTGCACAGGATCTTCACCCCGAGGGGCCGTCTCCCCGAGCCGAGGAAGGCTGCGCGACCTCGGGTGGAGCGGCGATGTGTGCGTGCGTGTCCGTGGAGCGAGGGGACGAATTCAGGCCATGCTCAGGCCGCCACGTGCAGAGGGACCGCCGCTGGGTGACTCGCGTCTTAAACAAGGCGGTCCCCTCTTGTCGGTGAGAGCAGGCACGGCCCCGATGTAACCACGCACGCGTTGCGGTCTTCCGCTGCACCTCCGATTCGCAAGGTTGGCTACGTGCGGTGCGAAAGATGTTCAATGTACATGTGGTTTCAGTTTTAAGTTTCATTTATTAGGTATAGCCCTGTGAGCCATGAGGCTATTGACTCGGGTGCAACCGCAACAAATAAATCATGTGAGGTGTCACAACAGAAACATCCAGGAAAAAACAGTAAAAATCTTCCAGAGAAAAGCACCGTATATCAACGCTGAGTGCAAATCCAATGGGATGCAAGTCGAACAATAACCGACACCCGACAGGGTCGTCTTCCACAAACATCAGTCTTCAATTCCTTTTTTAAGGATTCCCTTCACTCCAAGCGTGTCGAGCTCTCGCCTTGCCCCGCTCATAAATCCCACAATCCCCTCTCGAAGGTTTCGTGACCCACTTTCCCCCAGCCAATCACCTTCCACTCCGTTTCCCGCTCTTTCCATTTTGTATTTTTACCTCCAATCCCCTTCAAGTTCCCTGCCTCTAACCAATCCCCTTCCAGGCCCGTTAGGTACCGATCAGCGGAGTTTTATTTTTACTTCCTGATGATCCGTGTCACGTGGTGTCCACCACGTCAGGTGAGTATCGTTGGTGGTGATCCAAACTCGACACGTGCATACGCCGCTAGAGGCTGCGGTTGTGCTCATGCCCCACCTGTAGCGATACACGCACATATACACATGCCCACACGCAGATAATAGCATAGATATATGCCGCAACCACAGGTGCTGTTCGCGACTAAGTGGCGGTGACGGTACATTGACGCTTGTACCAGGCTAGGTGCACCTTGAGGCCATGTGAAGTGTCGAAGACTCACTGGCAGGAAACGAAGCAAGTTTCTGGTAACATATGGGGACAAGTGCTCTTCGCGAGCACCTGTGAAGGCCGGCACGGCACACGAGGGGGAAGATGGCCAGCACCATGCCCGTCCAACTTTGTCTCCCCAGTAGCGATGTTTACATACCGCACCAGGTAATAATTTGAGGCTGAGTCGACCTAAGGGAGGCCAGGACCGGTTGAGATATAATCGTCACTGGTACATACACGCACGGACACACACACACATACACGCACGGACACACACACACATATACACGCACGGACACACACACACATATACACGCACGGACACACACACACATACACGCACGGACACACACACACATACACGCACGGACACACACACATATACACGCACGGACACACACATATACACGCACGGACACACACACATATACGGGGAGCGATCCACCTACAGCAGGGGCGAGGAACCTGTTTTCTGCCAAGGGCCATTTGGATATCTATAACATCATTCGCGGGCCATGCAAAATTATCAACTTAAAAATTAGCCCGTTATATTTGTTGCGCGTAAGAAGACGTTATATTTGGTCAAACATTTAATTAAGTCACCCCTAATGTGATGGCTGGAACTGCTTCTCTTTAGCGAGGCGTGTGATGTTAGCTGGTATCGATGATGTTGCTGCTACTCGCAACTGCTTTTCCAGGTTTGCTCCTAGATTATTGATTTTCGATTCCCGCCTGCGGTTGCCTTGGCAGGGCCACACCAACTGATACTGGTAGGAACCACCTGGTTCCACCAGCCCACAGGGGATTATTGTGTCAGTCTGTCCGTCGTGCATCCAAAATGGGAGGGGTCGGGCTGGGTGGGGAGGGGCTGGTCACCCCGTGGTGCCCTTATAAAACTCAACGTTTAACCTACTCACGCCGGCTTGTGCCGCCCTCACAGTCGGGCATATTTGCGGAATACACCACGCCGCCGTTGACCCTGCAGGCCATTGACCGAGCAACCCGACGTTCCTACCAGCTCCCTCCGCAGGAATGTGTTTCCGCGGGCCTTATACGGCCCGCGGCCGCACGTCCCCCACCCCTGGTGGTCTACAGAGACACACCAACCGACCATCGCACGGGCGCTTCCTGTTCAACGAGGGGGGGGGGGGGATCACGACCGCCTGCGTGAGGTCGCGAGGTGCTGCGCGGTGATGTGTTGTTCACCAGCCGAGGTGGATGACGACGAGCCCGGGGCAGGGGAGCCCCAGGGGGCTGCGCGTGGGCGAGTTCGGCACGGGGCCTCCCGCCCCCACCCGCCCCCACACTTCCCAACGACACTCGCTGCAGAGCGCCACCTCCAGGGGAGAGGGGGGGGGCTACCCCCGTGTGCAGGGACGAGCCGCTGCCAGCCGGCCCAGGGCGAGCAGCCCCGACGCACTTTAGGGGAAAAGGCACCGAGGAAGATACGTGGGGGGTGGAGACGTGGGGGGGGGGGGGGTTGCGCGATGCGCCCCCCCCCCATGAGTCGTCGTGGGAGACTTTGCGACCACGGCGCACGAGGAGGAGGCAGAGGCGGCGGCTTNGGGGGGGGGGGTTACCCGGGTCGCTGCTCGGGTCGAGCCGTTTCACCAATTCCCGTCGCCCTGCTCGCGTCCACTGCGCATGGCGCTTGACAGACGCGTACACGTGGGAGGAAACGGGAGCACGTGGGGGCAGGGGAGGGGGGAGGGCAAAGCCGACGCGAGCATGCGAGAGGGAGAGAAACATTCCATCCCATGCAGGCGGAGCACGTGGAGTCAGTCCACACTTTGGTGTCCTGAATTCCCCTGGCGAGCCGAGCTACAGCTCCCCTTTGTGTGATCTACGTGGGACCTTTCTTGGCAGCACCAAAGTATAAGATTAGGTTTTAACCTTTCCGGCAATACAACGGGAGATGTTATGATGTTCAAACACCAAACAGAAACGTTTTGCAAGGAATCATGTCTGCATTGACCACACACTACTCGTGGTGAACATTCAAACGAAAACATGCTCTGGTAATATATGTGTAATGAGCGACTTCCGAGACATGTGGTGTAGAGAGCTTCGTAGTTTCTACATCACTAGACCTCCTTTGCCAGTACCAACATATAATAATAGGGGTTTTCTCCTTTTTTGTTGCCAGAAAAAAGGGGGAAAATCCTATTATTCTAGTTCCTTAGTTATTGTCACAGCGGCACAACACGGAGCCGACCCTTCTACGCTGCCCCATCGTCGGCGTCTGACTACACAGCCGTCTGACTCGCGTAGCGACGACGCCGATGAGCGCCGTGCAGAGGATCGGCCACGCGGCCGGACGACGAAGAGAGACGACGCAGCCAGGACCCGCAACAGCCCGAACCTCTGATTCCGTCTCCCGTATAAACCTCCCGGCGTGGCCAGCCCCCCCCCCCCCCGCAGCTTCTCGACTGACTCCGCCTTTCACCTTGACCCCTGATACACCCCCTCCAGGCGGACAGGTAGCACCATGGCATTACATTGCATTGTTTTAACACTCAGTGGTCTACACCAGACAGCCTTCTTGCTTGAACAACTCTGTAACTACCGTCAATGACGTTTCACCGGGACTACCTCACCCTGACTGAAACCGAAATGTTAAATATGATCATGCACATGGACCAGTAACTGTGCCATTCAAATTCACATCAATCACTTCACTGAGGCATACCTGTTGAATTTGGAAAACACACGAACCAGTTAACCACTTCAGATATCATTAATGTAAAATAACTCTCCTAAACCCTCTGATAATATGGCAAAGTATTTAATGGTCATTGCCCTGATGCATGGCTCATCTGTGCACACCTGCATTGTACAAAATATAATTTAAACCTCCTGTGTCCGTGTCTCTTTCTCCATCTCCAACATATTTGAAAACGTTATTCCCCTCCCTATGTACGACTTTCATCTCTACGCTTCCGTCCCATCGCCCATCAGCTCCCCGGCAGCCCGGATCGTCTTCTCTCCAGCTCTCTAGAAATTCGTTTTTTTTCAGGTGAGGTCGGTCTCCCACGTGGCGTGAAGGCCGCAGCTCCCTGTCCAGTAGCAGCAGCGTCCTTCACGAGCCTCCTCCACAGAGGCTGATCTTGACACCGCTGGTACCAGTCATCAGCAAGTCCACTCAGCTCCACATCCTCCTGTACCACATCACTCCATCTCTTCTCTAGCCCATGCCGCGCCCGTTTAGCCCCTCGATCTGGCCGAACAAAAGCTGTTTAGGCATGCGGTGGCTGGGCATGGGCTACATGACCCAGCCAATGCAGCCTTGCCTGCTGAAGGAGCTCACCGATGGACTGTCCAGATCTTTCAAGGATTTGTGAGCTCCTCACACAATCCAGCCTGGTTAAACCCAGGATGGATCGTAGGCAGGCCAGCCTAAATGTTTCTAACGGCAAAGATGTTCCATTAGGGGGTCCACGTTTCACGAATGGCATCTTTTCACTGGCTGCGTAACGCTGTGTGGAAGCTACCTGTCTGTCACTCTAGACGGAGCTTCGGGTCATGACCGTGGCGAGAAGATCCGAAGCTTCGTGTGGAACAACAGACCAGGTAGCTTCCAGACAGCGTTACGCAACCGGTGAAAAGATAATGCCGTTCGACTGATTCAGAGTGAGACCTCTGCTGTAAAACCGGAGCACACTGCCCAGGTATGGGAAACTCTCCACTCTCCACAACTGCCCCATCACCAATTGGCAGTTGTGGGGGTGAAGTGTCTAATGGCACAAAATACACAGACAGGTGCTTAGTTTTTGGCGGTGCTGATGCTATTATCACTCTTCTCGTTATTATGTTCTGTCCGTCTTTGTGCGTGACAGACGGCTGACATTTCCCGTGACGCCGAGTTTGCCTTTCCTTCGGTTGTAGAAATAAAAGTTTATTAAATAAATTATAATTTCCGTATCCTTATGCCCAACCCAACCACAAGCCCTCCCTCGACCCATCGCTCCACCTTCACCCAGCACGCACCATCGTCACGAACGCGGGGGTTTCCTTTCGTTTATAGGAGAGAGCGCGCGATTACCCAGACAGCCAGAGACGTGGAGCAGAGGCACAGAGAGAGCGAGGGCGAGATACACGCAGCAGAGTTACACACACAGAGAGATATACAGCGAGAGTTATACACGCAGTTATACACAGAGATATACATACACAGAGGTATACACACAAACACAGAGACACACAGAGACACACACAGACACACACACAGAGACACATACAGAGACACACGCACACAGAGACACACACAGAGACACACACAGAGACACACGCACACAGAGACACACACAGAGACACACAGACAGAGACACGCACACACAGAGACACACACACACAGTGTGACAGACACAGAGACACGCACACACAGAGAGACACACAGACACAGAGACACACACACAGAGACACACAGAGACACACACACACAGAGACACACACACAGAGAGACACACACAGAGAGACACACAGACACACAGACACACGCACGGCGAGTCTCGCGACCGAAGGGATTTCGCCACTCGACGCCCTCGGCCGTGATGGAACTCTCCCTGCCACAGCTCGGAGGCTGAGGGGGAGGGGGGGGCCCATCCACCGCCAGGCGGCGACAGCGAGCAGGCAAAGGTAAAGGCGCCGCACGGGGGCCCCTCTCTTCTCGCGCGCGGCGGCCGTGCGCGACATTTGTCCACTGCTGGATGGCGACGTCGACGGGAGGCGTCGCGCCCCTCTGATGGTGCAGCAGCAGCAGTAGCAGCAGCAGTAGCAGCAGCGGCTGCTGCTGCAGCAGCGGCTGCAGCAGCAGCAGCAGCAGCAGCGGCTGCAGCAGCAGCAGCAGCAGCAGCAGCAGCAGCAGCAGCAGCGACGGCTGCAGCAGCAGTAGCTGTAGCAGCTGCGGCGACGCGGCACCGGGCATGGCACCGCGTGGTCGTTCCGTGGACGTCTCTGTGTGTTGTGTGTGACTGTCGTACTAACACACACACGGCACGTACTAACACACGCACAGCGCGCGTGAACACAACACAGACCGCGCGTGTGCCGTGCTTGGCTGGCAGCGGAGTTGTCGGGCCCATTGCGCGCCAGGGAGGGGTCCGGATTTTGCAAAAAAATTCTCACCAATAAACCACCTGCCCACTGGCACACGTGCATCAGTTGGCATCACACACAGCAACACACACACAACAACACACACACACAACACACACACACAAAGCAACACACACACAACACACACACAGCAACACACACACAGCAACACACACACACAACACACACACACAACACACACACAGCAACACACACACAGCAACACACAACACAACAACACACCCCACACAACAACACACACACACACACACACANCANCACACACACAGNAACACACACACACAACACACACACAACACACACACAAAGCACACAGCAACACACACACAACACAGCAGCAGCAACCATCACCGTGCGGGCAGAATAACGGTGCCACGTGCCACCCGAGTGACGGCTGCCGCTGGGGTGCCTTCGAGACGCGTGGGCGATGTGCAGCTTTGGCTGGACCCCTATCCACACACAACTCACCATCATCGCCGGCATCGCCACTGATAACCATTAATAACCATTGATAACCATTGATAACCATTGGTAACCATTGCGATCTGCTCACATTCCCACGCGGCGCTCTCCGAGCACGTGTTTGTTTCTGTTTCGTTTGTTGTTGGAACTTTCTGACTTTGTGAAAAAACGAGCTTTATGGCTCTTCGGATTCTGATTGTGCTCGAGCACACACAGTCGCGGGCTCGATTCCGACCCTGACGCCTGCTGTATATTTGAAGTTTGCGTCTCTCTCTCATCATCATCTCGGTGGCTAGGAGATGTTAACTACCTCACCTGGTGTACAGGAGGTCGTGGGTTCGATCCCGACCCTGACTTCTGCTGTATATTTGGAGTTTGCGNCTCTCTCTCATCATCATCTCGGTGGCTAGGAGATGTTAACTACCTCGCCTGGTGTACAGGGGGTCGTGGGTTCTACCCGACCCTGACACCTGCTGTATATTTGAAGTGTGCGGTGTCTCTCTCCCGTGGTCGCGTGGAGTTTTCTCTGGGTCCTCCGGTTTCCCCTACTCCACATTTAGAATCAACGTCGCGGCGTTTCGAGTTAGTTGGGTGCTGCTATAAATGTTCACGTGATGATGATGACGATGATGATGACGATGATGATGATGACGATGATGATGATGACGATGATGATGATGAGCCACTTGATTGAGCTGATGTCCAGGTCGCTTCTGAACAAGAGATATATACATGACTCAGTTGGGGCCTTACATGGTCCAAAAGCATTGTTTAGTTTAGGGTTTAAATACGTAGGCCTTCGCGACCAATATCATCACAACATGGGTTGTTTGGGTGAGAGCGCGTAAATAAAGATGCGTCGTTAAACTCGCCACCACTCGACACAGCCAACTAGTAAGTGGTTTGTCACGTAAACAGAACGTGGCCAATTCGTCACGAGTACAGCAACACCGCCGGTTGTTGGAGAGCAAAGCCACAACATTTACAATCTGAGTACGACGTCTCGCCAGCAATTACAACCGGCATCATCATGTATGCCACGTTTGACAAATTATCCGCAAATTACTCGATTGTGATGGCAGCAGCCAGCCCACCTACTACGCACTACGGACAGGGCCCTCCTGGAGTGGGTTCCGGAGTAAACACACACACGTGGTAAACACACACGGAGTGCCAGCATCTCTCTCTCCACGTGTCTACGATGGCTGGTGTATGAGTGAATGTTCGAGATAAACACACCACACGCGGTAAACACACACACGGAGACAAAGGCAGCCTTGGGCGCACTGTTGGGGCAAGTGCTGTCACCTATGAAGGCCGGGATGGCACGGGAGGCGGCGGTGGCCAGCACCACGGCCGGCCGCCTTTGTCTCCCCAGTGGCGATCTTTTCACACAGCACCAGCTGCTCATTTGAGGTTGAGTCGAGATAGCGGAGGCCCAGGACGGGTTCCGATCATTAATGAATCGTCCCCCGGTGTTGGTCGAGAGCCGGAATCGAACCCGGGTGGCCGGGTTCGTAGCGCAGCGCGCTAACCACGACACTACCGCTCCCACAACAGCAAGCCGCCCCTCCTCCTCCTCCTACACAAGCCGATTGTGCAGTTTGCAAGCTGCTGTGATGGTCCGGCAGGGAGCATGGGGATGCCTCGTAGACTCACACAGAGACCCATAGACTCACACAGAGACCCGTCGACTCACACAGAGACCCGTCGACTCACACAGAGACCCGTCGACTCACACAGAGACCCATCGACTCACACAGAGACCCATAGACTCACACAGAGACCCATAGACTCACACAGAGACCCTAGACTCACAGAGATAGACTCACACAGAGATCCATAGACTCACACAGAGACCCAGACTCACACAGAGACCCGTAGACTCACACAGAGACCCATCGACTCACACAGAGATCCATAGACTCACACAGAGAGACTCACACAGAGACTCACTCACACAGAGACCCACTCACACAGAGACCCGTAGACTCACACAGAGACCCGTAGACTCACACAGAGACCCACTCACACAGAGACCCATACACTCACACAGAGACCCGTACTCACACAGAGACCCACTCACACAGAGACCCATCGACTCACACAGAGACCCATAGACTCACACAGAGACTCCGTCNACTCACAGAGACCCATCGACTCACACAGAGAGACTCACACAGAGACCCACTCACACAGAGACTCACTCACACAGAGACCCATACACTCACACAGAGACCCGTGCAGAGACTCGTAGACTCACACAGAGACCCAGACTCACACAGAGACCCACTTGCATAGAGACTCGTAGACTCACACAGAGACTCGTAGACTCACACAGAGACCCGTAGACCTACACAGAGACCCATANGATTGAGTGATAGAGTTAGTAAGTGTGTGAGTGATTGAGTGAGTAGGTGAGAGTTAGTGTGTGAGTGATTTATTGAGTGAGTTAGTGANTGTGTGTGATTGAGTGATAGTGTGTGAGTGATTGAGTGAGTAGGTGAGTTAGTGTGTGAGTGATTGATTGAGTGAGTTAGTGAGTGTGTGAGTGATTGAGTGAGTTAGTGAGTTAGTTAGTGTGTGAGTGATTGATTGAGTGTGTGAGTGAGTTGAGTGAGTTAGTGAGTGTGTGAGTGATTGAGTGAGTAGGTGAGTTAGTGTGTGAGTGATTGATTGAGTGAGTTAGTGAGTGTGTGAGTGATTGAGTGAGTTAGTGAGTTAGTTAGTGTGGAGTGNTTGAGTGAGTTAGTGATTGTGAGTATTGAGTGAGTGTGAGTCTGTGAGTGAGTGTGAGTGTGAGTNAGTCGGTGAGTGATTGAGTGAGTCTGTGAGTGATTGAGTGAGTTAGTGAGTGTGAGTGAGTCTGTGAGTGATTGAGTGAGTCTGTGAGTGATTGAGTGAGTTAGTGAGTGTGTGAGTGATTGAGTGAGTGTGTGTGAGTGTTAGTAGAGGTGAGTTAGTGTGTGAGTGTGAGTGAGTCTGTGAGTGATTGAGTGAGTTAGTGAGTCTGTGAGTGAGTGAGTCTGTGAGTAGCGGTGAGTGATTGAGTGAGTCTGTGAGTGAGTGAGTCTGTGTGTGAGTGATTGAGTAGCTGTGAGTTTGATTGAGTGAGTTAGTGAGTGTTGAGTGATTGAGTGTTAGTGTGTGAGTGTTTAGTGAGTAGGTGAGTTAGTGTGTGAGTGATTGAGTGAGTATGAGTGATTGAGTGAGTCTGTAGTGAGTCTGTGAGTGAGTGAGTCTGTGAGTGAGTCTGTGAGTGATTGAGTGAGTAGTGGTGAGTTTGTGAGTGTGAGTGTGTGTGAGTGAGTGAGTCTATGAGTGATTGAGTGAGTTAGTGAGTCTGTGAGTGAGTCTGTGTGTGAGTGAGTCTGTGAGTGATTGAGTGAGTTAGTGTGTGAGTGAGTCTGTGAGTGAGTGAGTTAGTGAGTCTGTGAGTGAGTCTGTGAGTGATTGAGTGAGTCTGTGAGTGATTGAGTGAGTTAGTGAGTCTGTGAGTGAGTCTGTGAGTGATTGAGTTTATGAGTCTGTGAGTGAGTCTGTGAGTGAGTGAGTTAGTAGCTGTGAGTGAGNCTGTGAGTGAGTGAGTCTGTGAGTGATTGAGTGAGTCTGTGAGTGATTGAGTGAGTCAGTGAGTCTGTGAGTGAGTCTGTGAGTGAGTGAATCTGTGAGTGAGTCTGTGAGTGATTGAGTGAGTCTGTGAGTGAGTGAGTCTGTGAGTGATTGAGTGAGTTAGTGAGTCTGTGAGTGAGTGAGTCTGTGAGTGAGTTGTGAGTGATTGAGTGAGTCTGTGAGTGATTGAGTGAGTCTGTGAGTGATTGAGTGAGTCAGTGAGTCTGTGAGTGAGTGAGTCTGTGAGTGAGTGAGTCTGTGAGTGATTGAGTGAGTTAGTGAGTCTGTGAGTGAGTCTGTGAGTGATTGAGTGAGTCTGTGAGTGAGTGACTTAGTGATTGAGTGAGTCTGTGAGTGAGTGAGTTAGTGAGTCTATGAGTGATTGAGTGAGTCAGTGAGTCTGTGAGTGAGTCTGTGGGTGAGTGAGTGTTGAGTGAGTCTGTGAGTGAGTGAGTGATTGAGTGAGTCTGTGAGTGAGTCTGTGAGTCTGTGAGTGAGTCTGTGAGTGATTGAGTGAGTGAGTGAGTCTGTGAGTGAGTATGTGAGTGAGTGAGTATGTGAGTGATTGAGTGAGTTAGTTAGTCTGTGAGTGATTGAGTGAGTCTGTGAGTGATTGAGTGAGTTAGTGAGTTGTGAGTGAGTCTGTGAGTCTGTGAGTGATTGAGTGAGTCTGTGAGTGGTTGTGAGTGAGTTGTGAGTGAGTAGTTAGTGAGTCTGTGAGTGAGTCTGTGAGTGATTGAGTGAGTTAGTGAGGCTGTGAGTGATTGGTGAGTCTGTGGTGATTGAGTGAGTCTGTGAGTAATGGAGTGAGTCTGTGAGTGATTGAGTGAGTCTGTGAGTGGTGAGTGAGTAGTGAGTCTGTGAGTGAGAGTGAGTTAGTGAGTCTGTGGTGAGTGAGTCTGTGAGTGATTGAGTGAGTTAGTGAGTCTGTGAGTGAGTGTACTGTGAGTGATTGGTGAGTTAGTGAGTCTGT
Source organism: Lethenteron camtschaticum (assembly GCA_018977245.1). Classification (NCBI taxonomy): domain Eukaryota; kingdom Metazoa; phylum Chordata; class Hyperoartia; order Petromyzontiformes; family Petromyzontidae; genus Lethenteron; species Lethenteron camtschaticum. The sequence goes on from MU249615.1 coordinate 1,125,701, forward strand.
GAGTGAGTGGTCTGTGAGTGTTGAGTGAGTTAGTGAATCTGTGAGTGAGTNTGTGAGTGAGTTGGTGAGTCTGTGAGTCTGTGAGTGAGTCTGTGAGTGAGTTTGAGTGAGTCTGTGAGTCTGTGAGTGAGTCTGTGAGTGATTGAGTGAGTCTGTGAGTGATTGTTGAGTTAGTGAGTCTGTGAGTGAGTGAGTCTGTGAGTGATTGAGTGAGTTAGTGAGNTTTGAGTGAGTGATCTGTGNGTGAGTCTGTGAGTGAGTCTGTGAGTGTTGAGTGAGTTAGTGAGTCTGTGAGTGAGTCTGTGAGTGATTGAGTGGTTAGTGAGTCTGTGAGTGAGTGAGTCTGTGAGTGATTGAGTGAGTTAGTGAGTGAGTGAGTCTGTGAGTGATGAGTAGCTGTGAGTCTGTGAGTGAGTCTGTGAATTGGAGTTGNGATTGAGTGAGTTAGTGAGTCTGTGAGTGAGTGAGTCTGTGAGTGAGAGTATTAGTGAGTGAGTGAGTCTGTGNGTGAGTGAGTGGGTGAGTCTGTGAGCCCTGATTGAGTGAGTCTGTGAGTGAGTGGGTGAGTCTGTGAGTGAGTCTGAGTGAGTCGAGTATGTGAGTGTTGAGTGAGTTACTGTCTCTGAGTGAGCGAGTATCTGAGTGAGTTAGTGAGTGTTGAGTGAGTTAGTGAGTGATTGAGTGAGTTAGTGNGGTGAGTGAGTCTGTGAGTGATTGAGTGAGTTAGTGAGTGAGTGAGTCTGTGAGTGATTGAGTGNGTTAGTGAGTGATTGGTGAGTNTGTGAGTGATTGAGTGAGTTAGTGAGTGTTGAGTGAGTCTGTGAGNGTGAGTGAGTTAGTGAGTTGTGGTGAGTGAGTCTGTGAGTGGTGAGTTAGTGAGTCTGTGAGTGAGTCTGTGAGTGAGTGAGTCTGTGAGTGTGAGTGAGTGAGTGGTGAGTGAGTGAGTCTGTGGTTGATTGAGTGAGTTAGTGAGTCTGTGAGTGAGTGAATGAGTGAGTGGATGAGTGAGTTAGTGTTGGTGAGTTGTGAGTTGTTGAGTGAGTAGTGAGTGTGTGAGTGGTGAGTCTGTGAGTGATTGAGTGAGTCTGTGAGTGAGTGAGTTAGTGAGTCTGTGAGTGAGTTGTGAGTGAGTGAGTTAGTGAGTGAGTGAGTTAGTGAGTGTTGAGTGAGTCTGTGAGNGATTGAGTGAGTCTGTGAGTGAGTGGTTGTGAGTCTGTGAGTGAGTCTGTGAGTGAGTCTGTGGGTGAGTGAGTCTGTGAGTGAGTGAGTGTACTGTGACCCTGATTGAGTGGGTGAGTCTGTGAGTGAGTGAGTCTGTGAGTGAGTCTGTGCCAGTGAGAGGAGAGGAGTCTGTGGTGAGTGTAGTGAGTCTGTGAGTGAGTCTGTGAGTGATTGAGTGAGTGTATGATTGAGTGAGTTAGTGAGTGAGTGAGTCTGTGAGTGATTAGTGAGTTAGTGTTGAGTGGTCTGTGAATGTTGTGTGAGTGATTGAGTGAGTCGTGAGGAGTCTGTGGTCTGTGGTGAGTCTGTGAGTGATTGAGTGAGTGAGTGAGTCTGTGAGTGAGTATGTGTGAGTGAGTCTGTGAGTGATTGAGTGAGTTAGTTAGTCTGTGAGTGATTGAGTGAGTCTGTGAGTGATTGAGTGAGTTAGTGAGTCTGTGAGTGAGTCTGTGAGTCTGTGCGTGATTGAGTGAGTCTGTGAGTGATTGAGTCTGTGAGTGAGTCTGTGAGTGAGTGAGTTAGTGAGTCTGTGAGTGAGTCTGTGAGTGATTGAGTGAGTTAGTGAGGCTGTGAGTGATTGAGTGAGTCTGTGAGTGATTGAGTGAGTCTGTGAGTAATGGAGTGAGTCTGTGAGTGATTGAGTGAGTCTGTGAGTGTGTGAGTGAGTTAGTGAGTCTGTGAGTGATTGAGTGAGTTAGTGAGTCTGTGAGTGAGTGAGTCTGTGAGTGATTGAGTGAGTTAGTGAGTCTGTGAGTGAGTCTGTGAGTGATTGAGTGAGTTAGTGAGTCTGTGAGTGAGTGAGTCTGTGAGTGATTGAGTGAGTTAGTGAATCTGTGAGTGAGTCTGTGAGTGATTGAGTGAGTCTGTGAGTCTGTGAGTGAGTCTGTGAGTGATTGAGTGAGTCTGTGAGTCTGTGAGTGAGTCTGTGAGTGATTGAGTGAGTCTGTGAGTGATTGATTGAGTTAGTGAGTCTGTGAGTGAGTGAGTCTGTGAGTGATTGAGTGAGTTAGTGAGTCTGTGAGTGAGTGAATCTGTGAGTGAGTCTGTGAGTGAGTCTGTGAGTGAGTGAGTTAGTGAGTGATTGAGTGAGTCTGTGAGTGATTGAGTGAGTCTGTGAGTGATTGAGTGAGTTAGTGAGTCTGTGAGTGAGTGAGTCTGTGAGTGATTGAGTGAGTTAGTGAGTCTGTGAGTGAGTCTGTGAGTAATGGAGTGAGTCTGTGAGTGATTGAGTGAGTCTGTGAGTGTGTGAGTGATTGAGTGAGTGTGTGAGTGATTGAGTGAGTTAGTGAGTGATTGAGTGAGTTAGTGAGTGATTGAGTGAGTCTGTGAGTGATTGAGTGAGTGAGTGAGTGATTGAGTGAGTCTGTGAGTGTGTAGGTGAGTGAGTCTGTGAGTGAGAGTATCTGTGAGTANTGAGTGGGTGAGTCTGTGAGTGAGTCTGTGAGTGAGTGAGTTAGTGAGTGATTGAGTGAGTTAGTGAGTGATTGAGTGAGTCTGTGAGTGATTGAGTGGGTGAGTCTGTGAGTGAGTCTGTGAGTGAGTCTGAGTGAGTCTGTGAGTGATTGAGTGAGTTAGTGAGTCTGTGAGTGAGTCTATGAGTGATTGAGTGAGTTAGTGAGTGATTGAGTGAGTTAGTGAGTGATTGAGTGAGTTAGTGAGTCTGTGAGTGAGTCTGTGAGTGATTGAGTGAGTTAGTGAGTGAGTGAGTCTGTGAGTGATTGAGTGAGTTAGTGAGTGATTGAGTGAGTCTGTGAGTGATTGAGTGAGTTAGTGAGTGATTGAGTGAGTCTGTGAGTGAGTGAGTTAGTGAGTTTGTGAGTGAGTGAGTCTGTGAGTGAGTGAGTTAGTGAGTCTGTGAGTGAGTCTGTGAGTAATGGAGTGAGTCTGTGAGTGATTGAGTGAGTCTGTGAGTGTGTGAGTATTGAGTGAGTCTGTGAGTGATTGAGTGAGTTAGTGAGTCTGTGAGTGAGTGAATGAGTGAGTCTGTGAGTGATTGAGTGATTATGTGATTGAGTGAGTCTGTGAGTGAGTGAGTTAGTGAGTGTGTGAGTGGGTGAGTCTGTGAGTGAGTGAGTGAGTGAGTGAGTGATTGAGTGAGTCTGTGAGTGTGTGAGTATGTGAGTGAGTGATTGAGTGAGTCTGTGAGTGAGTGAGTTAGTGAGTCTGTGAGTGAGTCTGTGAGTGATTGAGTGAGTTAGTGAGTGATTGAGTGAGTTATGAGTGAGTGAGTCTGTGAGTGAGTCTGTGAGTGAGTCTGTGAGTGAGTCTGTGAGTGATGAGTGAGTGTGAGTCTGTGAGTGAGCGAGTATTGAGTGAGTTAGTGAGTGATTGAGTGAGTTAGTGAGTATTGAGTGAGTTAGTGAGTCTGTGAGTGAGCGAGTATGTGAGTTAGTGAGTCTGTGAGTGAGTCTGTGAGTGTNTGTGAGTCTGTGAGTGAGTGAGTTAGTAGCGGTGAGGTGAGTGAGTGTGTGAGTGATTGAGTGAGTCTGTGAGTGATTGAGTGAGTTAGTGAGTCTGTGAGTGAGTGAATCTGTGAGTGAGTCTGTGAGTGATTGAGTGAGTTAGTGGTCTGTGAGGACTGTGACTGAGTGATTAGACAGTCAACCCATGCCTGCTGGGTCTGCCCGTGACTCTGCCAGCGGGCGTTTGACGCTTCACCCCTCNCGTCACCTAGCCTGGCACCGTGGTGACGTCACCACAACTTAGTGGCGAATGGCGGTTGTTGTTGTGAGTGATTGTGTGTGGTGATGATGTGATGGTGACACTGTGGGTGGTGAAACGGTGGGTGATGGTGACGGTGCGATGGTGAACACCAGAGGTGGGACAAAGTCATTGTTATGCAAGTCCAAGTCGAGTCTGAAGTCATCAAATTCATGCTCGAGTCTGACTCGAGTCCAGTCACATGACCGAGTCCACACCTCTGGTGAACACTATGTGGTGGTGAACACGGTGTGGTGATGAACACGGTGTGATGGTGAACACGTGCGATGGTGAACACGGTGTTTGGCAGGCCGAGTCTTCAACGCGGCTGTGGGGATCGCGCTAAGTAATGAGGTGCAGGGAGTGAACGATGCGTCATGAACCCGCTGCTTGCTGCTGCTGCTGCTGCCCTCAAATTGTGAACGCGGCGAGGGCAGGGAGGGCAGGGGGTGGAGCGGGCTCGGGATGCCGCCCCACGTGTGGCAGCCTTCGTGAGCTCTTCCCATCATTCACATCGTCCCACGCGACCCCTACCACTACCCCAGCCCCTATCACTATGCCCCCCATCACTACCAGACCCCTATCACTACCCCTGTCACTACCCCTACACTACCCCTATCACTACCACGACCCCTATCACTACCCTATCACTACCCCTATCACTACCCCTATCACTACCCCTATCACTACCACTGTCACTACCCCTATCACTACCCCTATCACTACCACTATCACTACCCCTATCACTACCCCTATCACTACCCCTATCACCATCACTACCCCTATCACTACCACTGTCACTACCCCTATCACTACCCTATCACTACCACTATCACTACCCCTATCACTACCCCTATCACTACCCCTATCACCATCACTACCCCTATCACTACCACTGTCACTACCCCTATCACTACCCCTATCACTACCACTATCACTACCCTATCACTACCCCTATCACTACCCCTATCACCATCACTACCCCTATCACTACCACTGTCACTACCCTATCACTACCCCTATCACTACCACTGTCACTACCCCTATCACTACCCCAACACCTATCATTATCCCTAACACTCCGTAACTTCTCCCACCCGTCTCCTGTCACCATAGTTACACCACCACTTATAACAACAACGACCTCACTCTTTATCTCAACCACTGACATTGCTTTTGTACAATTGTTTTATCGCTACAAAAGCGCATCGGAATAGGTCGCTATGAGAATCTTTACAAGGTGAAAGCTAAAACGTTTCCTAGCGGGTTAAGTTGTGTAGGTGTACCGTCACCACAATGACCCTGACATAATTAGAAATCGCTGGCGAGCGTTAAATGTTAAATGACCACGCTGGTTACTTTCCTGCTCTGGTGAGTGCGTGGGTGAGTGAGTGAGTGGGTGAGTGGTAGGTGAGTGAGTGGTGAGTGAGTTGAGTGAGTGGGTGAGTGAGTGGGTGAGCGATTGCGTAAGTGGGTCGGTGAGTGGATGGTGAGTGGCTGAGTGGATGGTCAGTGAGTGGGTGAGTGAGTGGGTAAATGGGTTGGTGAATGGGTTGGTGGGTGAGCGAGTGGGTGGGTGAGTGGGTGATGAGTTGGTGAGTGAGTGGGTGGTGAGTGGGTGAGTGGGCGGTGAGTGGATGTTGAGTCAGTGAGTGGGTGGGTGAGTCGGTGAGTGGGTAGGTGGGTGAGCGAGTGAGTGGTTGAGTGGGTGATGATTTGGTGAGTGAGTGGATGGTGAGTGGGTGAGTGGGCGGTGAGTGGATGTTGAGTCACTGAGTGGGTGGTGAGTGGGTGAGTGGGTAGGTGGGTGAGCGAGTGGGTGAGCGAGTGGGTAAGTGGGTGGTTGAGGCAGTGAGTGGGTGGGTGAGTGGGTGAGTGGGTAGGTGGGTGAGTGAGTGGGTGAGCGAGTGGGTGAGTGGGTGAGCGAGTGGGTGGGTGAGTGGGTGGTTGAGTGGGTAGGTGGTGCGCGAGTGGGTGAGTGAGTGAGTCGAAGAAAGAGTGCTGCTACTGCTGCTGATCATAAACTATTTGGGTACTTCATAAATATATATTTGCCACGGTGACATTTAACCAGGACTCGTGCCGCACCCTGGGAATGTCAACTTTTAATTAACTCTTCACTTTCTCAGCTGAGCGAGCGATATAAATAATCACCTTCACACGCTGAGTGATTGATTCTACATTTTGATTTATTACCGCCACACTGCAAGGCCCCAAGAACGCACCCACTCAACCACTCAACCACTCATCACTCAACCACTCACTCACTAACTCACTCAACCACTCACTCACAAACTCACTCACTCAACCACTCATCACTCAACCACTCACTCACTAACTCACTCAACCACTCAACCACTCATCACTCAACCACTCACTCACTAACTCACTCAACCACTCACTCACAAACTCACTCACTCAACCACTCATCACTCAACCACTCACTCACTAACTCACTCAACCACTCAACCACTCATCACTCAACCACTCACTCACTAACTTACTAACTCACTCACTCAACCACTCATCACTCAACCACTCACTCACTAACGTACTAACTCACTCACTAACTCACTCAACCACTCACTCACTAACTTACTAACTCACTCACTCAACCACTCACTCACTAACTCACTCACTCAACCACTCATCACTCAACCACTCACTCACTAACTCACTCAACCACTCACTCACTAACTCACTCACTCAACCACTCATCACTCAACCACTCACTCACTAACTCACTCAACCACTCACTCACTAACTCACTCACTCAACCACTCACTCACTAACTCACTCACTAACTCACTCACTAACTTACTAACTCACTCACTAACTCACTCACTCACTCACTAACTCACTCACTCACTCACTAACTTACTAACTCACTCATCACTCACTCAACCACTCACTCACTAACTCACTCACTCAACCACTCACTAACTTACTAACACACTCATCACCCACTAAACCACTCACTCACTAACTCACTCAACCACTCACTCACTAACTCACTCAACCACTCACTCACTAATCACTAACTCACTCACTCAACCAATCACTCACTAACTCACTCAACCGCTCACTCACTCAACCACTCACTAACCCACTCACTAACTCACTCACTAACTCACTCACTAACTCACTCAACCAATCACTCACTCAACCACTCACTAACTCACTCAACCATTCACTCACTAACTAACTCACTCACTCAACCACTCACTCACTCACTAACTCACTCACTCAACCACTCACTCACTAACTCAACCTCCCTCATCAATCACTCACTAACTCACTCACTCACCAATCACTCACTCACTCACTCACCAATCACTCACTCACTCACTCACCACTCACTCACTAACTCACTCACTCAATGACTCACTAACTCACTCACTCAACCAATCACTAACTCACTAACTCACTCAACCACTCACTCACTAACTTACTCAACCACTCACTCACTAACTTACTCAACCACTCACTAACTCACTCAACCACTCACTCACTAACTTACTAACTCACTCATCACTCACTCAACCACTCACTCACTAACTCACTCAACCACTCACTCACTAACTTACTAACTCACTCAACCACTCACTAACTCACTCAACCACTCACTCACTCACTCAACCACTCACTCACTAACTCACTCAACCACTCACTAACTCACTCAACCACTCACTAACTTACTAATTCACTCAACCACTCACTAACTAACTCAACCACTCACTCAATAACTCACTCAACCACTCACTCACTAACTCACTCAACCACTCACTCACTAACTCACTCAACCACTCACTCACTCAACCACCCACTCACTCACTCAACCACCCACTCACTAACTCACTCAACCACTCACTCACTCACTCAACCACTCACTCACTAACTCACTCAACCACTCACTCACTAACTCACTGAACCACTCACTCACTAACTTACTAACTCACTCATCACTCACTCAACCACTCACTCACTAACTCACTCACTCATCACTCACTCAACCACTCACTCACTAACTCACTCACTCATCACTCACTCAACCACTCACTCACTAACTCACTCATCACTCACTCAACCACTCACTCACTAACTCACTCACTCATCACCCACTCAACCACTCACTCACTAACTCACTCACTCATCACTCACTCAACCACTCACTCACTAACTCACTCATCACTCACTCAACCACTCACTCACTAACTCACTCACTCATCACTCACTCAACCACTCACTCACTAACTCACTCAACCACTCACTAACTCACTCAACCACTCACTCACTAACTCACTCAACCACTCACTCACTAACTCACTCAACCACTCACTAACTCACTCAACCACTCACTCACTAACTCACTCAACCACTCACTCACTAACTCACTTAAACAATCACTTATTCACATTGTTCAACAACCGCCACCGCACTGCAGCTCCCAGTAACACAGACGTAATACTCTGAATGTAACAATAATAATGCTTAGTATTATAATAATAATAACATCCTTTGAAACGTCTACAGACCTTCCTCACGCCGCTGCTGGCTGACCGCCCCCCCCCCCCGCCAGAGTCCGCGAATGTAACGAGCCCCCAGTTTGAGGGTGTGGGGGGGGGCTGTTTGACCATACTTCACCACGCTGGTCAATACAGAGGCCGGTGAAGGTGTTGGCCGGCAGGCCCTGGATCGGTTCGCGTGTCACATCAGCAACGAGCACAATGCCCCGGGGCAGTGATTCTTGACGACCTGGGTGGCACCTTTCATGGCCGGATTCGTGTTCGAAAACGCAAAAATTAAGTTAAGTTACAACCCACGTTGTTTCCTCCAAACCCAATGTGCGTGTTGACGTCATCACAACACGTGCTACACGCAATGTGCGTTTTGACGTCATCACAACACGTGCCACACGCAATGTGCGTGTTGACGTCATCATCACAACACGTGCTACACGCAATGTGCGTGTTGACGTCATCATCACAACACGTGCTACACGCAATGTGCGTGTTGACGTCATCACAACACGTGCGAAAACGCAAAAAATGTATAGTAATAGGTTTTTACCCTTTCAACTGGTACAAAAACTGACACCTTTATACAAGGGATCATGTTTGCAATAACCACAACACAAGCAGTCAAAATGCAAACAAAAAGAAACCACTCTTTGAGTTGTACGCCTTTTGGTGTCATCTGGTCCAACACCAATGGAGACTAGGCTCTAAGAAAAGCTGTCTCGGGTGTGGACCAATCAACTTCAAGGACAGTGCATATCATTATCATCATCAGAGTTGTATCTTGTTTGCATTTTGACTGCTTGTCTTGTGGTTATTGCAAACGTGATGCCTTGTATAAAGGTGTCAGTTTTTGTACCAGTTGAAAGGGTAAAAACCTATTACTATATTTTGCCACTGGTAAAGGAGATCTGATAGTGCAAAAAATGTAGTTAAGTTACAACCCACGTTGTTGAGTGAGTGGGTGGCTGAGTGAATGGCTGAGTGGATAGGTGAGTGGATGGCTGAGTGTGCTGGTGAGTGGATGGCTGAGTGGATGGATGAGTGGATAGGTGAGTGGAGTGTGCTGGTGAGTGGATGGCTGAGTGGATGGATGAGTGAGTGTGCGGGTGAGTGTACGGGTGAGTGGGTGAGTGAGTGTGCGGGTGAGTGAATGGCTGAGTGGATGGGTGAGTGAGTGTGCGGGTGAGTGGGTGGCTGAGTGGATGGGTGAGTGAGTGTGCGGGTGAGTGGGTGGCTGAGTGGATGGGTGAGTGAGTGTGCGGGTGAGTGGGTGGCTGAGTGGATAGTTGAGTGGGTGGCTGAGTGAGTGGGTGAGTGAGTGTGCAGGTGAGTGGGTGAGTGAGTGTGCGGGTGAGTGGGTGGCTGAGTGGATAGGTGAGTGGGTGGCTGAGTGAGTGGGTGAGTGAGTGTGCGGGTGAGTGGGTGGCTGAGTGGATAGGTGAGTGGGTGGCTGAGTGAGTGGGTGAGTGAGTGTGCAGGTGAGTGGGTGAGTGAGTGTGCGGGTGAGTGGGTGGCTGAGTGGATAGGTGAGTGGGTGGCTGAGTGAGTGGGTGAGTGAGTGTGCGGGTGAGTGGATGGCTGAGTAGGTGGTGAGTGTGCGGGTGAGTGGGTGGCTGAGTAGGTGGCTGGGTGGTGGTGGTGGCGCAGCTCCCCACTCCGGCTGGGCCCACCCTGCCCACCCTGCCCAACAGGTTCCCTCTGCTCGAGAGCCTCGTGGCAGAACGGGTAGGAGGAAGTCGCGACGGCACCAGAGGAATGCACCAATGATTTAATGCCTGTGTATGGCTAGGAGATGTTGACTACCTCGCTCGGTATGCAGGAGGTCGTGGGTTCGATCCCGACCCTGGCGCCTGCTGCTGTATATTTGGAGTTTGCGTATCTCTCTCTCTCTGTCATTATCATCATCATCATCACGGTGGCTAGGAGATGTTAACTACCTCGCCTGGTATACAGGTCGTGGGTTCGATCCCGACCCTGGCGCCTGCTGCTGCTGTATATTTGGAGTTTGTGNCTCTCTCTCTCTCTCCCGTGGTCGCGTGGATTTTTCTCCGGGACCCCCGGCTTTCCCCCTCCACATTTGGAATCAACGTCACGCGTTTCGAGTTATTTGGCTCCTGCTACCAATGTGCACGCCATGATGATGACGATGATTAGCCCACTTCGCTGGGCTATCGTTGCCAGGGTCGCTTCTGATAAAGCGCTACGTGGCAGCTCCGCGGGGCCTTACGTGGCAAAATAAAAGAGTTGTTTAGAGTTTGAAGAGACCGAACGCCTGGAAAATGAACGCACGATGAACGAATGGGTCGTGAATGAATGAAGGAGCGAGTGAATCAGTGACACGCAGCGCGGGGGTGTTCCAGGTCGCGGCGGAACTCCCACGCCGTGAGGTGTGGCGTGTTGACGATGACGCTGTTGATGACGCTGATGATGATAATGATGCTGATGATGATTATAATGATGCTGATGATGATTATAATGATGCAGATGATGATGCTGATTATAATGATGCTGATTATTATAATTATGCTGATGATGGTGATTATAATGATGATGCTGATGATGATTATAATTATGCTGATGATGATTATAATGATGCTGCTGATTATAATAATGATGATGGTGACGATGATGTGATGCTGCTGCTGATGATGATGCTGATGACGCTGATGATGATGCTGATGACGCTGATGACTGTAATGATGCTGATCATGATGCTGCTGCTGATTATGATGCTGCTGATGATTGTGATGCTGCTGCTGATTATGATGCTGCTGATGAACCACAGACCGGGTGAAGCAGCAGCAGCAGCAGCTGCGTTAGCGGCAGCAGCAGCAGTGCCCGGCAGAGAGTCGCGCCTCTGCGCCCACGGCGAGGCGCTTGTGCCTCTGTGCGCTCTGCGAGCGAAACAAAAACACACCGAAATCACTCGCCAGTTCCTGAAGAACGTCCTTGTCGGTCTCTCGTCTTTGCCGCACTGGTCACCATCACAGCACGCTGGGAATCTCGCGCGAGCACTGACAGACAGCAGCAGGAGCAGTGGGGGGCGCCGCGGTGGCTGGAGATGTTGACTACCTCGCCTGGTACACAGGAGGTCGTGGGTTCGATCCCGACCCTGACGCCTGCTTCTGTATATTTGGAGTTTGTGTGTCTCTCTCATCATCATCACGGTGGCTAGGAGATGTTGACTACCTCGCCTGGTACACAGGAGGTCGTGAGTTCGATCCCGACCCTGACACCTGCTGCTGTATATTTGGAGTTTGTGTGTCTCTCTCTCTCATCATCATCACGGTGGCTAGAAGATGTTGACTACCTCGCCTGGTACACAGGAGGTCGCGATGGGTTCGATCCCGACCCTGACGCCTGCTGCTGCTGTATATTTGGAGTTTGCGCGTCTCTCTCTCCCCGTGGTCGCGAGGATTTGTCTCCGGGTCCTGCGGTTCCCTCCCCCACTCCACATTGAGAATCGACACCACCACGCGTTCGGAGAATTTGGCTACTCCTGTGAATGTCCACGTGACGATGAGCCCGGGTCGTTGCGCTGTCATTTGTGATGGCCAGGTCGGATTTAACGACGCACTTCTGTATGTACGCGATCTAACCCCCCCCCCCCCGCCCATCTATTACCAAGTGCACATGTACCGTGCCTATCTTCACGGCCAACGTGTCGGCCGCATGTCTAAGCCACCCGGAGGGTGTCCCGTGCACTTGGGAGGTGTCCCGCGTGCAGAGACGGAGGCGAGTCCACACCGCTGCCCCTTCCTCTCCAGAGGAAGCCGCGGCTGTCCACAGAACGCTCCGCCGATCGTGGGAAGCCTTTGGGTGAACGTTCGGCACGAACCGGGGGGAGCATCCTCGCGACTCGTTAAGCGGGGACCACAGCGGATGGGCGAGTGGCACCGAGACAGAGCGGAATGTCTCGGTGCGACGTCATTTGTGTCGCGCCTTGGCCAGGGCGCTTTCACGGAGGGTTAAGCAGGTCCAACGATGACGACGACGACGACGATGACAACGACGATGACGTCAGCAGGCATACTGCGTGACGCTGCCGCATGCGGGTGACATCACAGATGTGACGTCACCGCTCACTTGCCGTGCAATATAATATATACATTATTGGGCCCCCCCCCAAAATTAAAAAAAGTCTATTTTTATACTTTTTGCATTGTGTGCAGTCTGGAAGCTACCCACATGGCAAATTTCAAGTTTGTTGTATGTCGGGAAGTACGCTAAACATTTCGAACAGACACACATATTCACAAATTTCCCTTTTATATATGTAGATGAGTAATCAGTTAATTAGCATGTGTTTCTTCTACAAGGAATTGTAATTGTAAGGTGTATTACTTCATAATACGCTTCCAGGCCGCACTAAGGGTTAAGCTGAATATCTCTACTAATATTGGCAAGGTAGATGTTCCACGCGCTGACCCCCGCGCACGCAGCGCCCCGCTCGGCGAGTTGGCCGCTGCGTCGGCTGCGAACGCTCGGCCGGCCGGCGATCATCGACGGTCGGCCGAGTGAGCCAGCGAGTGAGTGAGCCNGCGAGTGAGTGAGTGAGCCAGTGAGCGAGTGAGCCAGTGAGCGAGTGAGTGAGCCAGCGAGTGAGCGAGCCAGCGAGTGAATCAGCGAGTGAGTGAGTGAGGACGCTTCAGCGGCCGTCCGGAACGGCTTCTTCCTCCTTCCGCCATTGGGAAGCGGCTGGGAGCTGCGCGCTATTAAATCATCACCGCGATAGAGAACTCGTGTCTTTAGACTCGATTGGCGTGTTTAGTGTTGGCGTCCTCCATCCACGNCCCCCCCCCGAACCTTTGCACCTCCGATTAGCACGTTTTGCTACGTACGGTGCGAAAGAAGATCAACGCACAGACACAGCACGGCGGACTACATCTATCATACTGCGGTTGAGAGGAGGGCAAGACGCACCCCCGGTGGCAAATCGGCGCGATGGTTCGCAGTTCGACTCAGGCGGGCCGCCCCGGTTATTACTGCCGCGTGCGTGTGGTGACCCTGGTGCGGGCGGGGAGCGGCAGCGTAGTCGCGGGTAACGCCGCGCTGCGCTACGAACCCGGCCACCCGAGTTCGACTCCCGCTCACGGCCACCAACATCGGTGATAGGGATTGTCTGAACTGGTTCTGGGCCTCCCTAGGTCGACTCAGCCTCAAATGAGAACCTGGTGCAGTGTGTAAACATCGCCGCCGGGGAGATAAAGGCGGCCGGGCGTGGTGCTGGCCACCCAAACCTCTCCCCACGACGTATCACAAAGACAAATAGGCCGCTTATAGCCTTAACAGACTGTTGGGGCAAGTGCTGTTCGCAAGCACCTGAAGGCCGGCACGGCACATGAGGGTGGTGGTCTGGCCACCATCACGCCCGGCCGCCTTTGTCTCCCAGTGGCGATGTTTACACACCGTACCAGGTACTCGTTTGAGGCTGAGTCGACCTAGGGGAGGCCCAGGAACGGTTCAGATAATCGCCGGGTTCGTAGCGCAGCGCAGTACGTCAACAGCGATACGACCGCTCACACACATCACCAACACACACCACACACACACACACACACACACACACACACACACACATCACACACACACCACACACACACANACACACACACACACACCACACACACACACCACACACCACACACACACCACACATCACCATCACACACACCACACACACACCACACACACACACCACACACACACCACACACACACACACACACACACACCACAACATCCACACACACACACACACACACAACACACACACACACACAGCCATCACACACCACACACACACACACACACACACACACACACACACACACACACACACACACACACACCCACGACACACATCACACACACCACACACACACCACACACACACACACACACACACTCACACACACCACACACATACACCACACACACCCACACACACACGCCACACACATCACCATCACACACACCACACACACACCACACACACACACCACACACACACACACACACCACACACACACACCACACACACACCACACACANCACCACACACACACACACACACAACACACACACACACACACACAACACACACACACACACACACACACCACACACACACACACACACACACACACACAAATCATCCACATTCCTCTTGGTCCAGCAGAGAGAGAGAGACAATTACGGGAAGCGGCCCTCACACCACGCACACGCGCTACAGGCAACATCAAAGCCGCGGATCTTTGATGCTCGTTCAGCCGTCCAGCCCGTCCTTGATCATCGCAAGAGCCGGGGGGGGGGGGGGAGTAAACCCACAGCGAGGCAGTTCCAAAGAAATGCGGTTCCCATCGAGATGATTTCAAAGTGCATTGCCGCAGTGGCTTGGATGTTTGGATGCTTGGCCAATTTCCGACCATGGCTGCTGATGATGACGACGATTGAACAGCTGCACGTGGACTGGCAGGATGGAGGTGGGCGGGTGGGCAAGTGAGAGCCACGTGGCTTCGTGTCCCGCTCTCCTCCCGGGCCCCGCTCGGGTGCGTGCACGTGGTTTTAGGCGCGTGGGGCGATCGTCACGAAGGGAGGCGCTGCTGCTGCTGTGATCACAAATTTAGTCAAATCCGTGAGGGTGACGCCGCCGCACCGGCGGTGACCTCCTGTGAGCGCGTGATGGTGAAGTGTGATGTTTGTGATGTGTGTGTGGGTGATGGTGATGATGTTGGGGACATTGTGTTGGTGATGGTGGTAACGTGTGTGTGTGATGGTGATATCGTTGATGGTGTGACGTGTGTGTGATGGTGACGCGTGATGTTGCTAATGATGTTGGTGATGGTGATGATGTTGGTGATGATGTTGGTGATGATGGTGATGATGTTTGTGATGGTGGTGGTCACAGATTGTTGCTGCTGCTGCTGCAGACGAGCAGCGGAAGGGAATTCGTTGGAAGCGACGGGGAACACTTCGATGAGCGGCGATCCTCGCGATGTCAGGTAAGGGAGCGAGCTCACTCGTCGCCATTCATTCACCGATGAGCCCATTCACTCATTCACTCACCCCGCTCACCGTCCGCTCGCCAACCATGGGGTTCTCTGCGCTGTCCACGGCCCCGGAGGGGGGGGGGGAGGAGGTTTTTTATGACGTTGGTCGCGAAATCTTTCGTGTTAAACAAAAAAATCATCGTTCGAAAAGCGACTTCCTGGCGCTCGCCCGCAAGTCCTGGGGTCGAGAGCACGAACCCACCGTCTTCCCCTGCACGGTATCCACGCCGCAGCCTGTGCACCCCCCCTCCCCCCCACCTCCTCCACCACCACATGCACCTGCGCCAGCGCCGACTGGAACGCGCGTGTCCGCAGGCAACTTGACCGCGACTCTGCTCAACACCACGATGCTCCTCGTCCAAGTCACCTACGTCGGTGACTTCACGTGCTACCACAAGAAGGTGAGGGTCCCTCCCCGTGCGGGCAGCCTCGTCGCGCGCGCACGCACACAAAGACAAAGACGTCCCGTGTAGCCTTAACACACTGTTGGGGCAAGTGCTGTTAGCGAGTAGCACGTAGGAAGGCCGGCACGGCGCACGAGGGGGGGGATGGGTGGCCAGCACCACGCCCGCCGGCGGCCGCCTTTGTCTCTCTAGTGGCGACGTTTTTTTTTCACATCGCACCAGGTACTCGTTTGAGGCGAAGCCGACCTAGGGTCAGGGCCCAGATAATTGGTCAGTGGGTGTTGGTGGCGCATTATCGGGAATCGAACTCGGGTCGCCGGATTCGCAGTGCCGGCGTGGCTAGCCGCTACGCCGCACGTACGAGCCCTCCTCCTGCAAAGTCAAACAACAAAAAACATGAAATACGAGACTCCTCTACTTACGAACATTCACAGATATGTCCAGTTGCCTGTTCGGACCGAGTTTGTAAGTTCAACCGCCGCGGAATAGATGGCGGTGGTGGCATCTACATCTACAGACCGTGAAGAACCAGTGACATCTACATCAGCAGAATATGAAGAACCAGTGGCATCTACATCTCAGAATATGAAGAACTACTGGCATCTACATCTACAGAACGTGAGAACCAGTGGCATCTACATCTGCAGAACGTGAAGGACCAGTGGCATCTACATCTGCACAACGTGAAGAACCAGTGGCATCTACATCTACAGGTGTACACGCCGTAGAATGTGTTTGGAATCGACAGGAGTAAAGTGGTTCCTACGATAAAATAGACGTACAAACAGACCTCTGGAAACCAACTCGTTCGTAGGCAGAGACGTCCCTGTAGAGTCACGAGACTCGGCGACGGCGGCGGGCACAGCGAGCGTCGGTTAAGCCGACGAGGAGCGGCGACTCCTCCACCGAATTGATCGTCGCTGCTGCTGCAGCATTTGTCGTTCCAGCCGGGCGTCGCCTCCAGCGAGTACTGCAGGCTCATCTGCTCCAACATGGCGAAGGACGCGCTGGCGACCGGCTTCCGTGGCAGCTTCGCGCTCGACATCTCCCGCGTTGTCAATCTGTCGGAGGTCTTCTGCATGGTGAGCTCGGGACGCCGTCGGGAAAGCCCGCGGCACTAAGCGGCGCTAAGCGGCAGCAGCGGGACGGGGCGGCCTTTCACGTTCGTAATGGAGAGGGGTGAATTGTTTTTGTTGTTGCTCTCTAAGTTTTATGGGCTCGATCGCGCACAACACAAAACGCGCCGTCAACACACCACGCCACCGACCCGACGTAGCGGGACTTGTTTTGTTGTTGTTGTTGTTGAGTNCACAAAACGTGCCAATCAGTGACTCGTTCAGCACTCACCCGTTACATCCACACGACCTAACCCCACACGACTTAACCCCAAACAAACCAATTTAACCAACAATTAACGGGGCACTTTTGGCATCACATTCTGCCCTCCTACCGCGTGGTTTTCATAACGTGAATTGGATACAGGACGCGAGGAATGTGTTACGGAACACATTTCTTATAACGCGGATGCCAATTGGGATATAACGCGATCGAGTGATCGGAGCTGTCGCGCACGAGGTAGGAGCGAGCGGTCGTACGGCTGACGCGGCGTAGCGTCACCGCACGAGGCGGGATGCTGCTGGATGTTTCTAGACGCTACCCATGCGCCTTGCGTACGTGTCTCGCGTGTCATCGCGGACGGTGCTTTAACCCCTATGTTATATATCGTTTATTATAACGCGATTTTCCATCACGCGTGTGTCTTCATGAACGCGACTACTACCGCGTTATAGGAGAACAGGCTGTACATTGGGACGCGTTCGGTAGCAACATCGCAATGTCACGCACGGGGACAGCTGCCACCGATCCCCCCCCCCCCCCCCCATCAGTGGCAGCTGTTGGTTAGATACACGGCAAGGCGTGTACAGTCCAACAGAAGCCACGCATGACCATGATTTTGTTCTCCTCGGTTCATCGCTTTCTTTCAGATCGACGGCGGCAAAGAAACATATTTGAGTGAGTAGATGTTTTGTTTTCTAACCGCTTACTTCCGATTCACGAGGCTCACAGTCGTCGTGGTCGTCGTCGTCGTCGTTAATCCACTGCTGGATGCAGGCGCCCAAAGGCATCGCCACTTCTGCCCGTGACGCATCCTGCCCTCGCCCGCTGGCTTTCCTTACCCGTTGGTGTGAAGATGGAGCCTCTGACCTGCATGCGGTTTCTAGGCCCCGCGGTCTCTAGCCGCTGCTGCCACTCTGGAGTTGAAGTGAATCTGCGCTCCCAGCGCCGGCCGCTGATGGCTCGCGTTAGCAGTGGTGCTGGTAGTTGCAGTAGTAACGACGACGACGATAGTGGTGATGGTGTAGTGACCTCCATTTTATTAAAGCGCCTTTCATGTTGAAAGCATCCCAGGGCGCTGGACGTATAGATACTTCTAACCAAAATAAAAAGCTGATAAGAACAATACCAATGACCGCTGCTCTCGAAATTCCAATAAAACGAGGAACTATGATAAAACCGATTTATCATTATTACAGAGTAATCCAATCAGACAATGGAATCGTTGTTTTTTAAGTCTTCACTTATAAAAAAGGCCTGTACAGGACAAATAAGTCCGTTTTAAGACAATGATTTAAAAAGTGAGGAAGGGGACTCCACGTTTGCGGGGTCTGGCTGCAGAAGCTGCGCATCTCCCCACATCAACAACAACCACATCAACAACAACAACAACCACATCAACAACAACCACAGCACCAGCACAGCCGCCAGATATCAACAACCTCGACATCTTCAATAACAACGTGCGTGTGGCCTTAGCGCTGCGCCGCGAACCGGCGGCCCGAGTTCGATTCCTGCTCACGGCCACTAACACGCGATTATCTGAACCGGTCCTGGGCCTCCGCTAGGTCGACTCAGCCTCAAATGAGTACCCGGTGCAGTATGGTAAACATCGCCACTGGGGAGACAAAGGCGGCCGGTTGTGGTGCTGGCCACCCACCCCTCGTGTGCCGTGTCGGCGTTCATGGGTGCTACTCGCTAACAGCACTTGCCCCAACAGTATGTGGTACACGGGGGATCTTTGTCTTTGTGGCCTTAAAAGGATAAAATATATCAATACTAGCAAAAGTACCCGGCGTTGCCCGGGNTTTAAAAGTATTTCAAAACTACTCTAAATAATGTAACTGCAGTGCGTACTGACTGTGGTGGTACCTGCTTTCACTGCAGCAGTGCATACTGTGGTGGTACCTGCTATGATTATAGCAGTACATGCTGACTCTGCAGTATTTATACTGTATAGCAGAGGTGTGGACTCGAGTCATGTGACTTGGACTCGAGTCAGACTCGAGTCATGAATTTGATGACTTCAGACTCGACTTGGACTTGCATAACAATGACTTTGTCCCACCTCTGCTGTATAGCACAAAGTACTCACCTGTCNGAGTGGCGTGGTGAGGCCTAGTCCCGTGCAGAGCCTCCGGCCTCGCCTAGATTGCCCACCCGGCTGAGGCTGGGTACTGGGGCCGTTAACCCCCCCACCCCCCGCGCTACAATAATACTGTGTAATCGCTATAATTTTATTATCTACCGACCCTATAATAGTAATTGCACACATTGGGTGGGGGGGAGTGAAGAGGACGTGAAACTTTGATGAATTTACCTCAGAGTCGCGTGTTAATGCGTGCGCATATTTTTAACGGGAATTAAAAATTTCGTCCACCCCGCAGCGAATGCGTCGCTACCCGTTGCCAGGGGCAACCGCCGTGGAAAACCAAACGGACCAATCGCGTCTCGCAAATCCCTCACATTTCGTCCAATGAAACTGCGTATGGTCCGGCAACACACAGACAAACAGACACACACACAGACACACACACAGACAGACAGACAAACAGACAGACAGATTTGCGATTTTATATATATAGATAATGGGCGACGTGTTGAGCAATGGCCCTTCTTCATGGCACCTCGAGAGGCCACTAGAGAGACAGAGTTTGATGATGAGAGTTGGAGACCTCACGTTCTCACACTGTGGGGCCTGATGGGAATTGCGTTTTAAATGATTCCTGATGACCCAGTTTTTAAATCGGGCATAGGACAGTCGCTGTTGAGTGATAGACAACAAACCCCTTCAGTAATGACAAAGTATGATGACTCAACAATGACAGACTCGTTTGGAGTAGAAGTGACATTGCCAAGTGTCGCTGGCGCACTGCATTGTGGGCCACCCACGACCGCTTCGTTGAGCTATAATTTGTGATGACCAGCTCGCTCCTGAAAGAAAAGGCGACGTAGCGCAGTGGGCTTCACCTGGTAAGATTCAACAAGAAAGTTTAGTTTTATTTGCATGTTTTTTCAAAGTGATTTATTTACCTTTCCTATACTTTGCACTGCTACCCTGTTGTTTGTGTCGTGTTTGTTGTTGTAACGTTCTGACCCGTGCCCCGACTGGACATCTGTGAAAGAGCTTCATAGCTCATCAGATTCCTCCTGCGGTGTCAATACTGATTCTGATTCTGAATTCATGGGCGGTGGTCACGCGTTTCTGCGCCACTTGCAACGGGCGACGTCACAACAACAACGACCGTCGTTCATGACTACGTGGCGGCGACGTTACCACGGCGCTTGTGCCAGGCTAGGTGCCTGATGGCGCGCCCATTCCGTGCCCGTGCCCGCTAACCGCGTGCTCTGTTCCCCACGCAGACACGGTGCCCTGGCCACGCCACCGCCGCGAGCGCAAGGTGAGAGCCGCGCTCTGCACGCTTCCCCAAACTAGACTGGACAGCGAAGAGGGCTCTTCATCACGTGGGGGTTTTTAGGAGCAGCCAAACACTCTGTGGTTCTTAATCTGGGGTGCACGCACCCATTGGGGTGCGAGATGCCATTTGATGCCCTTCTGAGAACCAAAGCGGTGCAGGCAGCAGTAATGGTGAAGGACCACTGCTCTGAACACGTGATGTTGATTCTAAATGTGGAGGGAAAACCCCGAGGACCCGGAGAAAAATTCACACGACCGCAGAGAGAGAGAGACAGACATGCAGATTCCAAATATATCCAGCAGGCATCAGGGTCGGGATCGAACCCACGACCTCCTGCATACCAGGCGAGGTAGTTATCACTGCGGCGGCCAAAAAACGAATCGAAGCTCCGCCCAGTAGCTGCCACTGCGTTGGCAGTGGCGCACGAAAATTATGATAGTTGACGTTTCAGGCAATGCCCCTGCTTCACGCGTAAATAGAAAAGCTGTAGAGGTGGAGCGCATGGGGCCTGGTGAGAATAGGAATAGCCGTAGGAATAGTCACACTAGTAGTGGCTATTGAGTAACAAACCCTTTGATGATCGACAAAGATGACTAAAACAATGAAAATAACAACCTTGTTTGGCGCGAAAGTAATATTACAAACTGTTGCTGGCACATTGCGTTGAGGGCTACCCATAATGCAAGTCGCCAGAAAAGCAACACTTTAGAATGTTTGTTGTGTCTTGTGCGAAGTCACCCTCGTCGGTGGCTGACGAGTTTGCGACTCAATGCTGACCACGCCCCCCCCANCCCCCCCCCACACACAGAGCACAGCACCCTGGTCACCTCGCCGCCGCTAACCAGGAGTACGTCCGCCGCACGCCGGGTGGACGCGACGCAAGCTCCCTCGCACCCACTGCTACCATCGCGAGATGGAATCGAACCGGGGCCATCTGCTGCGGCGTCATGGCGATCACCTCGGTGGCGTCGATGATGCACGTGACGTCATGGCGACCAGCTCAATGGACGTCGATGATGCACGTGGCGTCACGGCGACCAGCTCAATGGACGTCGATGATGCACGTGGCGTCACGGCGACCAGCTCAGTGGGCGTCGATGATGCACGTGGCGTCATGGCGACCAGCTCAATGGGCGTCGATGATGCACGTGACGTCATGGCGACCAGCTCAGTGGGCGTCGATGATGCACGTGCGTCATGGTGACCAGCTCAATGGGCGTCGATGATGCACGTGGCGTCATGGCGACCAGCTCAATGGGCGTCGATGATGCACGTGGCGTCACGGCGACCAGCTCATGGGCGTCGATGATGCACGTGACGTCATGGCGACCAGCTCAGTGGGCGTCGATGATGCACGTGACGTCATGGCGACCAGCTCAATGGACGTCGATGATGCACGTGGTNGGCGTCATGGCGACCAGCTCAATGGCGTCGATGATGCACGTGACGTCATGGCGACCAGCTCAGTGGGCGTCGATGATGCACGTGACGTCATGGCGACCAGCTCATGGGCGTCGATGATGCACGTGCGTCATGGCGACCAGCTCAATGGGCGTCGATGATGCACGTGACGTCATGGCGACCAGCTCAATGGCGTCGATGATGCACGTGGCGTCACGGCGACCAGCTCAGTGGGCGTCGATGATGCACGTGACGTCATGGCGACCAGCTCAATGGGCGTCGATGATGCACGTGACGTCATGGCGACAGCTCAGTGGGCGTCGATGATGCACGTGGCGTCACGGCGACCAGCTCAGTGGCGTCGATGATGCACGTGACGTCATGGCGACCAGCTCAATGGGCGTCGATGATGCACGTGACGTCATGGCGACCAGCTCAATGGGCGTCGATGATGCACGTGACGTCACGGCGACCAGCTCATGGGCGTCGATGATGCACGTGACGTCATGGCGACCAGCTCATGGGCGTCGATGATGCACGTGACGTCACGGCGACCAGCTCAATGGGCGTCAATGATGCACGTGACGTCATGGCGACCAGCTCAATGGGCGTCGATGATGCATGCGGCGTCATGGCGACCAGCTCAATGGGCGTCGATGATGCACGTGACGTCATGGCGACCAGCTCAATGGGCGTCGATGATGCACGTGACGTCATGGCGACCAGCTCAATGGGCGTCGATGATGCACGTGACGTCATGGCGACCAGCTCAATGGGCGTCGATGATGCACGTGGCGTCATGGCGACCAGCTCAATGGGCGTCGATGATGCACGCGCGCCATCGTTACATTCCATCGCTCATTCGATCCCATCTTGCGGCGTGGCAGCTGAAAACGATTTAAAAACATCGTCCGCTATGCCACCGCTCCTCACAACAATTACAGACGCACTCACATGCTTGTGATTTTTTTTACTAAACTATGTTATATTTTACCAGGTAAGCCCACTGAGCTATATAGCTCTTTTCAGAAGACCTGGCCACAAGTACAGTGCAACGAAGTGGCTTATATCATGTGGACATTTATAGCAGCCAATGCACATTGAATCTAGATGTGAAGGGAAAAACCAGGGACCCGGAAAAAACGTCCACGTGACCACAGGGAAAACACGCAAACTCCAAATTTACAGGTGTCAGGCTCAGGATTGAACTCACGACCTCCTGCATACCAGGCGAGGGAGTTAACATCTCGCCACTGTGGCACCTATAACCGCACATAAAGCCACACTCACATTACTTAATAAATAAAAACATTAATAACATAAACATGCAACTTACCTCGGCCGCAGCCCGGCGAATGCATGGGGCGTTGACGTCACGGCGGCCATCTTGCACGCGGATTTGTTTTCTGGCAGCCGATTGGCTGGCGTTGCCCGAGCCGTACGTCATCCCTAGCAACCACTGAGGTGCGTCCACACGCAGACATGCTCGGTGTGTCGCGCTGCCGCTGCCCTTCGTGGCCTCCGCGGTTTCACTCACGCCGCGTTTCTCCACGCAGGCGCCTGGACCGGGGAGAACACTGCAACATCGCTGCTGTTGCCATCTGTGGCCTTCTCTGCCTGCTGGGGGCGATCTACTGGTGAGTGAGTGAGTTAGAGCGCGCCACACAAATGGTATGTGATCTATTTTCCTACAAAGGCGGTCGTGGTTGAGTTCCCGAGAACACCGCGTTAAGGAGACATCGCGTGATAATAAAGTGTGTAATTATAGGAGCAAAGCACGGTCGTGATAAAACGTGAGATGCGTACGCAGGCTGACGCACGTGGGTAGCGTCTAGAAGCATCCAGCAGCATCCCAATGCCCCTGTGCGATGCTACGCCGAGGCAGCCGTACGACCGCTTGTTCCTACCTTGCGCGACGTTGTTCCGTTTGCTCGATCGTGTTGTATCCATTTCGCATCCGCATCATAAAAAATGTGTTTCCCTAATATACTCATCGTGTTATGACAATTCGCATTCTAAAAACAACATGCGGCGTTATAAGAGAACATACTATTGTCTTCTCTGGATTGTGACGCTCAGCTTTCTCGTCCCTATGATCGGCGTCTGGGTAGTGGCACGGTGTGGTGCCAAGATGTTAATTGCCTCGCCTGGTATACAGGAGGTCATGGGTTCGATCCCGCCCTGATGCCTGCTGTGTATTTGGAGTTTGCGGAGTCTCTCTCTCCCGTGGTCACGTGGATTTTTCCCCGGTCCTCCGGTTCTTCCCTCCACATTTAGAATCGACGTCGTGCGTTTAGAGTCTTTGGCTGCCGCTATAAATTTCCACGGATGGGTTCATAGCGCAGCGCTGTGAAAATCGTCGCATCCGCTGAACGATATCACACTCGCGCACTCGACCTCTGAGTTCAGCTCCCGGTGCGGTGGCGTGAAACGTCGGACATCGGCCGCACAGCACTTGGTGATGTGCCCATTGACCTTGCGAGGAACAGGATCAGGAGGATGAAGAGGAGGAGCAGGAGGAGGCGAGAGGCAGCGCAGGATGGAGACGGCGCAGAGCTGGCGGAACGGATCATGGTCGGCGAGGAGCTGGCGATCCACGTTACGGGAGAAGCGGTCGTGAACGTCACCATGGGAACCGTGGGCCCCGTGGCTAACGGGACAACGGCGGGCACCATCGCCACCCCGGGAACCCCGGGCGCCGTGGCCGTCGGGGCGAGGGCAGTGCCCACGCGCGTGGATGCGTCGACCTCCACGGACGACGTCGTGGCGCGAGGGGCGACTCCTAGGGGCGCTGGGCAGGGAGGGGGGGGAGGACCCCCGAGGCCATGGAGCCGCCTCGAGCTGTGCTGTGATCGGACCTCGCGACTCAAAGAGTCGCCGATGCTCGGGACGGAAGCAAGAGAGCGTGGCGCCCAAGCGGCTGGATTTCTGAGAAATGATCGGGCCGAGCCAAACACCGGACTGAATCGCAATCACTGATGCACACGGAAGAGCCATCGGCGTCCAAAGACAATTGATCGCTCATCTGGTATCTGTTCTGCACCGGTGTCACCTCACTCTGCTCCCCGCGTGCACCTCGCTGGTCCCGCTCCGTCCCGCCGCACGCATTCCCCCCTTCTCGTTTCACGCGTCCCCCCCCCCTCGCCAGCGGCTCGGCACCCAACACGGGGCGGGGGGGCGGAGAACGGCGGCGGCGGCAAATCGTACGGCACTCCGCCGCCACTGAGCTCCGGCTTACAGGATGGAACCTGGGTTAGACTCTGGAGCGGGGTGCGTTGTTGTCATTGTTGTCGTCGTTGTTGTTGTGGTGGTAGTGGTAGCGGTGAACTTGGATTGTCCCAGCGTTGGCAGCCGCTGGTGATAGGGCCCCAAAAAATCCAGCAACACTGTCTGCGATTCCTGGCAGGAGTAGTGGTGGTTGGGTTTCTGCGTAAACGACTGTGACGTTGCCGTGCCACGATTCGTGCATGCTACTAGAGTCGTGCTTGGGCTAGGAACTCCCCCGCGTCTACCCTAGCGACGGGGTTCTCGTCTACAAACGTCGTTCACCGGCTTTGGCTCAGGCGAGCCTGACTCACGAGGCACGCACGGCCGACGAGGAAGCCGCATGTCGGGTGGAAATCGTCTCTGGAGATGCCCCCTGGGGTGCGTGTTGGGCACTTTGCCAAACGCGAATCGTTGTTGTCATTGACTGAGTTGCCTGATGTCGTCACACCCGCTGTAGGTGTCCCTAAGGGGTCCGTCCTGCGTCCTTGGCCTTTCTCAATCGACATCTTTGCCTCATTGACGGTCACGGCATAAACCATGGGCATCAAACTGTCCAGGCTATCAGCTATTCAGCCAATACCCGTCCAGCCTCTCACCCGTCCAGGCCCTCACCTGGTTCAGGCTCTCACCTGGTCAGGCCCTCACCTGGATCAGGTTGGCATCTGAGAGACTTTGAGCTCTGGCTCTGCGTCTCTGATCCCTCGATCGAATGTTGGGGTCCCATCCGTGAAACACGTGCGTGTTGTTAAATGTGTCGATATTATTCCAAATGTCGTCTGCTTATTTATTACTTGACTTAAGTCGATCAACCTAAGAGTCCCGAACTATGACCGCGTGTACGTAAACTTGGTTTAGGCTCTCTGCCGTTCTTACTTTACTTAATGTTTAATATCATTATTATTACTGCCACTACTAATGCGTTGCAATTGTTAGAATACAAAGAGGCAATGCGGTACAGGTCGTGGAGAGTGTGGGGGGAATGGTCCACATCCCTGGCCACTCGTGAACAACCAGGAGTAGTGAACAAGCAAGGCGCTCTTCCCCTCCAACCCAGCTTAAATAGACGCTCCAAGCCTGGGGTTGTTTCATTCAGACGCTGTCTTCTCGACAGACCTGAAGACGGCTGCNTGTGTTGTGGCCGAAACTTCGTGAGAATTATTTTATTAGTTTTATTTTTATTATTTTATTATTTCCATTCTACGTGCTTTACCGAAAGAACCAAGAAGATGAATCCTGCAGTCACGAAAGCTTTAAAACAAATGTCACCGTTGCCAATTGCTCCAGCGGCAGTAGCAGCAGCAGCAGGAGCAGCACCGCTCCCCTTCACTCTGAAAAGGCGGCAGGGCCTCTGTTGACCGAGCACCTTTGAGACCCCAGGGAGACGTTCCCTGCCTGGGGGGAGGTGGAGAGAGCGGTGGCGCAGCGGTTAGCGCGACGCTGCGCTCCAACCCGGCGACACGAGTGCAGACACCCCGCTCGCGACCAACAACCGGCGATGATGACAATCCGAACCGGTCTTGGGCCTCCCCTAGGTCGACTCGGCCTCAAATGAGTAGCTGGTGCGATCTGATCAAAAAAACATCGTCGCTGGGGAGACAAAGGCGGGTCGGGCGTGGTGCTGGCCACCTATCCCCCTCGTGTGCCGTGCCGGCCTTCGTAGGTGCTGCTCGCTACCCAACAGTCTGTCACAGGCTATAGGGGGATCTTTGTCTTTGCTGTTAATGTATGGCCTCTGCCAAAGGTATCTGAAAATCCTGTTCAACCCTTGCTCAGGACGAGATCTCCCACCTATTGTGAAGGGGGGGGGGTGTGTGTTTGAGAAACACGAATATGTTTTACCCTTCCTGGCAATACCACAGGAGGTGTTAGGATGTTCAAACGCCGTTCTCTGGTCTGAGTTAGCTGCTCAACCGAGCTGTGAATGCTCTGATTCGTGCGGCATTGCCCTTGTCCTGTTCGTCGTTTAGCTTCTCTCGTCTGACGCTGGTGAGACGAGGCCATCAATGCGGCTGCTGGCTCTGGTGTAGGCCAATCAGTTTCAAAGTCGATGCATTCCTTATCATCAGAGCCGGTTTGTCTGCATGTCCACCACAAGGTCTGTGTGTGGTGAATGCAGACTTGACTTGATTCCTCGCCAAAGCTACAATCTAATTGCTGTTTGAACATTTTAACACAACTCGTGTTTAATTGCCCGAAAGTGTGGACGTCTGTTCTTATTTTTCTTCACACTTTGATTCTTGGCCAAAACAAAATAAGAAACATGTCCTTTGTCAGCGAAGGCCAAGAGAGGACTCCCATAACAACACGCCGCTGACATCAGACCCCGAAACACGCCTCGAAGCCAAGCTCCACAAACTTGCGTTTCAGTTCTTGTTCAAGCGAACCGCCTTCCAACTAAATCCAAGAGATCTAACCCCCCCCCCCCCAAAAAAAACCCGGTATTGTTGATAATATTGGTCGCGGACGTCTGCTGTTGAACTCAATGACTCAACACAACATCTGCGTGTGCGTGTGCGTGGTGTTTGTNCCCCCGCTGAAATCGACTTCTACTCGCTAGATTCGAAGCTTTCGTGACTGCAGGAATTACTCTTCTTACTCGACTTCTGCTTTCTGAGTTTCGTTTTTTTTAATAACCGGCGCGCGCTGCCGCGACCGTGCGACGCGCGTGGCTGGGTAATAAAAAAAACAACGCGACACAAACGCACAAACGGAGCCGTGAGATCGTCGACGAAAGATGTGGAGACGGAAAAAAAAGCTGGAGGACTTCGAAGGGAATAAAGAGAAGAGAGCCCGCGGCGGAGAGACGGAGAGAGAGGAGCGATCCGCGGATTCGTTTTGGTTTTTTTGTGTGTTCATGCAAACCGCCCCCGGCTCGATCCCAGGGAGGAAACGGGGCCGGCTCGGCTCTTCCGAGCGCCAACAATAAAACGGCGCTGCTCCGACAACGCCGTTGTGCACCGGGGGGTTGGGACAAACGTGACACCGCCAATTACTCGACTGGTGGCACGCACACACCACGCACACCACACANACACACACCACACACACACACACACACCACACACACACACACACCACACACACCGCACACACCGCACACACACACAACACACACACACACACACACACACCACACACACGCACACACCACGCACATGTCCACACACACACCACACACACCGCACACACCACACACACNACACACACACACACACACCGCACACACCACACACATCGCACACACCACACACCGCACAACACACCGCACACTCCACACACACACCACA